>JACEFZ010013710.1:137500-380384 GCA_014155875.1 Cepaea nemoralis
TTCATTCCCCAGCACACCGGCATGCCCAGGAGAAAAGATCCAGGTGATGCTTACTACCCGTGACCTCCGAAGGGAAGCAAGCCACTCTGCACGAAGCCTACCTGTTCTCACCCTTCTCAGCATGCTTTCTAAGTCAGTTACAATCACAATGTGTGTATGTATCGTGTTTTCTATCCAGCGGAAAGCTGCACTGACCGCCTCCACCTCCATTCTTAAGCTAGATGTAGTGTTATCATACGCCAGGCTCTCCTGCACCAAACGCCGACCATTAGTTTTTGCCAAGAACCCCCACATTTTGAAATGTACGCTAAGCTATGGCCTTGTCGGACTGCTCTCTTAAATATCCAACTGTCGATGAGTTTTTAACTTGTGCAACCAGTTTTTCGCCCTTGTCCGAGAGGAGCTAGACGTCCTATCCACTACTCCAGGATCAAAGTAGGGTGTGGTGGAGTGTGGGGGTGGGGGTATATCTTTATTTTCTTGCTCTGTAAAACAAAACCAGATGCAGTCCGCGTGAACCGAACCAGGTCTGCACCATCCAGCGGCGGATGTCCAAAGTCTTGAGCTACCCCACTTTTAAGTTATCCCGCCCCTGAACTACTCCACTTTTGAGTTATCCCGCCTCTGAGTTATGCCGCCCCTGAACTGCCCCGTCACTCAGCTACTCAGGTCTTCGGCTACCCCGCCTCAGATTTTCTCCAGTGTATACCATACGGTCACCACTAATGAGTCCTGACAACATACTTTCTTCCAGATGGAACCTTTTTTTTAACGCCTAATTAGCACATCCGTGTGGTCACGGAGAACGGTAGACTGGATAGAGAAATAGAAACGAGAATACTGAAAGTAAACATCAACAATCGAATAGTACCTGTCCTAAAACATGCAAATATGCATACAGGAAAGAAGCTGATAGAGGCTTTATTCTTTGCAATGGTTTGTTAACAGTCACAGAAACACACAAGCGTAAAATCACACATTATGTAAGATAAGATGTATACGAATGACAGATGGGAGAAAAACAAACAAGGAGAGATAGAGAGACAAATGAGAAACTAAGAACAAGTGTAGGGATAACACCCGCTACCACTTTATAGAATGCCAAAGAATTAAATGGTTTCACATTTAGTTAGAATGGAACAAGATCAACCAGCGGCTAGAGCGTTCTACACTAGATCATCAGGATACAAGACGAGAGGACGACCCAGATTGAGTTGGCTAGATGAGGTAATAGAGACACGGAAGACATCCAACATGACGTTGGTACTAGCAAGATACACACGGACAATGACATCCGCTCCCGTCTCTGCCACGCCTCACGGCAAAAGCAGTAGGACAAAAGAAACAGCAGCACAAAGGAATCACAGTTCTTAAAGAAACAGTGTGCACAGACATAGAAACCAACAGACATGTGATGAATATTATTGCTGATTAACTACACGCATTCATTAATTTGTGCCTACGCAGAATAGAACTAAAATATTATTGCTAATAAGCTACAAGCATTAATTAATTTGTGCCTACGCAGAATAGAACTAAAGTATTATTGCTAATAAACTACACTCATTCATTAATGTGTGCCTATGCAGAATAGAACTACAATAATTTGACAGAATCACCAATGTGAGACTCGCGTTGAGAGCTAGACAAACACAAATGAGTCAAGATATGTGAAACAAACGCTAGCGCTGGATAGACAATACACCGGGAACAGCTGGGAATAGTATCGCTAGAAGGGGAGAAGGAAGAAAAAGAAGAGGAGAGACGGAGATAAGAAGGGGAAGATGATGATGACTATAGTGTTGATGATGAGGGGTGAGAGAAAGAGGAAAAGAAGTAGAAGAAGGCTGTAAAGCTATTACATCGACCCTAAATAATAGCCCATTAGGAAGACACTCATAATTACGTCTTTAGTGAATTGATATCGCGAGAGACAACCTTTAAAATGTCCTAATAAAGACAGATCTCTGGTTAATAGGTTAAAAACTTTTGGATTAATCAAACATTGAAAAGTGGAAAATGACAGAACACGTCGCCCTCTCACTTACTGCCATGGAAAACACGCACATTGATTATTCCGGAGACCAGGACTGTCCTCGCACGTGATGTCCTCGACTTCTGCCGGATTCAGAACGTGACGTTTTCACTGAAGACTGGCCCAGTTGATCCTATCTGATTGCTTTTGTACCAGTTAATTAAACAAGAGAACAGTTTTAGCGTAACCACGTTGTACTGGTGTACAAATACAGTGGTAGGCAGAGTGGGCGTCGGCGGTCGGGAGTGGATCATTTCCCTCCCATGGTTGATTTCGTGTTTGATGAGAACGGCTGCACGGTCGACCCAACCTTGTAGTCATTCAGTTAGGTGTCGTCTCCACAGTGAAGGTTACCAGCAGTGAACCTTCAACATTCTCTAGCTCTCACTATGGCAGGCTCCTATTCCTCCACCTCCTGATGTTACCTTTCCGCTTGTATCGATGTTTAGCTTTGCTCGCGTGCCTTCAACGCTTTCCTCCAGTATTCTTTTGTTGACAAGAGTGCTATGTCTTTTAATGCGGCCAACATATTTAACTTGTCTGTTGTTTGTTTCTTTTGTAAACTCTATTTTCATTCCCATTCTGTCTGGAAGCTGTGTAATTGATTGGTTTCATTTCCATTAAATACGACCTATTCCTCTATTTACCGGCTTCTCCAGGGCCTCAATTCGACCTTCCAACTGTTTGTTCATTATCTAGGTTTCTGCGCCACACAGTCTCGCAGCGGAAAGATCATGCGAGTATATAACGTGCTAGGACCATCGTATTCTGTAGGCATGAGTGCAACGAGGAATAGATGGCCAGTCATTCCCTTCCTAGCTACCGACGAGTGCAGGGATCGAAAACCTTGTCCGACAGCACTTATGCGATCGCTAGAATAATGTTATAATCACCGCACAAACGCACCCGTATATTAGATGACGTTGCAGTCAACCCCGGCATTTTTATTTGCTGTTTGTGATTAACTAGGTCATTTGTTTACGTTCAGTAGTCATTGCTTTCTGAGCAATATGAGATAAAACCCGGTGCAATGAAGTTGACCCTGTCGACTTTTAAGCGACTCTTTTTTATGCTTTCTGAACGACTAACGCTCATTCTATCGAAATTAACGCAAGATGGTTTGCCTGCATATCGTCGGCTGATTTCGAACCCTCGTCTTGGAGTGTTGGGGAATTGTGACATCGCAGCGCTGATGTACCATATAGTCGTGTTGTTTATATATACGAGGAGCGGCCGGCCAAGTGGCTAAGAATGCCGGGGTTTCCTTCGGGAGAACAGGGTTCGCATCCCTGGTTAGGCGTGGATTGTTTTTTTTCCTTTTTGTCGTGGGCACAAAAGAAACACCCTAACCTGCACAGTTCGCGGCGACTGCACTAGCCAGGTGGCCTTAATTCCTCAGGCTTAGGACATTCTCTTCCTCCTACCCCCCCCCCCCCCCCTCCCGCCCTCCCATGTCCTACACCGCAAGGTACTATAGGCAGTATTTCTTTTTGGACAGTTTAAATATAACGTGACAATTCTCGTGTTATAATGTGTTATTTATGCCTCTAGATGTTTATATTTTTACTGTAGAAAATATGTTTGTCTATTTCCATTCTTTTCTTGATCTCCATTTTACTTCTGCCATCATAAGTGTTGACACATTCAAAATAGGAGAAACTAGTTACTTATTATAGTTTTCCCCGTTTGCGGTGATGCTCATTGCTGGCCTCTCCTTTCCACTGCTAATGATCATAGTCTTCGTTGTCTGAATATTGATATCCAGTCCCCGTTCTACCCTGTATATTTACAAACTCCGAGATGTCTTGTAACCCATGGTGGCTTTCTGCAAACAATACTGTGTCATCAGCATGTCTAAGATTGTCCATTATTCTTCCACTGACGTTCAGTCCAGGCAACTCTCCAACTTATTTAAAACTGATTTATGCGTATAGTTTAGACAGGCTCGAGGGCAATACGAATCCCTGCCGCACTCCTCTGGTTATGTTGGTGCGTGATAGTAACTATTTTCGTATCAAACTATTGCCACTTGTGTTTAGTGTGGGTTACCAATAAGTCTGGTATTTTCCCCATCTAGTACAAAATCTTGAAGGTATGTAATTAACTGTTCGTGCAGTAATTTATCCAAAGCTATATATATATATATTACATTGGCACCTTTCCGTCTTGACAGACGATAGTTTGGTACATTGTGCTTTAAAAAGGCTTAATAACTACGATCCATGGCGGTGGCGAGTGTGGCTGGTAAGGCCAATTAATATATATATATATATATATATATATATATATATATATATATATATATATATATATATATATATATATATATATATATATATATATATATACATACATACTTAAAAAGCTCTCTATAAGAAAAACAATTCTTTATATAAAACACTTTCTAGTCTATAAAACAAAAAGTTGCTTGCATGCCTTCACTGGATGGTGCAATGAAGCCCAGTGTTTATTGGTTGTTTGTGATTTGCTGGACAATTTTACTTTCGGTAGTTTGCCTTTAACTAAAGAACAAGAAAGAAAACTCACTACTTGTGAAATGAGATGCCTGAGAAAAGCAACGAATAATTTAATAAAGGACCATATTAGAAACGAGGAGATTTATATAACAGTTGGAGCAACACCATTTGTTAAATTCATTGATAAACAAAGACTTAACTAGTTGTCGCGTAACGTATACTACTAGGATGGAATTGGATCAAAGTAGATACTAAATAGACTTCTACGAATAGAGAATCTAACCACTGCTGAAGAAGCGATCAAATGGCTCGCAATTCTAGAAGAATGATTATCAAAGTCCCAGAATGGATCACTACTTCTAAACAGTGCCAGGCGGAAAGTTATGACGACTAACTGTACTAACACACGAAGACAGTATGTCAAGTTATTCCTGCTAACGTGCCTGGATGAATAATGATCCCCCACTGCCTAATGTATTCTCACACAACAGGAGATAAGACAGAATAATACGTATAGATGTAGTCCTTTCACTCGTCACACAATCTGATGATGCTAATTCTAATTCTATAATGACAGACGCAGTTGTTAAAAGTACAAATATAACATAACGTTTAATCCTAAAGAACACTACGTGAGCCCCACTGGGAACTCACTGACACATAAGAGATACGCAGATCCCTGAAATTTCTACAAGATAATGTTCAGCTAGAGGATATAATCATAAACTCCTAGCCACTAGCGGACAAATTGTGTGATTGCTGTGCAGTGGCAAACGGGTGGGTAGCCACTCATCTGAGAATCCTTAGCCTCCTGGGTGGTAAGCTGGCAGTGCTGACTGGATCGTGGTATGGACTCCACTCTCTGCTGCATCAAGTGAGTGGTTCGTAGCTCAATCACCGGTCGTGACTACGGCTGCAGATGATCAGGGTGCAGGCGCTGTGAATGTCAGTGAGAAGGAGTGAATAATCCTTCAAGACAGAATTGTAAATTCTTTTGGCCAGGTCATTGTCCTGCATGGCATGCTTGTCTCATAATTTTCAATAGCATGTATTATCTCAATTTACATATTTTGATTCCTTATCTGAAATCTACAATAGCACACTGATCTAATGGAAACAGCACACAAATGATATCCTATTCTCTCTGCTGATATTCAGATCAAACATGTACAATCACAATGCTCTACGTCAAAGACCACATTCCAAATATATATTCTAAGTCATGATTAATCACGGAAACATGAACCACAATTCACATAATGACTTAACAGTACATATAGGATGACTTCAATGGAATGAAACTCAGACGCCACAACTCCGACGTCACATATACATTAACAAACCATTAAATCGATGAAACACCACACATCATTTTCCAAGTATGGAAACACACAAACTACACTCCACACGATGAATTAACATCACATATTGATGAATTCCATAGAATGAAATGAAATCACACACAACAACTATAACTGCCAGAATTGTGTAAACAGAAAGACATGTTAGTCAGCTTAAAATTACCGTGGTAGATAAGTGACATTACTGTGCGAATATGTGTATATTTCAACTTGAAGGATTTATCTAGTTAATTCACGTAAGTTGTGTGATTTCTGCAGCATGTACCTGACGAGATGCAGCGAAATATGCCAGGCAATAAATCGTACAATAAAAACTCACAACATCTCAGCATATCAAGCGACCGAGCAAACCCTAGTTTGTAAACCAATCATCAAACAACCTACGGCGGCTAACGGCACATGGCAGTAAAGGAAAAAAAGACAAACAGAAGTTTGCCATTGCTATTTGAACGGCCGATGCCACATACCATGGGTATCATAGGCATGCTTCCAAACCGTTAGTTTCGAACCCTATATTATTTATGTCGGGTAACTGTGAAACTGGATTTCGTTATCCCCAAAGCCACACGCATGCTCTAGTGAACCTATCTAGTCTATAACTAAGGTAAATAGTTTTTTATTTCTATAGTTTTGACATACGGCTACGAATCCTGGACAACTGATAAACAGGTTTAAAAAATCCCTGGAAGCCTTGGAGATGTGATTTTATAGAAGAATGCTGAAAATTCATTGGACAGCCAAAATGAGCAATCAGGACGTTTTAGGGGAAGCTGAGTTCCAAAGACAACTTATCACAAACATCATAGAAAGGCAGTCATCGTTTTTTTTTTTTTTTTTGCCACGTTGTGAGAAGACAAACACTGGAAAATGTTGTGAAAATTGTAAAGATTTGCGGAAAGAGAGGAAGACAGCCTGAGAAAATTCTTGATAGTCTTGTGTCATGGCACGGAAGGGAGTCAACACACGAATTGATCCATGATATCGGAGATCGTAATTTGTGAAGAGGCATGATAGTCCACGCCTGCCGGCAAGGCACTGGATGATGATGATGATGATGATGATGATGATGATGATGATATACCTTTCACACAGTGTCCTTAACAGATTTAGTGCCAAACAAAACGTAGGTTTGGACCAAACAAAGATAGATGGCGGAAATTTGGAAGTAGAGGGTGTGTCACAGTTATAACTCAAACAGTGTTAATATGGTAGCCAATATGCTGTATCATATATTAAGTTAAAGGGGGTTGCTTAGCCAACACTACTGTATGGATATTTTAGCTATAGTTTGATTTATAAGCCCATCGCAGTTACGGGAAGTTTGAATAAGACGATTTACCAGCCCATGACACTTAATCAGTTAAACAAGCCTTGTTGGTGTAGTGGCTAGACGCTCGCGAGCCCGTCTCGTTGTCATGAATTCGAATGTTAAAAACAGACATCAAAACATGTCGTCCCAGCGTGCACTGGGCACCGGAAACTGAAGACAGCCGGCGTGATATCGACCACATTACCACTGGAGTGGGGGTCAGCATGACTGAATTGATCAGAACGCTCGCTCGTAAACTTCCGGTGTGCTGATGCCGAGGTAGCGAGCTCAACCCCTTCACCGGTCAGCTTGACTAAAATGTTGACTTCTCGTCATTGACTTGGGGGACGTAAATTACAAGTACCTCTGAAGTCAGAGTGGGATTTGCCTGATGGCGAGGGACACCGGTAATAGGGAAAGCTAATCCACACGCAAAAATCAGCCCAGTGCACTAGAAGTGGTAGTACGTGTATGGACTACGCTAGGGTTCAAGGCGAGCATACGAGCGCACACACACGCGCGCACGCACGCGCACGCGCACACACACACACACATACACACACACACACATAAACACACACAAACCTGGAGTGTCGATTAAAATGTCACATGTCATTTGCAGGACTTCGCGATCAACCCCAGGCTGATTATCTAGGAAAGTTTACCTTCAGTAGTTTGCCATTGCCAGGCTCCGTGGTAAGATGTTACAGACGCAGTTCGCAATCCCGCATACCATATTTAGAAACACAGCTGCGGGATATTTGCAGCAGACCTCTTTGCGTTGGTTTTTTTATATATTATTTTAAACATAAAATGGTATGGGTGCCAGTCGTTCAGAAAGCAATGGCAAACTACTGAACGTAAACTTGCCAAGAGGTCACAAAAGCAGAAAAATGCTGGGACTGACTGCGGCGTCCTGTAAAGGATATGCAACTAACTTTGTTTTTAGTTTGACCTTGCTTTCTGAACGAGAAGTGTTTAAGTTCAACTTAATGCTGGTGTAGGTTTGAACTGCCTACCTCGCTATCCGCGCACCGGAGGTTTCAGTCTAGCACCATACACCCAATATGTTAACAAGTTAAAAGGTCCTTGTCCTTTCTGTTACTACTTTACGCTTTCTGTGTTTTCTTCGTGTTTCTTCAATGGCATCTGTGATAATTGCTTCGTCAGACAAGCTTTGCCCCATACATCTCGGATTTCAGCGCTTAGACACGAAATGGTTCGCCTGGAGTGCCGTTCTACTTCTATCGCCTACAAAGTTTGGTTCAACGCAGTGGCTTTAAAATGAATTATTGATGTATACTAGGGCAGTCATTAAGTGACAGGAATTTTACGAATAACATTTTTATAATAGAAATTGTGTGTGTGTGTGTGTGTGTGTGTGTGTGTGTGTGTGTGTGTGTGTGTGTGTGTGTCTCTCTCTCTCTCTCTCTCTCTGTATCTCTGTGTGGTGTGTGTGTGTGTGTGTGTGTGTGTGTGTGTGTGTGTGTGTGTGTGTGTGTGTGTGTGTGTGTGTGTGTGTGTTTTAAATTTCTGAACATAGAACCCCTACCTGGTAACACATTTGGTCCTCCTGTGTGCTAGCTTGTTGATGCCTTCTAGAAAAAAAGGTTTTTAAATGTGGCCTTAACCCAATGTTAATCACATCTATTACCTCATCATCTGCACACCTTTCACCCCGCAATTGTTCTTTCAATGGTCGAAACAAGTAAAAGTCCGATGGCGCCAATTCTGGATTATATTATGGATGTTTCAAGACCTAAAATTCCAGAACACGTGGTACATCCACATTCATAAAGAAATACACACGTATTGTTTGGCGCTCATAAAAGCCAGGGAAATGATTAGAGACCAGAGCACGCACCAGACAACATAAAAATCGAAATTTATAGTTATCGACCGGGATTCGAACCTGGCATCTACAAATGAAACAGCGCCTCACTGCAGGAACAAATGTACTTCGACGCATGACCAACTAGACGTATATTTTCATGTAGTTGTATAGCTGTGTGTATATTGTTTGTGTGCTAACAAAGGCTTCAGCCACAACGTTAGTAGTACCTCGAGGAGTAACTAAGTCAGAAATATGGATCCGATCCATCGTGATGACGTCATATTTTACTATATGAAGAGTATGGATCCAGATCCTTAACGTCATAAATTGAATCCATATTTTTCAAAAATTGGCGGGTGTTTTCTTGGGAACTTCCGGCACTTCCGGTTGACTAATTCCGGTACATGGGTGCTCCGCCGCCGGTCCATAGGTGCCCCAGCCCCCGGTCCGCCCCCGCCCCCGGTCCGCGCGTTTCGCGCCGGCCGCCACCGGTCGCCCCGAACGGCTCGGGTACGAAAACCTCTGAGTGGATATCGAATCCCATCCATGCAGAGATTGAAGATTGATAGACTGAAGGCAGTGGAAAATACTTTGGGCCATCATTCGGGTGACTGAGTACCCAAAATTGGACCTATGAATAACTCATCACGGCTCAGAAAGATTTTTTTTTGGGGGGGGGGGGGGGGGGGGGTTTGGCGGTCATCCCAGACTAGCTGGTTCCCCGCCTCCCCTGTTTTTGGCGTGGACCCTTAGCCCCACTGTGAGCTATTGCCCACAGTGGTCCACCGGGCCCACATTTAAAGTGATGCTTATGTGAGGTTTTTTTTTTTTTTTTTTGGGATCACCCGGCCTCCGACCAGCCCAAGCGCACTACTGGATAAGGGCCAGCACATGCACTTGATCTTAGCCAAAAAGCCGAAGATAGTGACTTGACAACCATGACAATCCAAGTAATATCATTCCACCGGTGTCTATATAGGGTATCCATGCTTCAACGATAGGCCAGATTATGCTTTTTAAATACTAGCGAAGAATACATTAACATTAATAAATTAAATCTAATAACATAAAGATGTGATTTATTTCTAGTATGAATAACCTAGATTATTAATCTGAAAATAAAAATATTTATTTGAAATAATATATATTAATAACTTTGTACACTATCTGTGAAATATAAAAAAATAATAACAACGCGAGTTAGGTCCCTTGCAAACGAAATACTAATAGTCTCCCTTTACTTCTTTCCTCAATAGTCTCCACTGAACTGTCTTTTGTAGTTTACCTGGCGCACCCCACGATAGTACAACACCGAGGCAGGCAAGCATTAACCGCTCAACCCATCACGCGTACGTGAGAAATATGATATCCACTGGCCAACGGCCAGCCTGCACACGGGCACAGCTGTAATATACGTGCTGATAAATCTGACACTAAGTAACCTCGCATGCTAGCCGTGGTCTGGCGAGTAATGCCGGGTAATGCAATTTGAAATATAGAGGATGTAAATGAACATATAATTACAATTCGCGTCAGAAATATATATATATATATATACTAGCTGACCCGGCCCGGCTTCGCCCAGGCCCTGGAGGGGATCTATCTATCTATCAGTCTGTCTGTCTGCTTGTTTGTCTGTCTGTCTGTCTGGCTGACCCGGCCCGGCTTCACCCAGTCCCTGGTGGGGAGCATCTCATTTAATTCATATAAGTAGTCATATAAGCTCTCCCTTTCCCGACTATCTGTCTGTCTGTCTATCTGTCTGTCTGTCTGTCTGACCCGGCCCGGCTTCACCCAGTCCCTGGTGGGGAGCATCTCATTTAATTCATATACGTAGTCATATAACCTCTCCCGTTCCCGACTATCTGTTTGTCTGTCTATCTGTCTGTCTGTCTGTCCCGGCCCGGCTTCACCCAGTCCCTGGTGGGGAGCATCTCATTTAATTCATATACGTAGTCATATAAGCTCTCCCGTTCCCGACTGTCTGTCTATCTGTCTGTCTGTCTGACCCGGCCCGGCTTCACCGAGTCCCTGGTGGGGAGCATATAAGTAGTCAAATAAGCTTCCGTTCCCGACAATCTGTCTGTCTGTCTATCTATCTGACCCGGCGTGGTTTCGCCCAGCTCCTGGCGCACAGTAACTTAAAAGAATGTCCTTCCACACACCATTCATTATTTTTAATGAAAACTTTTTAATCACCGACATGACAGTTGATAAGTTCTTTAAGCAGAAAAAGATGGGTTACAATGTTATGCATTATGCATTATTTTTATGAAAACTTTGAAAATGCCTTAAAGATTATATCATTATTTATTATAACTTATATGCCTGTAAATACTTCTCTCTCTTTTTTTAAGATTTCCCTTTGTCTATTGATGTTATTAAAATATAACCGGGTGTACGTGCGCGTGTGTGCGTCCGTGCGTGTGTGTGTGCGCGTGTGTGTGTGTGCATGTATGTGTGCGGTTTGCGTAGGAAACTGTAAATACCTCTCTCTCTCTCTCTCTCTCTCTCTCTCTCTCTCTCTCTCTCTCTCTCTCTCTCCTCTCTCTCTATCTATCTTCTTTTATGCTTTCCCTTTGTCTAACGTAAAAAAAATGCTCGTATTGAAATAGTAACCGAGTGTGTGTGTGTGTGTGTGTGTGTGTGTGTGTGTGTGTGTGTGTGTGTGTGTGTGTGTGTGTGTGTGCGGTGTGCGTAAGAAACTGTAAATACTTCTCTCTCTCTTCTTTTATGCTTTCCCTTTGTCTAACGTTAGACATTGCTCGCATTAAAATAGTAACCGGGTGTGTGTGTGCGCGTTCGTGCGTGTGTGTGTGTGCGTGTGCGCGCGCGCGTGTGTATATGTGATCGTCATTTTCTATTGCATACTGGCCTTTGCGTGAAGACTGGATACCGTATTTATCTCTTTTTGTGTGCTGGTAGTAATACATAATGTCAGGACTTGCATAGGCATGTGAGCGGTTGTTATGGGGTTACAGTACTGTTCCGCCGAATGGGGGAGTGGTTGTGGATTGAGTTTTAGACGGGTTTTCGTTAGTAAAAAGGTGGGCGGGACAAGTGGCAGCGTGGAGACAGGGATGGAAACTGATTAGCGAGGAGGTCACCGTGGCTAAATGATCCTATCACACGTGGTAATGACAAAACCAGACCACATGCTCACTGGCTACGAGTGGTCAAAGATGGCTTCGCATCCGGTCACAGGTGGTAATGGATACAACCAGACAATGTGCTCACTGGCTAAAGCTGATCAAAGATGGCGTTGCATCCCATCACAAGTTGTTAATGACAAAACCAGACCTCGTGCTCGCTGACTAAAGCCGGTCAAAAATGGCGCTGCATCCGACCACACGTGGGTAATAATTATATCCGATCAAATATGGCGCTGAATCCGGTCGCATCCATAAAAATACATGCAAGACAAGTGGCTAAGAGGGACACTACAGGAAAACTGTCGATTGTCGAATCAGGGGACCTAACTCATGATGATCACCGTGTATGGGAGTGATTCCACTACATCGTCAACATGGCAGCCGAAGGCTAAAATGGTCATCCTTCTCTCTCTCTCTCTCTCTCTCTCTCTCTCTCTCTCTCTCTCTCTCTCTCTCTCTCTCTCTCTCTCTCTCTCTTCTATATCCGTGTAGTCCTAGTGTCACCGAGTAACACCAAAAAAACACCCTGGCATCAATACAACATAAACCGGTCTCGAAAGCAGCATAAGCGCGTGTAAAATAGTCATCACATTGGCCGTCGAAGCCTTTCTCATACTCATAGTGCGGAGATGTGATCACGGATATCACATGTCTTTTACCTAACAGTTAGAGGGTCATACAGCGACGAGTGGCTAGTGCATGATAACAGATGTAAAATATTACACACGAACACAACAAACTGTCCCGACTCAACCTTAGGCAATGCGTGTAACATGACATGTCACGTGTATGCTGTCATAACCACCGACGTTATCACGTAGCAAATTAGACATCCACACTTTTATTACCTCTCTATGTGTCTATGCGGGTCTTTACGTCTTTCTCCAGAAACCCATTTCCAAGACAAATATATGTTTTTGAGTATGCCTGCTCAGTGCCACATTTCACAGCCAGACAAAATTACAGCTTCTATGTACCACTTCAATAGTCAAATAAGAAAATATGTTAGACAGAGTATTAAATACTATTGGTAAAATACAGAAATAGCTCGTCCAAACTTATAAAAAGTAGGAACATTTGTTAACCTATTTGGAAAAATATCAACCAAGTAGGAACATTTGTTAGTCAAACAGGAAAAAAAATATTGACCACGCAACGAAATATCTTGTCCAAATTTATGAAAAGTAGGAAAATTTGTTTAGCCAAGTGGGTAAAAGATCGACCAAGTAACGAAATATCCCCGCCAAACTTATGAAAAGTAGGAAACTTTGTTAACCATGTGTGACAAAGTATCAGCTAAAGAGAGAAATATCTTACCCAAACTTATAAAAAGTAGGAACAATCTGTTAGCCAAATGGGAAAAATGTCGGTCAAATACAGAAATATCTCAACCCAACTCATAAAAAGTAGGAAAATTGTTAACCAAATGGGAAAGATACTGAATAAGTAGAAAAATGTGTTAACCAAATGTGAAAAATATGGTATGCGTAACGAAATAGCTTGTCCATACTTATGAAAACTAGGAAAAGTTGCTAATCCAAATAGGAAAAAATATTGACCAAGTAAGAAAATGTGTTAGCCAAAGGGGGACAATATTGACGAAGTAACGAAATACAGCGTCCAAACTTATGAAAAGTAGGAAACTTTGGTAACCAAAGGTGACAAAAGGGTGACCAAAATAGGAAATATCGCATCCAAACTTATAAAAAGTAGGAAACTTTTGTTAACCAAAGGCAAAAAAATATTGGCCAAAGTTCAAATAAATTTATGAAAAGTTGGAAACTTTGTTAACCAAATGTGTAAAATTATCGACCAAAGAGATAAATATTTCAACTAAACTTATAAACAGTAGGAAATTTCAGCCAAAGGGGGGGGGGGGGGTGGGGTGGGTGGTCGGCCAAACAGAAATAGATCAACCAAATTTATAAAAAGAAGGAAAAAGATTGACCAAGTAATGAATTATCTCGTCAAAACTTATGAAAAGTGGGGAAAATTGTTAACCAAATAGCAAAAATCTTGGCCAAGTAAGAAAATGTGTTAGCCAAATGGGAAAAATATTGTCCACGTAACGAAATAAATCATCCAAACTTATGAAAAGTGGGACACTTTGTCAATCAACTATGAGAAATGTTGGTCAAGTAAAGACATATTTCAAACAAACTTATGAAAACTAGGAAACTTTGTTAACTAAATGGGAAAAATATTTCAACCAAACTTATAAATATCTCAGCCAAACGTATGAAAAGTAGGAAACTTTGTTAACCACAATGTGAAAAGTTTGGCCAAATTTCATCCAAACTTATAAAAAGTAGGAAACATTGTAGGCCAATTGTGAGAATTTTAGCAAAATTTCAACCAAACTTATAAACAGTATGAAAATTTGTTAACCAAAGCGAAAAAATCTTGGCCACATTTAACCAAACTTATAAAAACCTCAGCCAAACTTATGAAAAGTAGGAAAATGTGTTAACACAAGGTGAAAGTTTGGCCAAAGTTCAACCAAACTTATACAACATAGGAAACTTTTTTAACCAAATGTGACAATTTTAGCCAAATTTTAACCAAACGTATGAAAAGTAGGAACATTTTTTAATCAAAGCAAAAAATCTTGGCCACATTTCAACCAAACTTATAAAAAAACCTCAGCCAAACTTACGAAAAGTAGGAAAATGTGTTAACCAAAATGTGAAAGTTTGGCCAAATTTCAACTAAACTTATAAAAAGTAGAACACTTTGTTAACCAAAGTCGCTTTTAAAAAAAAAACACCAAAGTGTTAACCAAAGTGAAAAGGCGTAGCTAAATTTCAGCCAAATTTATAAAAAATCTCAGCCAAACTTACGAAAAGTAAGAAAATGTGTTAACCAAATGTGAAAAGTGTGGCCAAAGTTCAACCAAACTTATAGAAATATAGGAAACTTTGCTAACCAAATGTGAAAAGTTGGGCGAAATTTCAACTAAACTTATAAAAAGTAGGACACTTTATTTCTCTTCTTCTTCTTCAGCGTTCCGAGCCATTGAGGTTCTTTGCTGCAGATACAATCCGTCTCCATTCGTCTCTCTGGTGGACCTTCTCTTGCCAGTCGTTGATTCCAAGTGCTTGTAGGTCTGTACATGTATTATCTCTCCACCGTCTTCTTGGTCTACCTCGGGGTCTACGGTCATTTATTTCATGAGTGTAAGCGAGTTTTGTTTCCCTATTATCTTCCATTCTTTCTATATGCCCCAGCCATTGTAGTCTATTAGCCTTCATGATACCAGTGATTAGCGGGGAATTAAACAGATCATAAATTTCTTTGTTACTTCTTCTTTTCCACTCTCCACTTTGTATATCCCTAATGGGTACAAAGATGCGTCTTAAAATTTTGTTCTCAAAGGTTTGTAACAAGGCTTCGTCTCCTTTCGTTGTACTCCAGGTTTCAGAGCCATTCAGCACAACTGGTCTGATCAGTGTTTTGTATATTGTGATTTTGGTGTTACGAGATAGCGCATTTGATTTTAGTAGATGTTGTAGTGCATAGTATATCTTATTTCCATAGTTGATTCTAGTTTGTATTTCTTCCCTTATGATGTTGGAGCAGTTGAAGATTGTACCCAGGTATTTGTATGTTTCCGTTCTTTTAATGGTCATATTATCTATTTGTATGTGGCCAGAGTTTTTAGCCATTCCGTCTCTTGAAATTACCATATATTCTGTCTTATCTTGGTTGATAACCAGCCCCATCTGTTGGGCTTTTTCCTTTAAGTGAGTCAATATTTCCAATGTCTTTTGTTCACTTTGCCCTATAATATCTATATCATCTGCATAACCAAGCAGCTTGGATGTTCCTCCAATATCACATTCCTCCTTTACCTTCCTTACAACTTTCTCTAGAGCCAGATTGAAGAGTAGCGGCGATAGTGCATCACCCTGTTTCAAGCCAGATGTTATTTGGAAAGGGTCTGATTTCCTGCCTTTATATGTTACTATATTATAAGTATCTTCCATGCATAGTCTGGTCATGTTGATTAACTTCCTTGGTATTCCAAATTCCTGCATAGCATTCCATAGACTATTCCTATGGACACTATCATAAGCCTTTTTAAAATCCACAAAAATGTTATGGAGATCTCTTTTATATTCCCAATTTTTCTCGGCTATTTGTCGTAAGATAAATATCTGATCTATTGTTGATCTGTTTTGTCTAAAACCCGCCTGGTAGTCACCTAATATGTCTTCTGAATATGGTTTTAGTCTATTTAGTAATACTGCGGATAGTATCTTATAGCTTGTGGACAGTAGTGATATTCCTCTATAATTTTCACATTGGAACTTGTCTCCTTTCTTAAAGATAGGTATCAATAATGACTCTTTCCAGTCATGGGGTAATTCTTCTGTCCTCCAGATTTTTATTATTAGTTCGTATAGCTTTAGATGTAATGCATGGCCACCTGCCTTTATAAATTCAGCAGCAATTCCATCAGTCCCAGTTGCCTTATTGTTTTTAAGTCGTGTGATTACATATAGGATTTCTTCAAATGTAGGTTCTTCAATTTGTGGTTCACATGTTAGAACCTCTTCCTGTGGGAAAGTGTTACTTGGAGCTTCACAATTTAGTAATTCAACAAAATATTCTTTCCTTGTGTTGCACATTTCCTCATTGGTATTTATCATATTCCAATTTTTGTCTTTTAAACCATATGTGTTTTGTTGGTGCCCTCGTTTCATTGACTTCAGTTCTGTAAAAAACTTTCTGGATTCATTTTTCTGGTGATTAGTTTCCATATCTTTGATTATATTACTCATATATTCTCGCTTCTGCTGTCGGACTATTTTTTGTAGCCTCTTTACATTCATTTCTATAATGCTCTTCCTTTTGGATGTTGTTGATGTCATTTAACCATAAATGTCTGGCATTCTTTTTCCTAATGACTGCTTCTTCACATTTTTGATTGAACCATCTGTTCTTTCTATGCGTGGTTAACACACCGAGACATTCTTCTGCGGTAGATTGAATTGTATTCTTGATGTTCAACCAAGTTTGGTCAACGCTTTCCTCCAAAGGGTTTTGCAGAGTTTCAAGTTTACATTTTATTTCATCTGTAAATTTCTCTTTGACTGTAATTTCTTGTAGTTTTTCTCTGTTATATGTTGGGTGTAATCTTTGTAATTTAGTATAGAAAGCTCTCTTAAGTTTTATTTTAAATTTTGCTCCAACGAGGAAGTGGTCACTGTGGCACTCAGCTCCTCTATAACTTCTAACTTGCTGTATGTTTGATGCATTTCTGTTGTTAATTAAAATGTGATCTATTTGATTATAGGTTCTCTTGTCACATGATTTCCAAGTTTGTTTGTGTATATCCTTTCTTTGTAGTCTGGTACTGCTAATCTGCAGTCCTTTGGCTTCTGCCAGGTTGATGACTCTCCATCCATTATCATTTGAAGTTGTATGTAGGCTTTCCATACCGGCCACTTTTTTTATTAGTTTGCTCTCTACCTATTTTTGCATTGAAGTCTCCCAGCACAATCAGGATGTCCTGTTTGGGGGTTTCCTATATGACATCTTCCAGATCATTATAAAAGTCTTCTTTAATATCATCTTCTTTCTCTTCAGTAGGTGCATGTACATTAATCATCGTTATATTTTTCCATTTACCTTTTATTCGTAATTTACTAATCCTGTCATTAACAGCTTTAAAGTTTAAAACGTTCCCCCATAACTCTTTTTTGATGACAAATCCTGTTCCTAATTCATGTTTATTTTGGGTGTTTCCTCCATATATTAATCATTCCATTTTCTCTAAAGTACCCTCTCCTGGCCACCTTATTTCTTGAATTGCTGTTATATTCATTTGATATTCAACCAGCCTCCGGGTTAGTTCTTCGGCCGCTCCAACTCGATATAGTGTCCATACATTCCATGTTCCAAATCTCAAAAGTCCTTTAACGTTCCAAGGTCGTTGTCCAGATAAATCAGTCCGAATTCGAGGCTCATGTATCTGTTTCGTAACAAAAATGGTTTTTACAAAGGTGGGGATGTTAACCCCACGCTTCAACCCCCAACCTGGAGGACCAGGGTGTTTCTCTTTGTCTGTTCTCTACCCTTTGACCTGTCTGGCTTGGGAGGCCCTGCTGGTAGCTACGCTACCGCCGGCATAGCTCACAGGGTCATTGAGAAACTCAAGCTCCCCCACCACGACAAGGTGGAAACACCATCGGGGGAGACACTTTGTTTACCAAAGTGAAAAATCTTAGCTCAGTTTCAGCCAAATTTATAAAAAGTAGGATACTTTGTTAACCAAATGTAATAAAAATTTTGGCCACATTTCAACCAAACTTAAACATATCGCAGCCAAACTTATAAAAATTAGGAAAATATGTTGACCAAGGGGGAAAAACGTTGGCCAAATACAGAAATATCTCGACCAAACTTTCAACTAACCCAAACAAACGTATAAAATGTAGGACATTTTTTTTAAACCAAATGGGAATAAAATATCTCACGTTGTCATTTCACATCCGCAATAGCGTCAAGTCTCCAACCAACTAGCAGTGTCTCTTGTGAAGTCGACCTTTTATTAAAACCACGTATGTCTTATTGACCCATTGAATACCATCTATCTCATCTTCTAACCGACTGTCAACATTTCATTCCACTTAACACTAACATTCTCTTTGATTACACCACAACCAGTTTTCTGCTGACTGGGTAAATTTCCAACCTACTAGAGATAATAGTCTGTCCCCTATGCAAACAACAGCTGTATTTCAGAAAATTGAAAGTATCTTGTGCAATAAGTCAATGTCGTTGACTGAAAAAATAAAATTTCAACAATAAAATTGTACAAAAATTAACAATTAAATTTCTACATGAAACATTTAATTTGGAAACAATACAGAGAAATTTAATTGTGTGTGTGGTAATCTAGCAATAAATAGATTTAATAAGCAGCTTCTCGCTTCAGTCTTTTTCCTAAAGTTGAAAATACCCGAATTACACATTGACATTGTCTATGGTCCTTTTGGCTCAGATCAAAGTGTAGTATTACCCAATACTGTCCTTGATTTAGCCAAAGGCCCCACTGACCAGCATTATTCGCATTTCAGTGTGAATTTTGGTGGCCCCTCTCTGTGGGGACAAAGGCTAATAGCCGGGGTAGGAGCCTATTCCCTCGCGCCCTCACAATGACCTACACCATACACACACACACATATTTATACACACACTGGGACTCGAACCTGGGTGCCCTGTGCATATTTGGTCTACTTATCCATATAAGTATTCCACATGCCCGAGGCTTGCCTTGCTGTCTTCGAGCGGTCGGGTCGAATCGGAGGTAGCCGACGGAGGCACCTTGGGGTTGAGGACACACACCACTGCCACCTATGGACCGGAAGTAGTCAACCGGAAGTGACTCCGGAAGTACCCAAGAAAATGCTCGCAATTTTTCAAATATCTGGTGCCATACAGCAGTGGGAAAAAGCACACCTTACAGAGAACCAAAGGATAAACGCAAAGCGAACTGCATAGGACAGTGTAGTCGACTGTGGACGACCACTAAGACGTCACGGCCACGCTAACAGGACAACGGGAACTTGACAACGGGATACGTTGTGTGACTTCCAAACGGAACGGACGTGGTTATGCTTTCTAAGGACGAAGTGTTCTGGTTAGGAGCAGCGGGCAGCGGACTTATTTCAAGCTACGAAGATCTGGCAACAGTTATTGAAAACGTAATGAATAAAGAAACGACCCAGCCTCTAGACAAATAGATTCGGCAAAAGATAACACCAAGGACAAATTGATTCGACAAAGGAAATGGACAGATTATTGTGTCGGTAAGACAAATTGAGTGGCAGACCTTTTAACATAAATGTTATTCAAGTATATGCCCCAACAGGAGAGTCTAGTGAAGATAGTGTAGAGGAATTTTATAATGACATAGAGTCTGCCTTAAAGAAATGTAAAAATTCAGAAATAAACATCATAATAGGGGACTTCAATGCAAAAGTAGGAAATCAAGGGGATAGATACACAGTAGGAAACTATGGTTTAGGAGAGAGAAATGAAAGAGGATACAGACTAGTAGAGTGGGCAAAAGAACAGGAAATGATTGTAGGAAACACCTGGTTCAAACAACACCCTAGAAGATTATGGACATGGAGGAGTCCTGATAGCAGGATTAGAAACCAGATTGACTACATTCTCATTAGCAGAAGATTTAGAAACGCCCTAACAGTAGCAAAAACAGTTCCCAGTGCTGATTGTTATAGTGACCACAGATTACTCACAGGAACATTGAGGATAAAGTTGAAGAAAGTCAAGTATACAACAGGGAACACTAAATATGATTTGTGTACATTGAGTTATGACAAGGAAATACAAAACAAATTCAACATAGAAGTACAGAACAGATTTGAAATATTGTCTGATCTAGAGATCCTATTCCAGGATGTGGATGATCAATGGGAAATGTTAAAGAATTCAATCAATGTGGCTGCAGAAACAACTATTCCAAAATTAAAGAAGGTGGGTCGTAAGAAATGGATGACTGAGGAAATTTTACACTTAATGGAAACAAGAAGACTCAACAAAAATAATCCTGCCAAATATGAAGAAATTCACAGACAAGTCAGAATATTATGTAGGAAGGCAAAAGAATCATGGCTTGAGGAAAAGTGCTTAGAAATTGAAAAACAACACAACAGTCAAAATACCAAATTAGTGCACAAAAGAATTCAGGAACTTACTAATAAAAGAACAAGTACATCAACAGGCTGTCTAAAAACTAAAGATGGCAAAATCATAATAGAAAAAGATCAGATTCTACATGTATGGACAGATTATGTGAAAGACCTGTATATTGATAACAGAGAGGAACAGTATGCTATTAGATTTAATAATGAAGGACCAGCAATTTTAAAGATGGAGGTTCAAAATGTTCTTAAGCATATGAAAGCTGGCAAGGCCCCCGGTGCAGATAACATCACAACAGAAATGATTAAAGCTTTAGAAGAATTTGGACTAGAGCAAGTCACTAGACTGCTGAACACATTATATGATACTGGAGATATACCTTCTGAATTATGTAATTCTGTATTTATTGCAATCCCAAAGAAATCAGGAAACTTAGAATGTGATCAACATAGAACAATTAGTATAATGAGTCACATCACAAAGATTTTGTTACGAATTATCATGCAAAGAGTGAGGAAGAAAATACAACCTGAAATAGGGGAAGAACAATGTGGTTTTGTAGAAGGAAAGGGTACAGTAAATGCTGTGTATATGCTGCGAACAGTTATTGAACGTGCTTTAGAAGTAAACAAGGATATACATCTTTGCTTTATTGACTACACAAAGGCTTTTGATAGAGTTAGACATGTCAACATTGTGGATATGCTTGCAGATCTACAAATTGATGGGAAAGACATTAGACTTATAAAAAACATATATTGGAAACAACAAGCTGCCATAAGAATTGATAATGAAGTAGGACAATACCAACCTATTAAGAGAGGTGTTAGGCAGGGATGTGTAATGTCTCCAGATCTTTTTTCCCTATACAGTGAAAATATTTTCAGAAATGTAGAAGACCTAAATGGAATCAGCATTGGAGGACGAAACATAAATAACATTAGATATGCAGATGATACAGTATTGATTGCAGACAATGCACAGGATCTGCAACAATTAGTAGACGCTGTGGTTGTACACAGTGAGCAGCTGGGGTCGGAATTAAATTGTAGGAAGACACAGGTTATGGTCGTCACTAGGAAGAACGAAGTACCACAATGTAATATACAAGTAAATGGGAATATTCTTCAACAAGTGAATCGGTTCAATTATCTCGGAACAGTCATAACATCTGATGGCAGATGCCTTGAAGAGATTAGAACAAGAATCGTAATTGCGAAAGTAGCCTTTAGCAAGATGAAAAACATTCTGACCAATAAAATGATGTCAATTGAAACGAGAAAAAGAGTGTTGAGGGGATACATAGAGCCTGTTCTTTTGTACTGGATGTGAAACTTGGACAATGTGCAGTCAAGCTGACAAACATCTGATGGCTGCAGAAATGTGGTTTCTGAGGAAAATGCAAAGAATACCATGGACAGATAGAAAAACCAATGACCAAGTACTACAAGAGACAAATGAAAATCGTAGATTGATTAGAGAAATTAGACGTAGACAGTCAAAATTTTTTGGACATGTTATGAGAAGAAATGGACTGGAGAACTTAGTGACAGCTGGCAAGATCGAAGGGAACAGACCAAGAGGAAGACCGAGAGGAAAATACCTGGATGGCTTGGCCACATGGCATGGACGAGACAGGAACACTGAGCTGATCCACGACTCTGGTGATCGAGTGAAATGGCGAATCATGACCGCCCACGCTTTCCGGCATGGCACATGATTGATTGATTGAAGACAGAGGACAATGCAGAAGGTCAGTAAGTACCAATAGTAAGTTAGGCCGCTCCCCGAATATCTCGGGACACTAATGTTAGTACTATCACCTATGTGCATGATCACCTGTTAACGCCAGAATAAATACCTCGTTTACTTCGTTCCAAGTTGTGTCGAGAATTTGTTTCTAAAGTTATCATTATTGCCAAGTGTTCAATGAGCCACCGGTGTTATATTGTAAGTCCAGTAGAGTGAGATTTTCCCATGGCATGGCTGTAAATTAGGAGGACTTACGATATGACATCTGGGTCAATTGAGGTTGGCTTGTGTGACGAAACAAGGGCGCGGGATAACCCCGCATAGAAGGATTTATCTGAGGTTGCCAACCTCAAATGCTAATTAGTTAACCCATAAGGTACTACAAGGACGTCAACCACGAGAGTATTCAGGGTTATGGAGCAAGCTGCTAACCCCTAGACCCGGGAGACCAGTGATGATAATGAAATTTGGAATATAAAGGGTGTAAATGAACACATAACTACAAGTCGCATCATATATATATATATATATATATATATATATATATATATATATATATATATATATATATATATATATATATATATATTGTTTGTAGACTTGTAGTTATATGTTCATTTACACCCTTTATATTCCACATTTTATTACCCGGCATTACTCGCCAGACCGCGGATAGCATGCGACGTTACTTAGTTTCAGATTTATCAGCACGTTGATTAAAGCAGTGCCCTTGTGCAGGCTTGCCGTTGGCTAGTGGATATCACATTTCTCACGTGCGCGTGATGGGTTGAGCGGTTAATGCTTGCCTGCCTCGGTGTTGTACTATCGCGGTGTGCGCCAAGCAAACTACCAAAGACAGTTCAGGGGAGACTATTGAGGAAAGAAGCAAAGGGAGACTATTAGTATTTTGTTTGCAAGGGACATAACTCGTGTTATTATTATTTTTTCTTATATTTCAAAGATATTGTACAAAGTTATTAATTATATTATTTCAAATAAATATTTTTATTTTCAGATTAATAATCTAGAGTAATCATACTAGAAATAAATCACACCTATATGGTATTACATTTGATTTATTATTGTTAATGTATGCCTCGCTAATATTTAAAAAGCATAATCTGGCCTATCGTTGAAACATGGATACCCTATATGAACACCGGCGGAATGATATTACTTGGAGGATCATGGTTGTCAAGTCACTATCTTTCTGAGCTGTCAAATATCAATGGTTGATTATATTAAAATTTAAAAAAAAAAAAATATCTTTCTGAGCTGTGATGAATTATTCATAGGTTCAATTTTGGATACTCGGTCACCCGAATGATGGCCCAAAGCATTTTCCACTGCTTTCAGTCTATCAATCTTCAATCTCTGCATGGATTGGGTTCGATATCCACACAGACTGGTTCGTACCCGAGCCGTTTGGCGGCCGGTGTGAACCGGCTCAGACCGGAAGAGGTGGCGTACCGGGGGTGGGGGTACCCATAGACCTGAAATAGTCAACCGGAAGTGCCGGAAGTTTCCAAGAAAACACCCACCATTTTTTGAAAATCATGGATCTAGTTTATGACGTCAAGTGTCTGGATCCATACTCTTTATATAGTAAAATATGACGTCATCACGATGGATCGGATCCATATTTCTGACTTAGTTACCCCCGAGGTACTACTAACGTTTGTATTGCTACTCGTTATCGTGTTCTAATAAAGTCGTCTGCTTCTCGGCTTTTAGTTGGCGATTCATTCCTTAAATTTGTTCAGTGGTATTCCCCTAGATGTTCAGTGGTATTCCGATAGATTTTAAAGTGGTATTCCATAAGATGTTCAGTGGTATTCCCCTATTTGTTCAGTGGTATTCCCCTATTTGTTCTGTGGTATTCCCCTAGATTTTCAGTGGTATTCCTAAGATGTTCAGTGGTATTCCCTAGATGTTCAGTGGTATTCCCCTAGAATTTCAGTGGTAATCCCTTAGATGTTCAGTGGTATTCCTCTAGATGTTCAGTGGTTCGCACTTTTAGGAGACTTCTAGATCTTAGCATTATTGTTCAGGGTTTATTTGTTCTGTGGTATTCCCCTATTTGTTCTGTGGTATTATCCTAGATGTTCAGTGATATTCCCTAGATGTTCAGTGGTATTCCTAAAATGTTCAGTGGTATTCTTCTAGATGTTCAGTGGTATTCCCCGAGATGTTCATTGGTATTCCTAAGATGTTAAGTGGTATTCCTCTAGATGTTCTGTGGTATTCCCCTAGATGTTCAGTGGTATTCCTAAGATGTTCAGTGGTATTCCTCTAGATGTTCAATGGTATTCCCCGAGATGTTCAGTGGTATTCCCCTAGATGTTAGCACTAATGTTCTTGGTTTATTTGGCAGTTACCACCATGTGCCGTCTCTGTGGCGAAGGGAAGGGGTTTCGGGCGCAATTCGTAATCCCACATACCACATTCGAAACGCAGCTGCGGGTGATTTGGCGGCAGACGGCCTTGCATTGGTGTTATTAAAACATGATATGAGTACCAGTCGTTCAGAAAGCAATGGCAAACTACTGAACATAAATATGCCAAGAAATCACAAACAGCCCAAAAAATTCTAGGATTGACTGCGATACCCTGTAAAGGATATGCAACTAGCTTTTTAACCACCATCATTTTTTTACTAGCTGTCTCATTGACTTTGGTGAGTAGTATATTTTTAAATTCCGTCTATGATGGCCTAATCATCTGCAAACTTTTGGTAGCATATAGTCACCCACATTTGACACATTTGTCTTGTGATGTTTTCCAGCCGTCACTTCCACCATTTTCTGAGGATAAGCTCCCGCTTAAACTTCCTGTGCGCTGAGATTACCTACATCGGTCAGTTGGTCCTAAACGTTGACTTCTCGTTCAGAAACAACGGCAAACTATTGAACGTAACATGACCCATACAATCAAAGAGTTGAGTTCAGTCAAGAGCCGACAGCACAGCACTCCAAACATTCTTATACGTTCTCAGTCCTTAACATATAAATTCAAAATCAACATGGGATTGACCGCAAACCCCTGCACAGGACATGCCTCATTTTTAAAGCAATCAATAGTCCAGCTGATAATAAACACCCGCGCCTCACTTCATCTCTGATTGTAACTGGACTTGTTATTGCTTTCTTTAAATTATGTATTTGCCATTTGATTTTCCTATAAGTTGATAATCCTATTGCGAATTGGCTTTTCTATTCCGAGTTGTTACAAAACTTGGAACTGTTTACTCCAACGAGAAAAATAGTGCTTGAAGTGCTACATAGAACCTGTACTTTTATATGGATGTGAAGCGTGGACAATGAGCAGACAAGCTGAAAAACATCTGATGGCTGTGGAAATGTGGTTTCTGAGGAAAATGCAAAGAATACCATGGACAGACAGAAAAACCAATGAACAAGTCCTGCACGAAACAAATGAAGATCGTAAACTGATTAGAGACATCAGACGTAGACAGTCAAAATCTTGTGGGCATGTTATGAGAAGAAATGAACAGGAGAACTTTGTGACAAATGGCAAGATCGAAGGGAAGAGACCAAGGGGAAGACCAAGAAGTAAATACCTGGATGGTTTGGCACGTTGCATGGTCGAGACAGACACACAGAGCTGATCCACGACTCTGGTGATCGATTGAGAATGCTTATTGGCATGGCACATGATGGATGGATGGACACCGAACACTTCTCCCAAGGTTCTATGTATAATTGTCCGTAAAAGTTTGTATACCCTATATAATCACCTTTCTCCGTAACCCCTTATATTCTCGTGAGTAACGTAACATGCGCGAGAATCGGTAGCGGTTCTCGCCGTGTTGGTGACTTACGGGGTATGTGAGCCGGCCGCTCATAACACAATGGCAAACTACTGGGAATAATCTTGCCAAGAAATCAACAATCAGCTGAAAGATGCTGATGTTGAAAGCGATGTCCTGTAAAGGATATGCGAACCACTATATATATATATATATATATATATATATATATATATATATATATATATATATATATATATATATATATATATATATATAATCATTCTGCCATTCTGTTCTAGAAATGTTGATCGTGGAATTCCGAGACATGTGTGGCAAACTATTTCCACCTTTCAGAAAATAAGATGTCATGTATTATAGCGAACCCGCATTTATAAAGTGGCTGGAATATCTTGTTGCACTGTAACTGATTCGGCACCACTTTGTGCCTACAATCGAATCAGATCGAGCTACAGACACGGAATAAGACCGAGTAACAGATGGATCGATTCTACTAGAATCAATTCTTCTTCTTCTTCTTCTTCTTCTTCTTCTTCTTCTTCTTCTTCTTCTCTTCTTCTTCTTCTTCTTCTTCTTCTTCTTCTTCTTCTTCTTCTACTTCTTCTTCTGCTCATGCCGTTTCACCGTCTTCGTAGCTTTCTCCTCCTATTTCTTCTTCCTTCCTCTTTTTTTCCTTCCTCCTCCTCCTCCTCCTCTGTTTCTTCTTCCTCCTTATTTCGTCTTCTATTTCTTCTTTATTCTGCATCTTCTTCTTTCATCTTCCTATATCTTCTATTTCTTCTTCTTCTTCTTCGTCCTTCCCTCTCTCCTCTTTTTTTTTCTTTCTTCCTCTTCTCCGTCTTCCTCCTTGTTTCTAATTCTTCGTCCTTTTCATTATCCTCCTTCTTTCGGCTTCTTACTTCCAATAACTGTTTCTAAGCCCGGAGACCCCCTCACTGTCGTCGGAGTGTATATTCATATCTTGTGCTACTCATCTTATCTTGTGTATGTCCCCTCTGTCTGCGCTCTTCTTTTATGCAATCTTGGGCCAGTTAGCGAAGACAATTAGATGCGGGTTTGGGCACATCTTGTTGCAAACTCACTTGTCGACCGAATACGAAGTGAATCGCGATATCATTGTTCTGAACATCGACGATCCCACCAGATCTAGGTCAGTGCTAAAAATACCTAAGCGGTTTGTTTGCGGTGAATTAAAATTGAAGATGCCCAAATGACGACAGCGCCTCGCTGAAGGAACACGTGTGCTTTGATGCATTGCGCCGCTGGATAAGTGTATCGTTGGGAAAATATGACTGGTCACGCCAAAAGGCAAGGCACTTAATGATGATGTTGGTGATGATGATGTGGTCGTGTTTATATGGTGATGAGGAAGTGATGATGATGATCATAGTAGGGATGGTAATGTTGATGATATTGGTGGTGGTTGTGATGATGATAGTGTTGGTGATTGTGATAATGAGGGTGGTGGTTGTGATGGTGATACGTGGTGGTAGTTGTGTTGATAATAGTGATGGTGGTTGTGGTGGTGATACGTGGTGGATGTGACGATGATAGTGGTGGTGATGATGATGATATTGGAGGTGGTTATGATGATTATGATGCTGATAATGATGGTTATGGTGATGATGTAGGGAGAATTTGTGGTATAAATGATGACTGCGATGGCCACCTACCTGAACAAATTCCCAAAAGAGCCCAACACCAGCAGTACAGGAGGCACGTACAACAGCAGCAGTTTGTGAGCCTTGTACTCGGGGTAGTGCGTGAAGGTGACCTCGATGTCAAGGTCAGTAGTGGCAGACGCGCCAAAGAAGAGTTGTCGGATGGACTCGTCACTGTGGAAGTCAGCAGAGAGATTCTTGTCAGCGGTCAATGCGACTACACGAGGAGTTGATATGCTTGCTAGCTTGCGTTCACTGGCTGTGAACTCCAGCGCGAAGTCCTGTATGTCGGGTGAAGACATCCTGTTGTCCAACATCAGTGTCATGATGTCATACAGGACCTGAGGTTTGCGTGAGTATCCGTTGCCCCATGACTGGGTTATTGGTGTGCAGTCTTGTGCCATAATAGTGATTCTGATCCACACAAAAGCCACGGTTTAACGCCAGAGTTACATATCCTAAGTTTGGTGGGCACCATAGGTAATTGTGTTTACCTCCACAAAGTTTCTAGTGCTATAATAGCTTCTCGTGCCTATATTATTATTGTTTGAATACATGTGTATGTACTACCATCTTTGTCTACTTCACTATCTTAATAGGTAGTGAAGTTTCACCACCAGAGATCAGGTTATCACTTGCTTGCGTTGAATTTTAATTAAATATGTTTCATGTCTAGATTGATCACTTTGGAGGTCCAATTTTTGAGGGAAGCTGAGTCCCAAAGACAATCAATCAATCAATCAATCGCCGTCTCCGCAATGAAGATTAGCTGCAATGGATCTCCAACACTGTCTGTCTCTTGCCTTGACTGTACATTCTGTCAGGCTGATGTTCGTCCATCTCTTGATGTTATCCTCCCACTTTTATCGTTGTCTACCTCTTGCTCGCTTGCCCTTAACCTTGACTTCCAGTATGGTTTTTATAAGGGTATCATGTCTTTTAACGTGACCAAAATATTTCACTTGTCCCCTCTTTGCTGGCTTCCTGGCCTAGAGGTTAGCGACTTTTCTCCGTAATCTCGTATACTCTCATAAGTAACGTGACGACGGTGAGAATCAGCAGTGGTTCGAATCGCGTCGGTAACTTACGGGGTATGTGAGCCGGCCGCTCAGAAAGCAATGGAAAACTACTGAGCGTAATCTTGCCAAGAAATCAACAATCAGCTGAAAGATGCTGATGTTGACAGCGATGTCCTGTAAAGGATCTGCAAACATTTTTTTTTTTTTGCGTCTCCTCTTTATTTCTTTCATCAAGTCTCTCTTCATTCCCAGTTTTTCTAGGACCTCTGCATTTAGTTGTTTTTGTTTCCATGAAATACGACCTATTCGTCTGTATATCCACATCTCCAGGGCTTCTATTCGACTTTCTAGTTGCTTGTTCAATGTCCAGGCTTCCGAGCCATACAGCAGCGTTGAATATACGTAGCATTTGACAATTCACATTGTTAATGCGTTATTAATCTCTCTAGATGTTAATACTGATTTCATGCCGTTGAAAGGATTTTTGGCCATTCCAATTCTCTTTTTGATTTCCATTTCACTTCTGCCATCATCTGTTATTATATGTTCAAGATAAGAGAAACCTGTTACTTGTTCTAGTATCTGCCCTTTTACTGTGATGTTCATTGATGACCTTTACATTTCACTGCTAATTATCATAGTTTTTGTTTTTTGGATGTTAATATCTAAGCCACATCCTGCACTGTGCCTGTTTACTTCTTCCGCTAGGTCTTGCAACTCTTGCTCACTTTCTGCTAGTAACACGGTATCGTCAGCATATCTAAGATTGTTTATGATTCTTCCATTGATGTTGAGTCCAGGCATTTCAACTTGTTTAAAAATTCTTTCTGTGTATAGGTTGAAGAGGCTTGGGGACAGTTAGCATATCTAAAATTGTTTATGATTCTTCCATTGATGCTGAGTCCAAGCATTTCAACTTGTTTAAAAAATGTTTTCTGTGTATAGGTTGAAGAGGCTTGGGGACAGTACACATCCCTGCCGTACTCTTCTTTTTATCTCTATAGGCGACGAATAGTTATTACCGCATCTAATAGACGCCACTTGTTCCCAGTACAAGTTACTAATAAATCTGATGTCCTTTCCGTCTACTCCTTTATCTTGAAGGCACGTAATTAGTCGTTCATGTTGTACTCAAACAGATAATATATATATATATATATATATATATATATATATATATATATATATATATATATATATATATATATATATATATATATATATAGATAGTATAATGTATATGTAGGCAGGATCTGATTCTCTGATATGACCATGACTTGCTATTATTCCAGCTGAGGCCCATTGTTTTTCAACCGTCTACAACCAGTATATCTCACATGTATGTCCTGTAGTTCCTTCTGGCCTGTTGCTATCAGCTTCACGTGACTTGTTTATACTATGACCTTCTACCGTTATCTCGCCGGCTCCGCGGCGAAAGTTTTAAGACGCAGTTCGTAATCCTGCATACCGCGTTCGAAACACAGCTGCGGGAGATTTGGCAGCAGACCACCTTGCGTTGGTTTTTTTTTTTTTTTACGAAATGCTATGGGTGTTGGTCGTTCAGAAAGCAAAGACAAACCACTGAACATAAAAATGCCAAGAGATCAGAAACAGCCAAACAATGCTGGGGTTGACTGCGACGTCCTGTAAAAGGATATGCAACTAACTAACCGCTATCTCTGACATATTTACTATAGATCTCCTTTTATACTCACAGTATAATTAAAACAAATTAGGACACTCACACACACACACACACACACACACACACACACACACACACACAGATAGATAGACAGAGAGAGAGAGAGAGAGAGAGAGAGAGAGAGAGAGAGAGAGAGAGAAGATTGATTGATTGATTAATTAATTAATTACCTGAATCCAAGACCACGAAGTTGGTGGACGACACTCGCCTTCTCTTCATCTGTTAATTGATGAAACTCGGCCAGATACAATGAGGCGTTGACAGCCGAGTTTGGTGTCGTCATGTCTGCATTGCCGATATCGTGATTTTGGATGTTACAAGTGACTCTCAAAGATAATTCCCAGATTCTGTGAGTAAATGTTTAATTCATATCCTGTTTCGGTCAACGCAAATATTCTGTGCACGCACACACACTCCAGATTATACTTGCATTTGAGTGCTTTTGGATAAAACCAGAATTTGTAAACTAACTTTTCAAAACAAGCAGTTGGGGGTAATTTCGCAGTCAGAACACGGAATAATTTGTTCACAATTTTAGCTCGAAATATTGTTGGGAAATATTGCAGTCTCTAAGGGCAGGGAAAGGAACATGTTGGGAAATATTGCAGACTATAAGGGAAAGGAACATGTTGGAAAATATTGCAGCCTATAAGAGAAAGGAACATGTCGGGAAGTATTGTAGCTTATAATGAAAAGGAACATGTTGGGAAGTATTGCAGCCTATAAGGAAAAGGAACGGAACATGCTAGGAAATATTACAGCCTCTAAGGGAAAGGAGCATGTTGGGAAGAATTGCAGCCTCTAAAGGAAAGGAAAGCAAAATGCTAGGAAGTATTGCAGTCTATAAGAGAAAGGAAAAGAACATGTTGGGAAGTATTGCAGCCTATAAGGGAAAGGAGCATGTTGGGAAGTATTGCAGCCTATAAGGGAAAGGAGCATGTTGGGAAGTATTGCAGTCTCTAAGGGAAGGAACGTGCTGGGAAGTATTGTAGCCTCTAAGGAAAAGTTCATGAACATGGTGGGAAGTATTCCAACCTCTAAGGGAAAGTTCATGAACATGCAGGGAAGTATTGCAGTCTCCAAGGGAAAATTCATGAACATGTAGGGAAGTATTGCAGTCTCTAAGGGAAAGTTCATGAACATGTAGGGAAGTATTGCAGCCTCTAAGGGAAAGTTCATGAACATGTAGGGAAGTATTGCGGTCTCTAAGGGAAAGTTCATGAACATGCAGGGAAGTATTGCAGTCTCTAAGGGAAAGTTCATGAACATGCAGGGAAGTATTGCAGTCTCTAGGGAAAAGTTCATGAACATGGTGGGAAGTATTCCAACCTCTAAGGGAAAGTTCATGAACATGCAGGGAAGTATTGCAGTCTCCAAGGGAAAATTCATGAACATGTAGGGAAGTATTGCAGCTTCTAAGGGAAAGTTCATGAACATGTAGGGAAGTATTGCAGTCTCTAAGGGAAAGTTCATGAACATGTCGGGAAGTATTGCAGTCTCAAAGGGAAAGTTCATGAACATGTAGGGAAGTATTGCAGTCTCTAAGGGAAAGTTCATGAACATGTAGGGAAGTATTGCAGTCTAAAAGGAAAAGTTCATGAACATGTAGGGAAGTATTGCAGCTTCTAAGGGAAAGTTCATGAACATGTAGGGAAGTATTGCAGCTTCTAAGGGAAAGTTCATGAACATGTAGGGAAGTATTGCAGCTTCTAAGGGAAAGTTCATGAACATGTAGGGAAGTATTGCAGTCTCTAAGGGAAAGTTCATGAACATGTAGGGAAGTATTGCAGCCTCTAAGGGAAAGTTCATGAACATGTAGGGAAGTATTGCAGTCTCTAAGGGAAAGTTCATGAACATGTAGGGAAGTATTTCAGCCTCTAAGGGAAAGTTCATGAACATGTAGGGAAGTATTGCGGTCTCTAAGGGAAAGTTCATGAACATGCAGGGAAGTATTGCAGTCTCTAAGGGAAAGTTCATGAACATGCAGGGAAGTATTGCAGTCTCTAAGGGAAAGTTCATGAACATGTAGGGAAGTATTGCAGTAGAGGGAAAGTGCATGAACATGTAGGGAAGTATTGCAGTCTCTAAGGGAAAGTTCATGAACATGTAGGGAAGTATTGCAGTCTCTAAGGGAAAGGGACTGCTCAGTGGCGATCGGGTTACGGATGCAGTTAGTGACATGGTTCTCTTTGAATAACCATATTGTCAACATCCCAACACCAACCGTAAATCTGGTTCAGAGACGGTGGAAAGAACGCGGGCAACGAACTACCTGGGGATACGTTTTGATCGAAGTCTTGCTTATCATGAGCACATAGACCGTGTAAAAACAATGGCAAAGCGAGGTTTGGCTGCTATGCGGGTGATGACGGCGGAAAACTGTGAGCAGCGCCATCTATGGTCCTTTCTGTTTTGGGGTATGCGATGGCGATCGTGACTGTCAGCCGTAAGCAGATGGAAAGGATGGAAAAGATACAGAATGATGCTATGCGCATTATTCTTGGATGTACACAAGATACAGCATGCAGGGCGGTGCGCTACCTTCTTGATTTTCTAACCATTGGGGACAGAATACAAATTTGCAGAGCACGTTAAAATCGCTTAAAAGTCGACAGGGTCGACTTCATTGCACCGGGTTTTATCCCATATGGCTCGATCTCTTTCTGCAGCGCGAAAAGCGTCGCACAAAGCACGAACTCCGTAACTCTAGCGACGACCCACAGGAGTCTTCGAAAAATTTAACTCGTGAACCGAAGAGCGAGGCCCGGAATCGAACCGACAACCTTCGGAGCCCGAGTCAAAGGGATTAACTACTTCGCCGCGAAGACTCCCTTGCAGAGCACGCGCCTACCTCAGAGTCAACGCAAACACACAACATCCACTGCACAGTGAAATTAAGAAGGTAAATGGCAGAAGGTTAAAAAGAGGAAAGTCGTGGATGGGTCAAGCCGAAGACATTCTTCAACGGGTATGTTCACTTGAGGACTTAGAGTCTTAGAACCTGGCGAGGAGTGGGTACAAGTGCCAACAGATTTCTGCACATCCTTATCAGTTTGCATCCAACTAGACAGAAAATGCAGACAAGAGAATCCGGCTGCTCTGGAGGCGGAAGTACAGGCTTTGATCTTCGAGAATTCTTTGGAGGGTCTCGGCTGGCAAAGATTAGTTTCATTTTCGTGCCAGGGCATACGGGTGTGCGAGGAAATGAGCGGGCTGACAAGCTTGCAGGTAAGGCTACTGTGGCAGGCGGACGAGCCATGGACTAGGCTGACATTCTGAATGCTCTACGAGAAGTAAGATTTTTGTGAGAACCAAGTGATACTGGATAACAATGACAGTAAAGATAAACACATGACTAAATAACAAAGACAGTAAATATAAACACGATTCAATAACAATGACAGCAAAGATAAATACATGACTGAATAACAATGATAGCAAAGATAAACACATGACTGAATAACAATGACAACAAAGATAAACAATGTTTCTGAACGCAGGCGTGGCTGAGAGGTCCTAGCACGGGGTTGGACATTTTTTCCAAGAATCACTGGTATCTAATGATATCATATGCCCTCCTCCTCCCCCCCCCCCCCTGATCTCTTGGGTAGTTACATCTGATACCTAGTCCTCTAGGATACGTACAGAAAACAGGCGGTCCATTGCGCAAGTTGTGCACGTTGAAAATCCCACGACAGTTGGAAATCGCAAGGAGTAGGCTGTAAGGTCGTGCCCTGGCAAGATTATTAGGAAATGTAATTGTAAACAGTAGATAGAGCTCGTCACATTGAATGGAATCTGTGTAGACAAGTGTTTCCCAATGTGGGGCCCACGCCCCACAGGGGTGCAATTCGATTGTTAAGAGAGGCAATTCGAAAATGGAAGAAATCGGCTGGATATAACAGAACGGGCACACTTGAGACTGAAGTTAACTAAATTGGAACCTGACATAAAATCTCTTTGCAGCAAGCATCAAGCGCAAGGATCTCACTAAATTTAAATAATAAATAATTACTAATAATTAAAATGATACAGAAAAATCTTTCATTAAAATTATTTTGTACTTGAATTTCAGTTCTCCATTATATGTTTTGAAAATTTACTTACTGTGTTTGCTCAATAATTTCCTATTGATTTCTTCCTAAAACCTATCATTCAAGTTTCTTTAGTGAACATTTAAATGTTTGAATATTAAAAATAATGTATATGTTAGGTGGGGGGGGGGGGGGGTGGCATAAGAATTTTAGAAAGGCTTAGGTGGGGAAAAGCACACAAAAAAAGGTTGGGAAACACTGGTGTAGACGAAGCACACCTGAAATAAGTGCTGATTTCTGAGGCAAATAACTGGTTGTTAAGCGCCCCCCTCGCAAGAGGAATGAACGGACGAAAGAACGAACATTATTTTCACAGGGTCACAAATTGGGCACACAGGCCCGTCTTACATTCGTCCCTTGCAATCACTCATCTATCGTTCATCAATATTGCATGTTACATTCACATAGGGGAAAAATCATTGTTACATGGAACGAAGGAGGAGAAGTAGAAGAGGATAAAAAGACTTCAAATAATGTTCGCGGACATTACATGTGAACCAAGCATGCCAGTCAACACTAAAGAAATTGAAACTGTCACACATTGTGCATACCTTGGCTACATAATTAACTATTACTAAAAGGGCCTGTTCGAAACTAGCTAAAAGGAGACTAGTCATAGAAGTACAGGAAGCAAGCAATGTAAAAGACCGACGACACAACACCAGCAAACAAATAAATCTTGAGAACATGCATCTTTCCTTTGACGACATGCCATGTCACTAATGGACCACTTAGCGATCATTAAAGAAGAAAATGCAGGATTCTAAAATGTCGTGAATAAAATAAGAAAAAACATACTGAAGAATAGGCAAAGGTCGACCAGCACGGCGAAGGACACAAGACTATAAAGACATATTAAAATGCATGAGGTAGGGGACCTAGCTAAAGATGGTGATTGTGTTCCGGAAATATAAGGGGCGTTTATTTGAAATCCGTTCGTGCCGCACAGCGAGTAATTGCGTACGTTGAACATGATCATGTCACAGTCATGGGATAAGTACTGACCAATGAATAAAAGAGCACGTGCTTATCGTCCCATGATGCATAGGTAATATTTCTGACCGTTGAGAAAATGGCCGGGTTGATCCAAAATCCGCCCAAACAAGCTCAACGAGCGGTGATTCGGTTTCTTTTATTTGAAGGATGTCGACCAGTGGACATTCATTGAAGAATGCAGGCAGAGTAAGGTAATAAATGTGTGTCCCAGACAATAGTGACAGACTGGGCACGAATGTTTAGGAAAGGACGTCAGTTCACGACAGATCTTCGCACATATTGTTGCAACAGAAAAAACCATCGCCAAAATTTACGCAGCAGTACAGATGAACCGTTGTCGAAGCATAGGTTCGCTAGCGAAAGAATTTGATGTGTCAATTGGGACGATTCAAAAGGTCGTTACAAAGAAACTACAATATCGGGTACATTGGGTACCACGGATTTTGACCGACCACCAAACAGAGGAACGCATGGGATGGTGCTTGAACCACTTGCTGCGTTACATAATGGAGGGTAATGCATTTTTCTACCGCATACTGGCAGGCGATGAATCATGGTGTCACAACTTTGAGCCGAGCAGCAAAAGAGAGAGCATGCAATGGAAGCATGCTGGATTTCCAAAAGCAAAAAAAATTCAAGTTACAGGATTCCGCTGGTAAGGTTATGCTGAGCGCATATGTTGACCATGACAGGCTATTGCTGGCCAACTTTAAAGAACCTGTTGTCAATGTCAATTCTACCCACTACTTCGCAAAAAGCCATCAAGAATAAACAACCCGGCATGCTTTCTCGCGGTGTGATTTTGTTGCACGACAATGCTCGTCCGCATATCGCAAAGATTGTGCAGGAAGTATTAGCAAGGAAGAAGTGGGAAATTCTGCAACATCCAGCCTATCGTCCTGATTTGTCACCATGTGATTTACATTTGTTCTGACTTATAAAAAAAGCTCTCAAGGGGCAACGATTTCACACAGATGCAGACGTAATGAACGAGGTAAACACTTGATTCAGTGAGCAACCACAATCCTTTTTTTTGCGGACGGCATTCGCCCCTACCTAAGCAATGGGATGCTTGCCTGAATGCCTACGGCGACTTATTCTGACCAACCAATGATGTATAATTCATTCAAAATGAATGCTTTGTTTAATTCTACCACACCTGTTAATGTTTCTTTTATGCTTTTGTAATAAGGTCATTGGAACAGGTTTCAATTGAACGTCCCTAATATAAACACTACCTTCTGAGCGTGGCGTGGAAGGTAGAGAGGGTTGGTCTGTGAGTGACTGGCATGTCCTGAGAGGTAGAGAGGGTTGGTCTGTGAGTGACTGGCATGTCGTGAGAGGTAGAGAGGGTTGGTCTGTGAGTGACTGGCCTGTCGTGAGAGGTAGAGAGAGTTGGTATGTGAGTGACTGGCATGTCGTGAGAGGTAGAGAGGGTTGGTATGTGAGTGACTGGCCTGTCGTGAGAGATAGAGAGGGTTGGTCTGTGAGTGACTGGCATGTCGTGGAAGGTAGAGAGGGTTGGTATGTGAGTGACTGGCATATCGTGAAATGTAGAGAGGGTTGGTATGTGAGTGACTGGCATGTCGTGAGAGATAGAGGGGGTTGGTCTGTGAGTGACTGGCATGTCGTGGAAGGTAGAGAGGGTTGGTATGTGAGTGACTGGCATATCGTGAAATGTAGATAGGGTTGGTATGTGAGTGACTGGCATGTCGTGAAATGTAGAGAGGGTTGGTATGTGAGTGACTGGCATGTCGTGAGAGATAGAGAGGGTTGGTCTGTGAGTGACTGGCCTGTCGTGAGAGATAGAGAGGGTTGGTCTGTGAGTGACTGGCCTGTCGTGAGAGATAGAGAGGGTTGGTATGTGAGTGACTGGCATGTCGTGAGAGGTAGAGAGGGTTGGTATGTGAGTGACTGGCATGTCGTGGAAGGTAGAGAGGGTTGGTATGTGAGTGACTGGCATGTTGTGAGAGGTAGAGAGGGTTGGTCTGTGAGTGACTGGCATCTCGTGAGAGGTAGAGAGGGTTGGTATGTGAGTGACTGGCATGTCGTGAGAGATAGAGAGGGTTGGTCTGTGAGTGACTGGCATGTCGTGAGAGGTAGAGAGGGTTGGTATGTGAGTGACTGGCATATCGTGGAAGGTAGAGAGGGTTGGTATGTGAGTGACTGGCCTGTCGTGAGAGATAGAGAGGGTTGGTCTGTGAGTGACTGCCATGTCGTGGAAGGTAGAGAGGGTTGGTATGTGAGTGACTGGCCTGTCGTGGAAGGTAGAGAGGGTTGGTCTGTGAGTGACTGGCATGTCGTGGAAGGTAAAGAGGGTTGGTCTGTGAGTGACTGGCATATCGTGGAAGGTAGAGAGGGTTGGTATGTGAGTGACTGGCATATAGTGGAAGGTAGAGAGGGTTGGTATGTGAGTGACTGGCATGTCGTGAAATGTAGAGAGGGTTGGTATGTGAGTGACTGGCATGTCGTGGAAGGTGGAGAGGGTTGGTCTGTGAGTGACTGGCATATCGTGGAAGGTAGAGAGGGTTGATCTGTGAGTGACTGGCATGTCGTGAAATGTAGAGAGGGTTGGTATGTGAGTGACTGGCATATCGTGAAATGTAGAGAGGGTTGGTATGTGAGTGACTGGCAAGTCGTGGAAGGTAGAGAGGGTTGGTATGTGAGTGACTGGCATATCGTGGAAGGTAGAGAGGGTTGGTATGTGAGTGACTGGCCTGTCGTGGAAGGTAGAGAGGGTTGGTATGTGAGTGACTGGCATATCGTGAAATGTAGAGAGGGTTGGTATGAGAGTGACTGGCCTGTCGTGGAAGGTTGAGAGGGTTGGTATGTGAGTGACTGGCATATCGTGAAATGTAGAGAGGGTTGGTATGTGAGTGACTGGCCTGTCGTGGAAGGTAAAGAGGGTTGGTATGTGAGTGACTGGCATGTCGTGAGAGATAGAGAGGGTTGGTCTGTGAGTGACTGGCATGTCGTGGAAGGTAGATAGGGTTGGTATGTGAGTGACTGGCATATCGTGAAATGTAGAGAGGGTTGGTATGTGAGTGACTGGCCTGTCGTGGAAGGTAGAGAGGGTTGGTATGTGAGTGACTGGCCTGTCGTGGAAGGTAGAGAGGGTTGGTATGTGAGTGACTGGCCTGTCGTGGAAGGTAGAGAGGGTTGGTATGTGAGTGACTGGCATGTCGTGAAATGTAGAGAGGGTTGGTATGTGAGTGACTGGCCTGTCGTGGAAGGTAGAGAGGGTTGGTGTGTGAGTGACTGGCATGTCGTGGAAGGTAGAGAGGGTTGGTATGTGAGTGACTGGCCTGTCGTGGAATGTAGAGAGGGTTGGTATGCTAGTGGCTGGTATGTTGTGATAGATAGAGAGGGTTGATCTGTGAGTGGTTGGCATGTCGTGAGATGTAGAGAGGGTTGTTCTGTTAGTGGCTGGTATGTTGTGATAGGTTGAGAGGGTTGATCTGAGTGGTTGGCATGTCGTGAGTGGTAGAGAGGGCTGATCTGTGAGTGGCTGGCATGTCGTGAGCGGTAGAGAGGGTTGATCTGTGAGTGGTTGGCATGTCGTGAGCGGTAGAGAGGGTTGATCTGTGAGTGACTGGCATGTCGTGAGAGGTAGAGAGAGTTGGTCTGTGAGTGGCATGTCGTGAAAGGCAGAGTGGGTTGGTCAGTGCTTGGCATGTCGTGAAAGGTAAAGAGGGTTGGTCTGTGAGTGGCATGTCCTGAAAGGTAGAGAGGGTTGATCAGTGAGAGGACATGTCGTTAAAGGCAAAAAGGGTTGGTTAGTGCGTGGCATGTCGTAAAAGGTAAAGAGAGTTGGTATGTGACTGGCATGTGGTAAAAGGAAACGAGGGTTGGTCTGTTAGTGGCTATGTATCTCTTACACCTTGCGGTGGGGGTTAAGCTTTTTCACAATATCTTTAGAAGTAAGGTGACGAGAGTGTTTTATAGAGGGTCGAGACGGGAGCCAACCCCTGCAAATAACATATTACATGATGATGATGATGATGATGATGATGATGATGATGATGATGATGATGATGATGATGATGATGATGAATAACAATGATTAGCTGCCTAAGCTTCTCCCACTTAAGAAAAGCAGTACCTAATTAGCTACAGTGTGCCAAATTCTTTCACAATTACATCGCTAAATCCTTTCACAAACACAACGCTAAAGCCTGTCACAATTACATCGCTAAATCTTGTCACAAATACGAACAGACGAACCAACATTACTTAAGTCTCTTGGGGTTACCAGAAATTTACATGAATCAAGCTCAAAGAACGACTACTTTGCACTTAAATACGTACTATCCTCATTTGATTTGAATTATGCGCCCTTTCACGGGATAATGACTTCTGAAGGATGTTTCCCATAAATTCAAAGTAAGGGGATCCAGCGGCTGTCAATCATACAGAACTAGTTAAGATCGATGGCAGACAGTCATCAGACATCAACTACATTATGAAACGTCCAAGCCGCTCTAAGTATAGACATGAAATGGCGAATATTATTAATATTCAAGCCTGTTTTCTGTACAAGTGGGACGTTTATTACGCCCGATAAGTTCAGTTTCTTGCTTGTTGCTGGCGTAGTAATCTAGCTATGAGCCTGATCACTTGCCTACCTACGGACCGACTGAGTGTCCCCTCTACCTTGCGAACTACTTCCATCTCTACCCACATTCTATTCTCCTAAATATATCTACCAGCCTACCCACCTATCCACCCACCTATGGGGGAGAGTCAATAAGTACGTCACACAGTTTTGTGGGATGGCTGGTAAATGTAGTTGGTGTTTTCTACAGGTATCATTAGATGACAGCAACATCGTACTTTATATTCCCGTTCGTCAGGTGGCGGTAGGTGTCTCATGGGCAGCGCATAAATAAACTGGTGACTGTACTTACCGAGTGTACAACCAAGGAACAACGTGTCGTTGTGCGGTTTTTTTTATTATTTGGGGGGGGGGGGGGCAAAAGGACTGCCTGCAAAGGACATTCATAAGGAAATACTTCCTGTTTATGCTGACAAATGTTTGTCCCTTAAAGCGGTGCATAGCTAGGTAGAAAAATTGTCTCAAGGACGCTCTAAAATTCCACTACCCCGACTTAGCCCCTAGCGATTTCCACCTTTTTGGTCCACTGAAAACATACCTTGACGGGAGACATTTCGTGAATGACGTCGAAGTTCAATGTGAAGGGAAAATGTGTTTTAGAAAACACATGCAGCTGGTTTGGAAGGACTGATAAAACGATGGGATAAGTGCATCAACGTTGGTGGAAATTATGTTGAGAAATAAAGGGACAATGTATGTATAAAAATAAACTGGTTTCAAGTTGTTATCATATTTAGTTATTTTTCTACAGCCATTTGTGACTTACTTATTTACTTCCCCTCGTACCTAGCTACTTCTCTGCTTATCCAACATTATCCCCTCCTACCTACGGACCGATTGTCCTACTTATTTGCCTACCTATCTGCTTAACTACATGTTTGCCTACCTGTCTACTTACCCAACAGCATCCCGACCTACCTACCGACCGATTGTCCTACTTATCTTCCTACCTATCTGCTTAATTACATATTTGCCTATCTGTCTACCTACCGTCCGACTGTCCTACTTATCTACCTGCCTATCTGCTTAACCGCATATTTGCCTACCAGCCTACCTACCGACCGATTGTCCTACTTATCTGTCTACCTGTCTGCTTAACTACATATTTGCCTACTTACCTATTTACGGATCGATTGCCCTACTTATCTGCCTGTGATCACAGTACTACTTATTTGCCTACCTGCCTACCTACGGACCGATTGTCCTACTTATCTGCCTACCTATCCTCTTAACTACATATTTGCCTACCGCCTACTTACCGAGACTTCGACGTGCCGAAGGGATAAGAGCGCTCTACCTCTTAAACTTCCGGTACGAACAAACGAACGAAGGAGCAAACTTTACTTTCAAAGGGCCCGTCTGACATTACGTCTTTCTTATATCTTTCCTCTCATACGTTATTTCATTCATACATTACTTGTGAAGCTAATCTTAGACAACAAAACAATATGGACTAAAACGCATGGAAAATAATCAATAAAACATGACTCACTATAGATATTTTTTGTAAATATGGCCTTTATAAATACCTAAGGTAGGTGTAACTTATTATACATATGGATATGGTTATTATACTAGTTGTCGTTTCAGGTAATTATTATTATTATTATTATTATTTGGGGTGGGGTGTGTAGTCTACTAAGATAGTGTTCAAACAGTTTTCAACTGTATGTGTTGTGATTGGTGGTGTCTTTGATTTCTTGTGGAAGATTGTTCCAAAACTGAGCGGCAGAGTACATTAAGATTGTTTTTATACAAGTCTATTCTAGGTTTAGGGACATGTAGGCTGATGACGAGCTAGCGAAATAGTTTCCTACACGCGTCAGTTTGGAGCGTTGACTTCTCATTCAGAAATCAATGGAAAACTACTGAACGTAAACTCGTCTAAGAAATCAACTTTGTGTTAGGTTTGATTGCAACGTTCTGCAAAGGTTATGCACGATTTTAGTTACCTACTTACCTACCGGCTCCATGGCGAAGGCGTCACGGTCGCAGTTTATAATCTCGCGTACCGCGTTCGAAACACTGCTGCGGGCGATTTGGTAGCAGACCACCTTGTTCTGTTTTTTTTACGAAAAAATATGGGTTCGGTCGTTCATAAATCAATGGCAAACTACTGAACGTAAACTTGCCAAGAGATCATGAACAGCACCAAAAATAAATTCTGGGGTTGACTGCGACGTTATGTAAAGGATATGCAACTAACAAACTACTTATTTTCCAAACTACCTAGCTACCTATCGTTGTCCTCACTTACTCACCTGCCTTTCTCATCTTCCTACTGACCTATCTACAGATTGACTCACCTCAACCTAGCTAACGATATACATTCTTCCTTACCTACCTATCGGCCAACCGACTCCCCTACCTCTGTCAGAGGTGCATACGATATTGCGTTTACGTTGAAAGTTTTAGGCAACAATATAGTTGCTCTAGAAGATAAAAGTGAAGTGTGAGGTCTGATGAATATTTATGTACATTTACTATAGGTACAACGAAGACAGCACAGTCACGAGTACAGCATGATCACATCGTGTACAGTCACGAGTACAGCATGACCACATCGTGTACAGTCACGAGTACAGCATGACCACACCGTGTACAGCCACGAGTACAGCATGCTACACTGCACAACCACGAGTACAGCATGACCACACCGTGTACAGTCACGAGTACAGCATGCCACACTGCACAACCACGTGTACAGCATGACCACACCGTGTACAACCACGAGTACAGCATGACCACACCGTGTACAGCCACGAGTACAGCATGCCACACTGCAGAGGAGCTCTCGATAGCTGTAAAAGACGTCACACGAGACTGACCAGCTGAGACAAGAAGAACTATGAAGAATGATGGTGGTTACTCAAACTGTTCAGCACCGGTACGTTGGTAGCAGATGTATTCCATCTCCACCCATCACCCCCCCCCCCCCCCAGTAATTTCAAATGCAATTATAAACAATAGTTACTTTCATACTTTTGGGTGCGATTGTTGTCTTCGCTGTTGAATAACACATAGAACACACAAATACCGTTTAACCAGAAACGTGTCTGTTTTATAACACGTAGTACACAGAACCACCACTTGACCGAAAACTTAACTGTCTGTTGTGTGACACATTCTACACAGACCTACCATTTGGCCGGAAACGTATCTGTTTTGTGACACGTAGCACACAGATCTACCATTTGGCGGAAAACATAACTGCCTGTTTGATGACATAATACACAGAACTACCACTTGGCGGAAAACATAACTGCCTGTTTGATGACATAATACACAGAACTACCACTTGGCCGAAAACTGAAGTGTCTGTTGTGTGACACGTTGTACGCAGAAATACAACTTGACCGAAAACTTAACTGTCTGCTTGGAGGACACGTAGTACGCAAGAGAATCGGAACAACTATCTCGGAACAGTCATACCATCTGATGGAAGGTGCCGTGTAGAGATTTAGAACAAAGATCGCTATTGCAAAAGGTAGCCTTTTGTATGATGGAAAAGATACTGACCTATAAATGAAACAAAGCCTGCCACATGCAATGAGATGAACAGCGTTGAAGTGCTATATAGAACCTATAATGTTATATGGATGTGAAACATGGACAATAAGCAGAAACATAGAGAAACGTGAAACGAAAGTGAAAATGTGGTTTCTGGTGAATATGCAAATATTACCATGGGTGGACAGAAAATCAGTGAGCAAGTTCTACAAGAAACACATGAAAGACGTAAATTGATTCGAAAAATTAAGCGTAGATAGTAAAGATTTTATGAGCGCATTATGAGGAGACAGAAATTGGAAAACTTAGAGACAACTGGCAAGATCGAGGGGAGATTAGGAAGGGGAAGACAGACGTAATTGCCATATAATATAATGGAGACAAGAACACAGGCCTGGTCTATGACTGGATACTGTATCTGATGGCGAATCATAACCGCTCATCGGCACGGCACATGATTTTGATGACTACAGAGAAATATCCATTAGCCACAAACTTAACTATATGTCTTGTGATACGTACAAACAATATTCAGCCGGTCGGAAATACTTGAAGCAACTTTTTAAGTAAACTCACATAGAATAAGCCTTTCTAAACCGTATTTGGTACAGTGTTATTTGTACCGATGTTTGAAGTGTGTGTCCGCGTGTACTCATTGCTGTACACATTTAGTTCTGTGTACATTAAGTCTGCCCTGTTCTGTTCTTGGTCTAGAGTTTGTCTAGTCGTGTCCAATAGACTGTTTTTGTTATTGAGTTCGCTGGCTTTGAACACCAGCATAGTCCAGTCACGTGCTACAACTTCTAGTACACTGGACTGGTGTTTGCGTGTGGGTTAGCTTTCCCAATTACCAGTGTCCCTCGCCATCAGGCCAACCCACTCCAATAGATAACAATTCTGTAGTTGAACGGGTGCCTTTCTATTTGTTTCCTTATGTTTATCAAATTAACTGTATTTTGTAGGCTGCGAAGGAAAACGCTGGTTACTTCATCTTGTGATGCACTGAATAAGGATGTAATTAACAATGCCCTTTACCCCACCAGGAGGCGTGCTGGTTATATTGTTATATATAAGTAAAGGGCCGGCGTTCACGCAGGGGCATATTGGACACATTGTGTTTGGCTCATATTTGTATAGATCTATCAACATTTTAAGTGTGATGTGTTCATTATCACGCCGGCCGCCTTTTCCTCCCACGACATGTCTTTCTTCTTCTGCCCATTATCCTCCATTGGCGCATAGGCTATAGCGCTATAGCTGGGTAAAGCAGCCTGTGGTGTAACATTCGACAAACGCTCGTACCATCTGTAGACGAGAAGCAGTTCATGCAGAAGACTCAGGTGCATCTATAGGCTGATCCACGTGAAGAGAAAGACGAAGAATATCAACATATTAACACAATATCTCTCCGCGACCTTTCCTGTCAACATGAAATAAATTCAATCTTCGCGACACTTCCAGACCGTTTCTGTCCCAGACATGAGGGAGATATGAGCTTTCCGGAAACTTGGCTAAAATTGAGGTTATTTTGTTGTTTGCAGAATATGCTGGAATTCTCCGCTACACTCCTTCTTCTTCCTCTTCTTCTTCTTCCTCTTCTTCTTCTCTCTCCTCCTCCTCCTCCTCCTCCTCCTCCTTCTTCTTCTTCTTCTTCCTTCTTCTTCTTCTTCTTCTTCTTCTTCTTCTTCTTCTTCTTCTTCTTCTTCTTCCTCCTCCTCCTCATCCTCATCCTTCTTCTTCTTCTTCTTCTTCTTCTTCTTCTTCTTCTTCTTCTTCTTCTTCTTCTCTCTTCTTCTTCTTCCTCCTCCTCCTCCTTCTTCTTCTTCTTCTTCTTCTCTTCTTCTTCTTCTTCTTCTTCTTCTTCTTCTTCTTCTCTTCCTCCTCCTCCTCATCCTCATCCTTCTTCTTCTTCTTCTTCTTCTTCTTCTTCTTCTTCTTCTTCTTCTTCTTCTTCTTCTTCTTCTTCTTCTTCTTCTCTCTTCTTCTTCTTCCTCCTCCTCCTCCTCCTCCTCCTCCTTCTTCTTCTTCTTCTTCTTCTTCTTCTTCTTCTTCTTCTTCTTCTTCTTCTTCTTCTTCTTCTTCTTCTTCTTCTTCTCTCTTCTTCTTCTTCTTCTTCTTCTTCTTCCTCTTCCTCCTCCTCCTCCTCCTCCTCCTTCTTCTTCTTCTTCTTCTTCTACTTCTTCTTCTTCTTCTTCTTCTTCTTCTTCTTCTTCTTCTTCTTCTTCTTCTGCTTCTTCTTCTTCTTCTTCTTCACTCCCCTCCTTCTTCTTCTTCTTCTCTTCATCCTTCTCCGTCGCCGCCTCCCCTCTTCCTCCTCCTCCTCCTCATCCTCCTCTTTCTTCTTCTTGGCATTGGTGATCATATATGTCCACAGCCCTCTGTCTCGTATGTTGTCATTCATTTCTGGTACTGATATCCCACCATGCCATGAAGTCAAACTGTCAAGCATATTTTCCCCTGCCTCTCATCCCCTCCAATTTTCCCGTGGTAACGACATACTCCAGCCGGTTCCGTGGCGAAGGAGGTGGGACGCAGTTTGAGATCCCGCATACCCGCGTTAGAAACACAACTGCGCGCGATTTGGCAGCAGACAGCGTTGCGTTGGTTTTTACGAAAATGGTATGGGTATAGGTGGTTCAGAAAGCAATGGCAAACTACTGAACGTAAACTTGCCAAGAGATCACAACAGCAAAAACTTGGTGTTTAACTGCAAAGTTCTATAAAGGATATACAACTAACTTTTTTTTTAACGACATACTCCAGCTTTCCCCTTCTCATCGCAAACCCAATGAATGTGGACAGTCTTTTGATGCCGGTAACCTGTTCTCTTTGTGAGTTAACTCCTTTCAAGATGTGTTCATTGCTCTGTCACATAGCAGGCATCTCCCATCCATGCGTGGCTTAAAAAGTCGCTTAAAAGTCGACAGGGTCGACTTCATTGTACCAAGTTTTATTCCATGTGGCTCAGTCTCTTTCTGCAGCAAACTACCGAAAGAGTCGCACAAAGCACGAACTCCGCAGCTGCAGTGACGACCTCAAGGAGTCTCCGAAAAACATGCACTCATGAACTGAAGGACGTGGCCCGGAATCGAACACACAACCTTCGGAGCCCGAGTCAGATGGCTTGACCACTTCACCACGGAGACTCCCACCTCCTGTGGGTATGTGAAGTGAAGTGCTAGGACCATCACTTTTTTAACACCTGAGTGTTTAAAGGAGTAGGTAATCGGTCTTTCTCTCACATAGCGAACACCGAGTGCAGGGACAGAACCTCATCCCACCGCGCTCGCGCCATTGTCAGCGTAACGTCCTAGCCATTACACCAATGGATACACATATATATATCAGTTAGCTGCGCATCGTTTACAGGACTTTGCAATCAATCCCTAGCAATTATTGTCTGCGTGTGATTTATTAGACAATTTTAGTTCAGTTGTTTGCCATTACCGGTCTCCCTGGTCTAGAGGTTAAACGACTTTCTCCGTAATCCCGTTTATCCACGTAAGGTAACACAGCGGGCGAGAACTGGAAGCGGTTCTCGTCGCGTTGGTAACTTACGAGATAAGTGAGCCGGCCGCTCAGGAAGCGATGGCAAACTACTGAGCGTAATCTTGCCAAGAAATCAACAATCAGCTGAAAGATGATGATGTTGACAGCGATGTCCTGTAAAGGATATGCGGGGGAAAAAAGCTTGCCATTAAAAATAACAAGGAAAAACAGGGGAAAAAAACAATGAACAATTCCTACAAGAAACAAATGAAAACCATAATCTGATTAGATAAATTAGACATAGACAGTAACTATTTTTGGGCACGTTATGAGGAGATATAAACTGGGGATCTTGATGACAGCTGGCAAGATCGAGGGGAAGAGAACAAGGGGAAGACAAAGACAGGGCTGATCCACGACTCTGGTGATCATGTGAGATGGCGAAACAAGACCGCCCACGCTTATCGGCATGGCACATGATGATGAGTTTGTCATTGTTTCTGAACAGCCGACGCCTCATATAATCTAAATCAACGCAAATCACCTGCTGCTGATTTGGAACCTTCGACTCGGTATGTCGGGGAATAGTGAAATTGCGCGTGTCACGATCCCCGAGGCACAGAGGCGGGTTTACGCACAATTACTGGACCACTTCTGTCATCAAATGAATATTTGTGCTCATCGTCAAGTACCAGGTCCTTGCAGAACTTCCCGCCCATAAGTCTCGACATGTGTCTCTCTTTTATTTCAGATGTCCTACCTCTGAGGCTGCATTGTGTAAATTATCTGGCTTATATTTAATCAGTCTACGTTGTGGCTGTCAAGTGTACATTATTTATCATATCTTTAATCGATCTACATTGTGAAATAGTATGTATAATGTGCTACATTCATCAACCTCACAAGACAATCGTTGTTAGTTAGTTTTACAGTCAGGCTATTTGCCACATAAGACAACATCTCTTTCGGTGCCAGAAGATCTTCCATTTCTTCTGCTTTCCGGTACACTTCCGTCCATAATGATCTTTTCTATGTTTGCGCTTTTTTTAAATTTTCACATCCAGAATTGTCAATGTTCGTCATGTATGTTAGTATTTTAATCGATCTTCTTCAGGACTGAGTTTTTGTTGGAAACATCTGTTTCTTCTCCTTTCCCTCCAATGAATTTTCAAAATCTCTGTTCTTGTTTTGTTGTTGGTGTTTTTTCTTCCACTTTTGCCATTTTGCATTGTTGGGAGGAGTAATTAAAGTCCCAGCGCCTTTCCTTCTATTTCCTCCATGATTCGTGAGCTGTATTTTTCTAGGGTCAAGTAAATTCATTACTGCTTTTAGGTGTTTCTCAAGCTTGTCTGCATATTGTCGACGTGTCACATGCTTAAAATAGTATTGGTTCTATATAGCACTTCAACACGCTTTCTCTCACAATTGACAACTGTTTACCAATGTTCTGGAATGTTTTCTATGTCTGGGGATGGACTTAGTACATCAGTCCACGTGTGTCTCTGTCATTAGAGTCTGCATATGTCTCAGGCATCGGAGTCTGCGTAATGTCTCCGGCATTAGAGTCTATGTATTTCCCTGACACTGAACGTAACACTTGCCTAGTACATCAACAGCAGCTGACAAATGCTGGTATTTACTACAACCATCTCGTAAGGGATACGCAACAACATTTTTTTAAATGTCCCTGGCATTAGTCTATGTATGTCCCTGACATTAGTCTATGTATGTCCCTGACATTAGTCTATGTATGTCCCTGACATTAGTCTATGTATGTTTTCGGCATTAGTCTACGTATGTCTCCGGCATTAGTCTACGTATGTCTCCGGCATTAGTCTACGTATGTCTCTAGCATTCGTCTACGTATGTCTCTGGCTTTAGTCTATGTATGTCTCCGGCATTAGTCTACGTATGTCTCCGGCATTAGTCTACGTATGTCTCCGGCATTAGTCTATGTATGTCTCCGGCATTAGTCTATGTATGTCCCTGACATTAGTCTATGTATGTCTCCGGCATTAGTCTACGTATGTCCCTGACATTAGTCTATGTATGTCTCCGGCATTAGTCTACGTATGTCTCCAGCATTAGTCTATGTATGTCCCTGACATTAGTCTATGTATGTCTCCGGCATTAGTCTACGTATGTCCCTGACATTAGTCTATGTATGTCTCCGGCATTAGTCTATGTATGTCTCCGGCATTAGTCTATGTATGTCTCCAGCATTAGTCTATGTATGTCTCCGGCATTAGTCTATGTATGTCTCCGGCATTAGTCTACGTATGTCTCCGGCATTAGTCTATGTATGTCTCCGGCATTAGTCTATGTATGTCCCTGACATTAGTCTATGTATGTCTCCGGCATTAGTCTACGTATGTCTCCGGCATTAGTCTACGTATGTCTCCAGCATTAGTCTACGTATGTCTCCGGCATTAGTCTATGTATGTCTCCGGCATTAGTCTATGTATGTCTCCGGCATTAGTCTACGTATGTCTCCGGCATTAGTCTATGTATGTTTTCGGCATTAGTCTACGTATGTCTCCGGCATTAGTCTACGTATGTCTCCGGCATTAGTCTATGTATATCTCCGGCATTAGTCTATGTATGTCTCCGGCATTAGTCTATGTATGTCTACGGCATTAGTCTACGTATGTCTCCGGCATTAGTCTATGTATGTCTCCAGCATTAGTCTACGTATGTCTCCGGCATTAGTCTACGTATGTCTCCGGCATTAGTCTACGTATGTCTCCGGCATTAGTCTATGTATATCTCCGGCATTAGTCTACGTATGTCTCCGGCATTAGTCTATGTATGTCTCCAGCATTAGTCTACGTATGTCTCCGGCATTAGTCTATTTATGTCTCCGGCATTAGTCTACGTATGTCTCCGGCATTAGTCTATGTATGTCTCCGGCATTAGTCTATGTATGTCTCCGGCATTAGTCTATGTATGTCTCCGGCATTAGTCTATGTATGTCTCCGGCATTAGTCTACGTATGTCTCCGGCATTAGTCTATGTATGTCTCCGGCATTAGTCTACGTATGTCTCCGGCATTAGTCTATGTATGTCTCCGGGCATTAGTCTATGTATGTCTCCGGCATTAGTCTATGTATGTCTCCGGCATTAGTCTATGTATGTCTCCGGCATTAGTCTATGTATGTCTCCGGCATTAGTCTATGTATGTCTCCGGCATTAGTCTATGTATGTCTCCGGCATTAGTCTATGTATGTCTCCGGCATTAGTCTACGTATGTCTCCGGCATTAGTCTATGTATGTCTCCGGCATTAGTCTATGTATGTCTCCGGCATTAGTCTATGTATGTCTCCGGCATTAGTCTACGTATCTCTCCGGCATTAGTCTACGTATGTCTCCGGCATTAGTCTACGTATGTCTCCGGCATTAGTCTACGTATGTCTCCGGCATTAGTCTATGTATGTCCATGACATTAGTCTATGTATGTCCCTGACATTAGTCTATGTATGTTTTCGGCATTAGTCTATGTATGTCTCCGGCATTAGTCTACGTATGTCTCCGGCATTAGTCTATGTATGTCTCCGGCATTAGTCTATGTATGTCTCCGGCATTAGTCTACGTATGTCCATGACATTAGTCTATGTATGTCCATGACATTAGTCTACGTATGTCCCTGACATTAGTCTATGTATGTCTCCGGCATTAGTCTACGTATGTCTCCGGCATTAGTCTACGTATGTCTCCGGCATTAGTCTATGTATGTCCATGACATTAGTCTATGTATGTTTTCGGCATTAGTCTACGTATGTCTCCGGCATTAGTCTACGTATGTCTCCGGTATTAGTCTACGTATGTCTCCGGCATTAGTCTATGTATGTCCATGACATTAGTCTATGTATGTCCCTGGCATTAGTCTACGTATGTCCCTGGCATTAGTCTATGTATGTCCGTGGCATTAGTCTATGTATGTCCGTGGCATTAGTCTATGTATGTCCCTGGCATTAGTCTATGTATGTCCATGGCATTAGTCTATGTATGTCCCTGGCATTAGTCTACGTATGTCCGTGGCATTAGTCTATGTATGTCCGTGGCATTAGTCTACGTATGTCCGTGGCATTAGTCTATGTATGTCCGTGGCATTAGTCTATGTATGTCTCCGGCAATAATCTATGTATGTCCCTGGCATTAGTCTATGTATGTCCCTGGCATTAGTCTATGTATGTCCCTGGCATTAGTCTATGTATGTCCCTGGCATTAGTCTATGTATGTCCGTGGCATTAGTCTATGTATGTCCGTGGCATTAGTCTATGTATGTCCCTGGCATTAGTCTATGTATGTCCCTGGCATTAGTCTATGTATGTCCCTGGCATTAGTCTATGTATGTCCGTGCATTAGTCTATGTATGTCCCTGGCATTAGTCTATGTATGTCCCTGGCATTAGTCTATGTATGTCCCTGGCATTAGTCTATGTATGTCCGTGGCATTAGTCTATGTATGTCCCTGGCATTAGTCTATGTATGTCCCTGGCATTAGTCTATGTATGTCCCTGGCATTAGTCTATGTATGTCCCTGGCATTAGTCTATGTATGTCCCTGACATTAGTCTATGTATGTTTTCGGCATTAGTCTACGTATGTCCCTGGCATTAGTCTACGTATGTCCGTGGCATTAGTCTATGTATGTCCGTGGCATTAGTCTATGTATGTCCCTGGCATTAGTCTATGTATGTCCCTGGCATTAGTCTATGTATGTCCGTGGCATTAGTCTATGTATGTCCGTGGCATTAGTCTATGTATGTCCGTGGCATTAGTCTATGTATGTCCGTGGCATTAGTCTATGTATGTCCCTGGCATTAGTCTACGTATGCCTTCGGCAATAATCTACGTATGTCTCCTGCAATAATCTACGTATGTTTCTGGGATTAGTTTACGTGTGCCTCCAGCAATACAGTGTACATATGTCTCCGGCATTGGAGTCGCTAGGATTATTATATTTGCACATGAATAAATAGTTTTGACATGACGTTATGATGAACAAGAACAAGTTTATGGGTAAACACGCTTGTCTGTGGAGAACTACGTATAGAAAGTAGAACGTACAGAGTCCGTTTGTTAATTTGCTGTGAAAACTATCCATACAAGCAAGAACTGACTTCAACACGCAGGAGACATATTTGTTACCATGTTGTGAAAACTTAGAATGTGGAAAACAACGTTATAAGTTTAAACGGCTCTGTAGCGAAGGAGGTTGCGGACACAAGTCGCAATCTCGTATACTGCGTTCGAAATACAGCTGCGGGCGATTTGACAGCAGACCGCCTCGCCTTGGATTTTCATACAATGGTATGAGTACCGGTCGTTCAGAAAGCAATGGCAAAGTACTGAACATAAGCTTGCCAAGAAATCACAAACAGCCGGAAAATGCTGAGGTTGACTGCGACGTCCTGTAAAGGATATGCAACTTACTTTTTTGTGTTAAAACTATACATGCAATCAAGAACTTACTTAAACTATTATTGTAAGCACGTAGATGACACATTTGTTAACAAGAATGCTGGAGAAATCTATCAGTATATTAAAAACTTACGGTGTGCAAACATTTTAAAGTAACAACTTACATATAACATTTGTTAACATATTCTAGTTGAGAAAACGATCAAGGAATTAAAAGTGTGGTAAAGTACCTTTATAAGTAAGAACGTACACGGCACATTTGTTAATATGTTAAAAGAAGCTATTTCTTTTATTGAGAACTTGGATTGCTGAAACTATTTATATGTTAAAACTTTCACTGCACGTGTGTTAACATGTTGAGTGAAACGATTTCTTTTATTAAGAAATTTTAATGTGGAAACCAACTTTGTAAGTAAAGACGTGCACAGCACATTTGTTAATACGTTTTAGTTAAGAAAATTATCACTATAATCCAAAACTGACACATTTGCAGACAAACTAAAATGTAAGAATCGGTACCCAATAAACTCGTGCCATGAAAGGACTACGCCCACAACAATATTGGATTCCTCATTATGAAGGGTGGCTGTGTGGTCACGGCGCTGTGTGGTCACGGCATCGTGTGGTCACGGCGACGCAGCTCTCGCTCTCCTGCCCGCCTCAATGACAATGTGAGCAAGCAATTGCTGCAAGATGCTTACATTTATTGGTATTGAGTTGCACTCACAGAGGATCAAAAGAAAGAGAGAATGTTAGTAGACACTATTCTTAATAGCTAATCCCTATGTACGGTAGTGAATCATGGATAATAAATAGACTATTGAGGAATTATGTGCAAGCTGTAGATGTGTGGGTTTACGAAGGAATGACGAGAATACCATGGACTGATAAAACGCGAAAATGAAGATATCTTGAAAGAAGTTAACTCACAAAGAGAACTGGTTACTCTCATAAGACGATGACAGTCCACATTCTGTGGGCACGTCATGGGGAAGCTGGAGGACGCTGTGACAATGGACAAGTTGTCAGTAGGAGAGGCAGGGGAAGACAGAGAGAGACAGACAGACAGACAGACAGACAGACAGACAGACAGACAGACAGACAGACAGACAGACAGAGAGACAGACAGACAGACAGACAGACAGACAGACAGACTGAGAGAGAGAGAGAGAGAGAGAGAGAGACAGACAGACAGACAGACGGAGAGAGAGAGAGAGAGAGAGAGAGAGACAGACAGACTGAGAGAGAGAGAGGAAATGTTGGACAGGTTTACATCATGTCATGGAGGCAAGTTACTATTAGATTAGAAATCATTGGCATTACACGAGACAGAAGGCTACGGACAAACATGATCACAAAATCCACACAGCATGGACTATAAGATGACACAAAACGGGGCTGTGGACAGACATGATCACCAACGCCACACGCCATGAACTAAAAGATGAACACTAGTCAACAGGATTTAAACGTGTCTAGGTGGTTGAAACAAGAACACGGAGCTGATCCACGACTCTAATGATCACGTGAGATTGCGAAACATGACCGCCTACGCTTATCGGCATGGCACATGACGAATGAAGGTGGTTGAGCGTGGTAGCATGGTTGCTACCTCAGCGAATAGAAGGTATCATGCGTTGTTCGATTAAACCGGGTGTTTGTAAAGTCTCACTATACTTTGTATGTAAAACAAATTGGAAAAATTTAATACATTATGTCATCAAACAATGTGTTCCACAGTCCATCGTGAAGCAATATGCAGCGAATGGCTATCGCCTGCTGAAGTAATTCTTTGCTCTCCAAACAGAATGGTGTTGCTACAGGGCCCACTTTCTATAGTGCTCACTTGCTATAAAGCTCATTTGCTACAAGGATAACTTGCTACAGGCCTCACTTGCTGTAGAGCTAATTTGCTACAGGGAAAACATGCTACAGGGCTCACTTGCAACAGGGAAAACTTGCTACAGAGCACACTTGCTACAGGGAAAACTTGCAACAGGGAAAACTTGCTACAGAGCTCACTTGCAACAGGGAAAACTTGCTACAGAGCTCACTTGCTACAGGGAAAACATGCTGCAGAGCTCACTTGCTACAGGGCCCATTTGCTATACAGCTCACTTGCTACAGAGAAAACTTGCTACAGGGAAAACTTGCTACAGGGAAAACTTGCTACAGGGAAAACTTGCTACAGAGCTCACTTGCTACAGGGAAAACTTGCTGCAGAGCTCAATTGCTACAGAGCCCATTGCTACACAGCTCACTTGCTACAGAGAAAACTTGCTACAGAGCTTACTTGCTACAGGGCCCACTTGCTACAGACCTCACTTGCTACAGGGTCCACATGCTAAAAAGAAAAACTTGCTATAGGGAAACCTTGCTACAGACCTCACTTGCTACAGGGAAAACTTGCTACAGGGTCCACATGCTACAGGGAAAACTTGCTACAGAGCCTACTTGCTAAAGGGCCTACTTGCTACAGGGCCTACTTGCTACAGGGCCCACATGCTACAGGGCCCACTTGCTACAGGGCCCACTTGCTACAGGGCCCACATGCTACAGGGCCTACTTGCTACAGGGCCCACATGCTACAGGGCCTACTTGCTACAGGGCCTACTTGCTACAGGGCCTACTTGCTACAGGGCCCACTTGCTACAGGGCTTACTTGCTACAGGGCCCACTTGCTAAGGGCCTACTTGCTACAGGGCCCACTTGCTAAGGGCCTACTTGCTACAGGGCCCACTTGCTCAGGGCCTACTTGCTACAGGGCCTACATGCTACAGGGCCTACTTGCTACAGGGCCCACTTGCTACAGGGCTTACTTGCTACAGGGCCCACTTGCTATAGGGCTTACTTGCTACAGGGCTTACTTGCTACATGGCCCACTTGCTACAGGGCTTACTTGCTACAGGGCCCAATTGCTACAGGGCCCACATGCTACAAGTCAAACTTGCTGCAGGACCCACTTGCTACAGGGCCTACTTGCTACAGGGCCCACTTGCTACAGGGCCCACTTGCTACAGGGCCCACTTGCTACAGAGCCCACTTGCTACAGGGCTTACTTGCTACAGGGCCCACTTGCTATAGGGCTTACTTGCTACAGGGCTTACTTGCTACATGGCCCACTTGCTACAGGGCTTACTTGCTACAGGGCCCAATTGCTACAGGGCCCACATGCTACAGTGCCTACTTGCTACAGGGCACACTTGCTACAGGGCCCACCTGCTACAAGTCAAACTTGCTGCAGGGCCCACTTGCTACAGGGCTTACTTGCTACAGGGCCTACTTGCTACAGGGCCCACTTGCTGCAGGGCCCTCTTGCTACTGGGCCCACATGCTACAGGGTCCACTTGCTGCAGGGTCCACTTGCTACAAGTCAAACTTGCTACAGGGCCCACATGCTGCAGGGCCCACTTGCTACAGGGCCCACATGCTACAGGGCCCACTTGCTACAGGGCCTACTTGCTACAGGGCCTACTTGCTACAGGGCCCACATGCTACAGGGTCCACTTGCTGCAGGGTCCACATGCTACAGGGTCCACATGCTACAGGGTCCACTTGCTGCAGGGTCCACTTGCTACAAGTCAAACTTGCTACGGAGCCCACATGCTACAGGGCCCACTTGCAACAGGGCCCACTTGCTACAGGGCCCACTTGCTACAGGGCCCACTTGCTACAGGGCCTACTTGTTACAGGGCCTACTTGCAACAGGGCCCACTTGCTACAAGTCAAACTTGCTGCAGGGCCCACTTGCTACAGGGCCCACTTGCTACAGGGCCCACTTGCTACATGGCCCACTTGCTATAGGGCCCACTTGCTACAGGGTTTACTTGCTGCAGGGTCCACTTACTACAAGTCAAACTTGCTACAGGGTCCACTTGCTACAGGGCTTACTTGCTACAGGGCCCACTTGCTACAAGGCCCACTTGCTGCTGGGCCCACTTGCTACAAGTCAAACTTGATGCAGGGCCCACTTGCTACAGGGCTTACTTGCTACAGGGCCCACTTGCTACAGGGTCCACTTGCTACAGGGCCCACATGCTACAGGGTCCACTTGCTGCAGGGTCCACATGCTACAGAGTCCACTTGCTGCAGGGTCCACTTGCTACAAGTAAAACTTGCTACAGGGCCCACATGCTACAGGGTCCACTTGCTACAGGGCCCACATGCTACAGGGTCCACTTGCTGCAGGGTCCACATGCTACAGTTTCCACATGCTACAGTGTCCACTTGCTACAGGGCCCACATGCTACAGGGTCCACTTGCTGCAGGGTCCACTTGCTACAAGTCAAACTTGCTACAGGGACCACATGCTGCAGGGTCTACTTGCTACAGGGTCCACTTGCTACATGTCAAACTTGCTACAGGGTCCACTTGCTGCAGGGTCCACTTGCAATAGGGCCCACATGCTACAGGGCCCACTTGCTACAGGGTCCACTTGCTACAGGGCCCACATGCTACAGGGCCCACTTGCTGCAGGGCCCACATGCAACAGGGCCCATATGCCCACTTGCTACAGGGCCCACATGCTACAGGGTCTACTTCTACAGGGTCCACTTGTTGCAGGGCTTACTTGCTACAGGGCCTACTTGCTACAGGGCCTACTTGCTACAGGGCCTAATTGCTACAGGGCCCACTTGCTACAGGGCCTACTTGCTACAGGGCCCACATGCTACAGAGCCTACTTGCTACACGGCACACTTGCTACAGGGCCAACTTGCTACAAGTCAAACTTGCTGCAGGGCCCACTTGCTACAGGGCTTACTTGCTACAGGGCCCACTTGCAGCAGGGCCCACTTGCAACAGGGCCCACTTGCTACAGGGCCCACATGCTACAGGGCCCACTTGCTACAGGGCACACTTGCTACAAGTCAAACTTGCTGCAGGGCCCACTTGCTACAGGGCCCACTTGCTACAAGTCAAACTTGCTGCAGGGCCCACTTGCTACATGGCCCACTTGCTACAGGACCCACTTGCTACAGGGCCCACTTGCTACAGGGCCCACTTGCTACAGGGCCCACTTGCTACAGGGCCCACTTGCTAAAGTGTCTACTTGCTGCAGGGCCCACTTGCTACAAGTCAAACTTGCTACAGGGTCCACTTTCTACAGGGCCCACTTGCTACAGGGCCCACTTGCTACAGGGCTTACTTGCTAGAGGGGCCCACTTGCTACAGGGCCCATATGCTACAGTGCCTACTTGCTACAGGGCACACTTGCTAAAGGGCCCACCGGCTACAAGTCAAACTTGCTGCAGGGCCCACTTGCTACAGGGCTTACTTGCTACAGGGCCTACTTGCTACAGGGCCCACTTGCTGCAGGGCCCACATGCTACAGGGCCCACTTGCTACAGGGCCCTCTTGCTACTGGGCCCACTTGCTAAAGGGCCCACATACTACAGGGCCCACTTGCTACAGGGCCTACTTGCTACAGGGCCTACTTGCTACAGGGCCCACATGCTACAGGGCCCACATGCTACAGGGCCTACTTGCTGCAGGGCCCACTTGCTACAGGGCCTACTTGCTACAGGGCCCACTTGCTACAGGGCCCACATGCTACAGGGCCCATATGCTACAGGGCCCACTTGCTACAGGGCCCACATGCTACAGGGCCCACTTGCTACAGGGCACACATGCTACAGGGCCCACTTGCTACAGGGTCCACTTGCTACAGGGCCCACTTGCTACAGGGCCCACATGCTACAGGGCCTACTTGCTACAGGGCCCACATGCTACAGGGCCTACTTGCTACAGGGCCTACTTGCTACAGGGCCTACTTGCTACAGGGCCTACTTGCTACAGGGCATACTTGCTAAGGGCCTACTTGCTACAGGGCCCACTTGCTAAGGGCCTACTTGCTACAGGGCCCACTTGCTCAGGGCCTACTTGCTACAGGGCCCACATGCTACAGGGCCTACTTGCTACAAGTCAAACTTGCTGCAGGACCCACTTGCTACAGGGCCTACTTGCTACAGGGCCCACTTGCTACAGGGCCCACTTGCTACAGGGCCCACTTGCTACAGAGCCCACTTGCTACAGGGCTTACTTGCTACAGGGCCACTTGCTATAGGGCTTACTTGCTACAGGGCTTACTTGCTACATGGCCCACTTGCTACAGGGCTTACTTGCTACAGGGCCCAATTGCTACAGGGCCCACATGCTACAGTGCCTACTTGCTACAGGGCACACTTGCTACAGGGCCCACCTGCTACAGGTCTAACTTGCTGCAGGGCCCCACTTGCTACAGGGCTTACTTGCTACAGGGCCTACTTGCTACAGGGCCCACTTGCTGCAGGGCCCTCTTGCTACTGGGCCCACAGTGCTACAGGGTCCACTTGCTGCAGGGTCCACTTGCTACAAGTCAAACTTGCTACAGGGCCCACATGCTGCAGGGCCCACTTGCTACAGGGCCCACATGGCTACAGGGCCCACTTGCTACAGGGCCTACATGCTACAGGGCCCACATGCTACAGGGTCACTTGCTATTAGGGCACACTTGCTACAGGTTTACTTGCTGCAGGGTCCACTTACTACAAGTCAAACTTGCTACAGGGTCCACTTGCTACAGGGCCTTACTTGCTACAGGGCCCACTTGCTACAAGGCCCACTTGCTGCTGGGCCCACTTGCTACAAGTCAAACTTGATGCAGGGCAGACTTGCTATAGGGCTTACTTGCTACAGGGCCCACTTGCTACAGGGTCCACTTGCTGCAGGGCCCACATGCTACAGGGTCCACTTGCTGCAGGGTCCACATGCTACAGAGTCCACTTGCTGCAGGGTCCACTTGCTACAAGTAAAACTTGCTACAGGGCCCACATGCTACAGGGTCCACTGCTACAGGGCCCACATGCTACAGGGTCCACTTGCTGCAGGGTCCACATGCTTACAGGTTCCACATGCTACAGTGTCCCACTTGCTACAGGGCCCACAGGCTACAGGTCCACTTGCTGCAGGGTCCCACTTGCTACAGTCAAACTTGCTACAGGGACCACATGCTACAGGCCCACTTGCTACAGGGCACACATGCTACAGGGCCCACTTGCTACAGGGTCCACATGCTACAGGGTCCACTTGCTACAGGAGCCACATGCTACAGGGTCCACTTGCTGCAGGGTCCACATGCTACAGGGTCCACATGCTACAGGGTCCACTTGCTGCAGGGTCCACTTGCTACAAGTCAAACTTGCTACAGGGCCCACATGCTGCAGGGCCCACTTGCTACAGGGCCCACTTGCTACAGGGCCCACTTGCTACAGGGCCCACTTCCTACAGGGACTACTTGCTACAGGGCCTACTTGCAACAGGGCCCACTTGCTACAAGTCAAACTTGCTACAGGGTCCATTTGCTACAGGGCTTACTTGCTACAGGGCCCACTTGCTACAAGGCCCACTTACTGCTAGGCCCACTTGCTACAAGTCAAACTTGATGCAGGGCCCACTTGCTACAGGGCTTACTTGCTACAGGGCCCACTTGCTACAGGGTCCACTTGCTTTAGGGCCCACATGCTACAGGGTCCACTTGCTGCAGGGTCCACATGCTACAGAGTCCACTTGCTGTAGGGTCCACTTGCTACAAGTCAAACATGCTACAGGGCCCACATGCTACAGGGTCCACATGCTACAGGGTCCACATGCTACAGGGTCCACTTGCTGCAGGGTCCACTTGCTACAAGTCAAACTTGCTACAGGGCATACATGCTACAGGGTCCCCATGCTACAGGGCCCACATGCTACAGGGCCCACTTGCTACAGGGCCTACTTGCTACAGGGCCCACATGCTACAGGGTCCACTTGCTGCAGGGTCCACATGCTACAGGGTCCACATGCTACAGGGTCCACTTGCTGCAGGGTCCACTTGCTACAAGTCAAACTTGCTACAGGGCCCACATGCTACAGGGCCCACTTGCAACAGGGCCCACTTGCTACAGGGCCCACTTGCTACAGGGCCCACTTGCTACAGGGCCTACTTGTTACAGGGCCTACTTGCAACAGGGCCCACTTGCTACAAGTCAAACTTGCTTCAGGGCCCACTTGCTACAGGGCCCACTTGCTACAGGGCCAACTTGCTACAGGGCCCACTTGCTATAGGGCCCACTTGCTACAGGGTTTACTTGCTGCAGGGTCCACTTGCTACAAGTTAAACTTGCTACAGGGTCCACTTGCCACAGGGCTTACTTGCTACAGGGCCCACTTGCTACAAGGCCCACTTGCTGCTGGGCCCACTTGCTACAGGTCAAACTTGATGCAGGGCCCACATGCTACAGGGCTTACTTGCTACAGGGCCCACTTGCTACAGGGTCCACTTGCTACAGGGCCCACATGCTACAGGGTCCACTTGCTGCAGGGTCCACATGCTACAGAGTCCACTTGCTGCAGGGTCCACTTGCTACAAGTCAAACTTGCTACAGGGCCCACATGCTACAGGGTCCACTTGCTGCAGGGTCCACTTGCTACAAGTCAAACTTGCTACAGGGCCCACATGCTACAGGGTCTACTTGCTACAGGGTCCACTTGCTACATGTCAAACTTGCTACAGGGTCCACTTGCTGCAGGGTCCACTTGCAATAGGGCCCACATGCTACAGGGCCCACTTGCTACAGGGTCCACTTGTTACAGGGTCCACTTGCTGCAGGGCCCACATGCAACAGGGCCCATATGCCCACTTGCTACAGGGCCCACATGCTACAGGGTCTACTTCTACAGGGTCCACTTGTTGCAGGGCTTACTTGCTACAGGGCCTACTTGCTACAGGGCCTAATTGCTACAGGGCCCACTTGCTACAGGGCCTACTTGCTACAGGGCCCACATGCTACAGAGCCTACTTGCTACACGGCACACTTGCTACAGGGATAACTTGCTACAAGTCAAACTTGCTGCAGGGCCCACTTGCTACAGGGCTTTCTTGCTACAGGGTCCACTTGCAGCAGGGCTCACTTGCAACAGGGCCCACTTGCTACAGGGCCCACATGCTACAGGGCCCACTTGCTACAGGGCACACTTGCTACAAGTCAAACTTGCTGCAGGGCCCACTTGCTACAGGGCCCACTTGCTACAAGTCAAACTTGCTGCAGGGCCCACTTGCTACATGGCCCACTTGCTACAGGACCCCCTTGCTACAGGACCCACTTGCTACAGGGCCCACTTGCTAAAGGGTCTACTTGCTGCAGGGCCCACTTGCTACAAGTCAAACTTGCTACAGGGTCCACTTTCTACAGGGCCCACTTGCTACAGGGCCCACTTGCTACAGGGCCCACTTGCTACAGGGCCCACTTGCTACAGGGCCCACTTGCTACAGGGCTTACTTGCTACAGGGCCCACTTGCTACAGGGCCCACATGCTACAGTGCCTACTTGCTACAGGGCACACTTGCTAAAGGGCCCACCTGCTACAAGTCAAACTTGCTGCAGGGCCCACTTGCTACAGGGCTTACTTGTTACAGGGCCTACTTGCTACAGGGCCCACTTGCTGCAGGGCCCACTTGCTACAGGGCCTACTTGCTACAGGGCCTACTTGCTACAGGGCCCACATGCTACAGGGCCCACTTGCTACAGGGCACACATGCTACAGGGCCCACTTGCTACAGGGTCCACATGCTACAGGGTCCACTTGCTACAGGAGCCACATGCTACAGGGTCCACTTGCTGCAGGGTCCACATGCTACAGGGTCCACATGCTACAGGGTCCACTTGCTGCAGGGTCCACTTGCTACAAGTCAAACTTGCTACAGGGCCCACATGCTGCAGGGCCCACTTGCTACAGGGCCCACTTGCCACAGGGCCCACTTGCTACAGGGCCCACTTGCTACAGGGACTACTTGCTACAGGGCCTACTTGCAACAGGGCCCACTTGCTACAAGTCAAACTTGCTGCAGGGCCCACTTGCTACAGGGCCCACTTGCTACAGGGCCCACTTGCTACAGGGCCCACTTGCTACAGGGCCCACTTGCTACAGGGCCCACTTGCTACAGGGTCTACTTGACGCAGGGCCCACTTACTACAAGTCAAACTTGCTACAGGGTCCATTTGCTACAGGGCTTACTTGCTACAGGGCTCACTTGCTACAAGGCCCACTTGCTGCTGCGCCCACTTGCTACAAGTCAAACTTGAAGCAGGGCCCACTTGCTACAGGGCTTACTTGCTACAGGGCCCACTTGCTACAGGGTCCACTTGCTACAGGGCCCACATGCTACAGGGTCCACTTGCTGCAGGGTCCACATGCTACAGAGTCCACATGCTACAGGGTCCACATGCTACAGGGTCCACTTGCTGCAGGGTCCACTTGCTACAAGTCAAACTTGCTACAGGGCATACATGCTACAGGGTCCCCATGCTACAGGGCCCACATGCTACAGGGTCCACTTGCTGCAGGGCCCACTTGCTACAAGTCAAACTTGCTGCAGGGCCCACTTGCTACAGGGCTTACTTGCTACAGGGCCCTTTTGCTACAGGGTCCACTTGCTACTGGACCACATGCTACAGGGGTCCACTTGCTGCAGGGTCCACATGCTACAGGGTCCACTTGCTGCAGGGTCTACTTGCTACAATTCAAACTTGCTACAGGGCCCACATGCTACAGGTTCCACTTGCTACAGGGCCCACATGCTACAGGGTCCACTTGCTGCAGGGTCCACATGCTACAGGGTCTACTTGCTACAGGGTCCACTTGCTACAGGGCCCACTTGCTACAGGGCCCACTTGCTACAAGTCAAACTTGCTGCAGGGCCCACGTGCTACAGGGCCCACTTGCTACAGGGCCCACTTGCTGCAGGGTCTACTTGCTGCAGGGCCCACTTGCTACTAGTCAAACTTGCTACAGGGACCACTTGCTACAGGGCTTACTTGCTACAGGGCCCACTTGCTACAGAGCCCACTTGCTGCAGGGCCCACTTGCAAAAGGGCCCACTTGCTACAGGGCTTACTTGCTACAGGTCTTACTTGCTACAAGGCCCACTTGCTACAGGGCCCACTTGCTGCAGGGCCCACTTGCTACAAGTCAAACTTGCTGCAGGGCCCACTTGCTACAGGGCTTACTTGCTACACGGCCCTTTTACTACAGGGTCCACTTGCTACAGGGCCCACATGCTACAGGGTCCACTTGCTGTAGGGTCCACTTGCTGCAGGGTCTACTTGCTACAAGTCAAACTTGCTACAGGGCCCACATGCTACAGGATCCACTTGCTGCAGGGCCCACATGCTACAGGGTCCACTTGCTGCAGGGTCCACATGCTACAGGGTCCACATGCTACAGGGTCCACTTGCTACAAGTCAAACTTGCTACAGGGTCCACTTGCTACAAGTCAAACTTGCTACAGGGTCCACATGCTACAGGGTCCACTTGCTACAGGGCTCAAATGCTACAGGGTCCACTTGCTGCAGGGTCCACTTGCTACAAGTCAAACTTGCCACAGGGTCAACATGCTACAGGGTCTATTTGCTACAGGGTCCACTTGCTACAGGGTCCACTTTCCACAGGGCCCATATGCTACAGGGTCTACTTGCTACAGGGCCCACATGCTACAGGGTCTACTTGCTGCAGGGTCCACTTGCTACAAGTCAAACTTGCTACAGGGCCCACATGCTACAGGGTCTACTTGCTACAGGGTTCACTTGCTACAAGTCAAACTTGCTACAGGGTCCACTTGCTGCAGGGTCCACTTGCAACAGGGCCCACATGCTACAGGGCCCACTTGCTACAGGATCCACTTGCTGCAGGGCCAACATGCAACAGGGCCCACATACAACAGGGCCCACTTGCTACAGGGCCCACTTGCTGCAGGGCCCACTTGCTACAGTGCCCACTTGCTACAGGGCCCACATGCTACAGGGTCTACTTGCTACATGGTCCACTTGCTGAAGGGCCCACTTGCTGCAGGGCCCACTTGCAACAGGGCCCACATGCAACAGGGCTCACATGCAACAGGGTCCACTTGCTGCAGGGTCCACTTGCTACAAGTCAAACTTGCTACAGGGCCCACATGCAACAGGGCCCACTTGCAACAGGGCCCACTTGCTACAAGTCAAACGTGCTACAGGGCCCACATGCTACAGGGTCTACTTGCTACAGGGTCCACTTGCTGCATGGGCCCACTTGCTGCAGGGCCCAATTGCTACAGGGCCCACTTGCTACTTGGCCCACTTGCTACAGATCCCACTTGCTACAGGGTCTACTTGCTGCAGGGCCCACTTGCTACAAGTCAAACTTGCTACAGGGTCCACTTGCTACAGGGCTTACTTGCTACAGGGCCAACTATCTACAAGGCCCACTTGCTGCAGGGCCCACTTGCTGCAGGGCCCACTTGCAACAGGGCCCACTTGCTACTGGGCTTACTTGCTAAAGGGCTTACTTGCTACATGGCCCACTTGCTACAGGGCCCACTTGCTGCAGGGCCCACTTGCTACAAGTCAAACTTGCTGCAGGGCCCACTTGCTACAGGGCTTACTTGCTACAGGGCCCTTTTGCTACAGGGTCCACTTGCTACAGGGACCACTTGCTGTAGGGTCCACATGCTAAAGGGTCCACTTGCTGCAGGGTCTACTTGCTACAAGTCAAACTTGCTACAGGGCCCACATGCTACAGGGTCCACTTGCTACAGGGCCCACATGCTACAGGGTCCACTTGCTGCAGGGTCCACATGCTACAGGGTCCACATGCTACAGGGTCCACTTGCTGCATGGCCTACTTGCTACAGGGCCCACATGCTACAGGGCCCACTTGCTGCAGGGCCCACATGCAACAGGGCCCATATGCCCACTTGCTACAGGGCCCACATGCTACAGGGTCTACTTCTACAGGGTCCACTTGTTGCAGGGCTTACTTGCTTCAGGGCCTACTTGCTACAGGGCCTAATTGCTACAGGGCCCACTTGCTACAGGGCCTACTTGCTACAGGGCCCACATGCTACAGAGCCTACTTGCTACACGGCACACTTGCTACAGGGCCAACTTGCTACAAGTCAAACTTGCTGCAGGGCCAACTTGCTACAGGGCTTACTTGCTACAGGGCAAACTTGCAGCAGGGCCCACTTGCAACAGGGCCCACTTGCTACAGGGCCCACATGCTACAGGGCCCACTTGCTATAGGGCACACTTGCTACAAGTCAAACTTGCTGCAGGGCCCACTTGCTACAGGGCCCACTTGCTACAAGTCAAACTTGCTGCAGGGCCCACTTGCTACATGGCCCACTTGCTACAGGACCCACTTGCTACAGGGCCCACTTGCTACAGGGCCCACTTGCTACAGGGCCCACTTGCTACAGGGCCCACTTGCTAAGGGTCTACTTGCTGCAGGGCCCACTTGCTACAAGTCAAACTTGCTACAGGGTCCACTTTCTACAGGGCCCACTTGCTACAGGGCCCACTTGCTACAGGGCTTACTTGCTAGAGGGGCCCACTTGCTACAGGGCCCATATGCTACAGTGCCTACTTGCTACAGGGCACACTTGCTAAAGGGCCCACCGGCTACAAGTCAAACTTGCTGCAGGGCCCACTTGCTACAGGGCTTACTTGCTACAGGGCCTACTTGCTACAGGGCCCACTTGCTGCAGGGCCCACATGCTACAGGGCCCACTTGCTACAGGGCCCTCTTGCTACTGGGCCCACTTGCTACAGGGCCCACATACTACAGGGCCCACTTGCTACAGGGCCTACTTGCTACAGGGCCTACTTGCTACAGGGCCCACATGCTACAGGGCCCACATGCTACAGGGCCTACTTGCTGCAGGGCCCACTTGCTACAGGGCCTACTTGCTACAGGGCCCACTTGCTACAGGGCCCACATGCTACAGGGCCAACATGCTACAGGGCCCACTTGCTACAGGGCCCACATGCTACAGGGCCCACTTGCTACAGGGCACACATGCTACAGGGCCCACTTGCTACAGGGTCCACATGCTACAGGGTCCACTTGATACAGGAGCCACATGCTACAGGGTCCACTTGCTGCAGGGTCCACATGCTACAGGGTCCACATGCTACAGGGTCCACTTGCTGCAGGGTCCACTTGCTACAAGTCAAACTTGCTACAGGGCCCACATGCTGCAGGGCCCACTTGCTACAGGGCCCACTTGCCACAGGGCCCACTTGCTACAGGGCCCACTTCCTACAGGGACTACTTGCTACAGGGCATATTTGCAACAGGGCCCACTTGCTACAAGTCAAACTTGCTGCAGGGCCCACTTGCTACAGGACCCACTTGCTACAGGGCCCACTTGCTACAGGGCCCACTTGCTACAGGGCCCACTTGCTACAGGGCCCACTTGCTACAGGGTCTACTTGCTACAGGGTCCACTTGCTACAGGGCCCACATGCTACAGGGTCCACTTGCTGCAGGGTCCACATGCTACAGAGTCCACTTGCTGCAGGGTCCACTTGCTACAAGTCAAACTTGCTACAGGGCCCACATGCTACAGGGTCCACATGCTACAGGGTCCACATGCTACAGGGTCCACTTGCTGCAGGGTCCACTTGCTACAAGTCAAACTTGCTACAGGGCATACATGCTACAGGGTCCCCATGCTACAGGGCCCACATGCTACAGGGCCCACTTGCTACAGGGCCTACTTGCTACAGGGCCCACATGCTACAGGGTCCACTTGCTGCAGGGTCCACATGCTACAGGGTCCACATGCTACAGGGTCCACTTGCTGCAGGATCCACTTGCTACAAGTCAAACTTGCTACATGGCCCACATGCTACAGGGCCCACTTGCAACAGGGCCCACTTGCTACAGGGCCCACTTGCTACAGGGCCCTTTTGCTACAGGGCCTACTTGTTACAGGGCCTACTTGCAACAGGGCCCACTTGCTACAAGTCAAACTTGCTTCAGGGCCCACTTGCTACAGGGCCCACTTGCTACAGGGCCAACTTGCTACATGGCCCACTTGCTATAGGGCCCACTTGCTACAGGGTTTACTTGCTGCAGGGACCACTTGCTACAAGTCAAACTTGCTACAGGGTCCACTTGCTACAGGGCGTACTTGCTACAGGGCCCACTTGCTACAAGGCCCACTTGCTGCTGGGCCCACTTGCTACAAGTCAAACTTAATGCAGAGCCCACTTGCTACAGGGCTTAATTGCTACAGGGCCCACTTGCTACAGGGTCCACTTGCTACAGGGCCCACATGCTACAGGGTCCACTTGCTGCAGGGTCCACATGCTACAGAGTCCACTTGCTGCAGGGTCCACTTGCTACAGGGTCCACTTGCTACAGGGTCCACATGCTACCAAGTCAAACTTGCTACAGGGCCCACATGCTACAGGGTCCACTTGCTGCAGGGTCCACATGCTACAGAGTCCACTTGCTGCAGGGTCCACATGCTACAGGGTCCACTTGCTGCAGGGTCCACATGCTACCAAGTCAAACTTGCTACAGGGCCCACATGCTACAGGGTCCGCTTGCTACAGGGCCCACATGCTACAGGGTCCACTTGCTGCAGGGTCCACATGCTACAGTTTCCAAATGCTACAGTGTCCACTTGCTACAGGGCCCACATGCTACAGGGTCCACTTGCTACAGGGTCCACTTGCTACAAGTCAAACTTGCTACAGGGCCCACATGCTACAGGGTCTACTTGCTACAGGGTCCACTTGCTACATGTCAAACTTGCTACAGGGTCCACTTGCTGCAGGGTCCACTTGCAATAGGGCCCACATGCTACAGGGCCCACTTGCTACAGGGTCCACTTGCTACAGGGCCTACATGCTACAGGGTCCACTTGCTGCAGGGCCCACTTGTTGCAGGGCTTACTTGCTACAGGGCCTACTTGCAACAGGGCCCATATGCCCACTTGCTACAGGGCCCACATGCTACAGGGTCTACTTCTACAGGGTCCACTTGTTGCAGGGCTTACTTGCTACAGGGCCTACTTGCTACAGGGCTTAATTGCTACAGGGCCCACTTGCTACAGGGCCTACTTGCTACAGGGCCCACATGCTACAGAGCCTACTTGCTACACGGTACACTTGCTACAGGGCCAACTTGCTACAAGTCAAACTTGCTGCAGGGCCCACTTGCAACAGGGCCCACTTTCTACAGGGCCCACATGCTACAGGGCCCACTTGCTACAGGGCACACTTGCTACAAGTCAAACTTGCTGCAGGGCCCACTTGCTACAGGGCCCACTTGCTACAGGGCCCACTTGCTACAGGGCCCACTTGCTAAAGGGTCTACTTGCTGCAGGGCCCACTTGCTACAAGTCAAACTTGCTACAGGGTCAACTTTCTACAGGGCCCACTTGCTACAGGGCCCACTTGCTACAGGGCCCACTTGCTACAGGGCTTACTTGCTACAGGGACCACTTGCTACAGGGCCCACATGCTACAGTGCCTACTTGCTACAGGGCACACTTGCTAAAGGGCCCACCTGCTACAAGTCAAACTTGCTGCAGGGCCCACTTGCTACAGGGCTTACTTGCTACAGGGCCTACTTGCTACAGGGCCCACTTGCTGCAGGGCCCACTTGCTACAGGGCCCACTTGCGACAGGGCCCTCTTGCTACTGGGCCCACTTGCTACAGGGCCCACATGCTACAGGGCCCACTTGCTACAGGGCCTACTTGCTACAGGGCCTACTTGCTACAGGGCCCACATGCTACAGGGCCCACATGCTACAGGGCCTACTTGCTGCAGGGCCCACTTGCTACAGGGCCTACTTGCTACAGGGCCCACTTGCTACAGGGCCCACATGCTACAGGGCCCACATGCTACAGGACCTACATGCTACAGGGCCCACTTGCTACAGGGCCCACATGCTACAGGGCCCACTTGCTACAGGGCACACATGCTACAGGGCCCACTTGCTACAGGGTCCACATGCTACAGGGTCCACTTGCTACAGGAGCCACATGCTACAGGGTCCACTTGCTGCAGGGTCCACATGCTACAGGGTCCACATGCTACAGGGTCCACTTGCTGCAGGGTCCACTTGCTACAAGTCAAACTTGCTACAGGGCCCACATGCTGCAGGGCCCACTTGCTACAGGGCCCACTTGCCACAGGGCCCACTCGCTACAGGGCCCACTTGCTACAGGGACTACTTGCTACAGGGCCTACTTGCAACAGGGCCCACTTGCTACAAGTCAAACTTGCTGCAGGGCCCACTTGCTACAGGGCCCACTTGCTACAGGGCCCACTTGCTACAGGGATTACTTGCTAAAGGGCTTACTTGCTACATGGCCCACTTGCTACAGGGCCCACTTGCTGCAGGGCCCACTTGCTACAAGTCAAACTTGCTGCAGGGCCCACTTGCTACAGGGCTTACTTGCTACAGGGCCCTTTTGCTACAGGGTCCACTTGCTACAGGGACCACTTGCTGCAGGGTCCACATGCTACAGGGTCCACTTGCTGCAGGGTCTACTTGCTACAAGTCAAACTTGCTACAGGGCCCACATGCTACAGGGTCCACTTGCTACAGGGCCCACATGCTACAGGGTCCACTTGCTGCAGGGTCCACATGCTACAGGGTCCACATGCTACAGGGTCCACTTGCTGCAGGGTCCACTTGCTACAAGTCAAACTTGCTACAGGGCCCACATGCTACAGGGTCCACTTGCTACAAGTCAAACTTGCTACAGGGCATACATGCTACAGGGTTTCCATGCTACAGGGCTCACATGCTACAGGGTCCACTTGCTGCAGGGCCCACTTGCTACAAGTCAAACTTGCTGCAGGGCCCACTTGCTACAGGGCTTACTTGCTACAGGGCCCTTTTGCTACAGGGTCCACTTGCTACTGGGACCACATGCTACAGGGTCCACTTGCTGCAGGGTCCACATGCTACAGGGTCCACTTGCTGAAGGGTCTACTTGCTACAATTCAAACTTGCTACAGGGCCTACATGCTACAGGTTCCACTTGCTACAGGGCCCACATGCTACAGGGTCCACTTGCTGCAGGGTCCACATGCTACAGGGTCTACTTGCTACAGGGTCCACTTGCTACAGGGTCCACTTGCTACAGGGCCCACTTGCTACAGGGCCCACTTGCTACAGGGCCCACTTGCTACAAGTCAAACTTGCTGCAGGGCCCACGTGCTACAGGGCCCACTTGCTACAGGGCCCACTTGCTACAGGCTCTACTTGCTGCAGCGCCCACTTGCTACAAGTCAAACTTGCTACAGGAACCACTTGCTACAGGGCTTACTTGCTACAGGGCCCACTTGCTACCGAGCCCACTTGCTGCAGGGCCCACTTGCAACAGGGCCCACTTGCTACAGGGCTTACTTGCTACAGGGCTTACTTGCTACAGGGCCCACTTGCTACAGGGCCCACTTGCTGCAGGGCCCACTTGCTACAAGTCAAACTTGCTGCAGGGCCCACTTGCTACAGGGCTTACTTGCTACACGGCCCTTTTACTACAGGGTCCACTTGCTACAGGGCCCACATGCTACAGGGTCCACTTGCTGTAGGGTCCACATGCTACAGGGTCCACTTGTTGCAGGGTCTACTTGCTACAAGTCAAACTTGCTACAGGGCCCACATGCTACAGGATCCACTTGCTGCAGGGCCCACATGCTACAGGGTCCACTTGCTGCAGGGTCCACATGCTACAGGGTCCACATGCTACAGGGTCCACTTGCTACAGGGCCCACATGCTACAGGGTCCACGTGCTACAAGTCAAACTTGCTACAGGGTCCACATGCTACAGGGTCCACTTGCTACAGGGCCCACATGCTACAGGGTCCACTTGCTGCAGGGTCCACTTGCTACAAGTCAAACTTGCCACAGGGTCAACATGCTACAGGGTCTATTTGCTACAGGGTCCACTTGCTACAGGGTCCACTTGCCACAGGGCCCATATGCTACAGGGTCTACTTGCTACAGGGCCCACTTGCTACAGGCTCTACTTGCTGCAGGGCCCACTTGCTACAAGTCAAACTTGCTACAGGAACCACTTGCTACAGGGCTTACTTGCTACAGGGCCCACTTGCTACCGAGCCCACTTGCTGCAGGGCCCACTTGCAACAGGGCCCACTTGCTACAGGGCTTACTTGCTACAGGGCTTACTTGCTACAGGGCCCACTTGCTACAGGGCCCACTTGCTGCAGGGCCCACTTGCTACAAGTCAAACTTGCTGCAGGGCCCACTTGCTACAGGGCTTACTTGCTACACGGCCCTTTTACTACAGGGTCCACTTGCTACAGGGCCCACATGCTACAGGGTCCACTTGCTGTAGGGTCCACATGCTACAGGGTCCACTTGTTGCAGGGTCTACTTGCTACAAGTCAAACTTGCTACAGGGCCCACATGCTACAGGATCCACTTGCTGCAGGGCCCACATGCTACAGGGTCCACTTGCTGCAGGGTCCACATGCTACAGGGTCCACATGCTACAGGGTCCACTTGCTACAGGGCCCACATGCTACAGGGTCCACTTGCTACAAGTCAAACTTGCTACAGGGTCCACATGCTACAGGGTCCACTTGCTACAGGGCCCACATGCTACAGGGTCCACTTGCTGCAGGGTCCACTTGCTACAAGTCAAACTTGCCACAGGGTCAACATGCTACAGGGTCTATTTGCTACAGGGTCCACTTGCTACAGGGTCCACTTGCCACAGGGCCCATATGCTACAGGGTCTACTTGCTACAGGGCCCACATGCTACAGGGTCTACTTGCTGCAGGGTCCACTTGCTACAAGTCAAACTTGCTACAGGGCCCACATGCTACAGGGTCTACTTGCTACAGGGTTCACTTGCTACAAGTCAAACTTGCTACAGGGTCCACTTGCTGCAGGGTCCACTTGCAACAGGGCCCACATGCTACAGGGCCCACTTGCTACAGGATCCACTTGCTGCAGGGCCCACATGCAACAGGGCCCACATACAACAGGGCCCACTTGCTACAGGGCCCACTTGCTGCAGGGCCCACTTGCTACAGTGCCCACTTGCTACAGGGCCCACATGCTACAGGGTCTACTTGCTACAGGGTCCACTTGCTGCAGGGCCCACTTGCTGCAGGGCCCACATGCAACAGGGCCCACATGCAACAGGGCTCACATGCAACAGGGTCCACTTGCTACAGGGCCCACTTGCTAAAGGGTCCACTTGCTGCAGGGTCCACTTGCTACAAGTCAAACTTGCTACAGGGAGCACATGCAACAGGGCCCACTTGCAACAGGGCCCACTTGCTACAAGTCAAACGTGCTACAGGGCCCACATGCTACAGGGTCTACTTGCTACAGGGTCCACTTGCTGCATGGCCCACTTGCTGCAGGGCCCAATTGCTACAGGGCCCACTTGCTACTTGGCCCACTTGCTACAGATCCCACTTGCTACAGGGTCTACTTGCTGCAGGGCCCACTTGCTACAAGTCAAACTTGCTTCAGGGTCCACTTGCTACAGGGCTTACTTGCTACAGGGCCAACTATCTACAAGGCCCACTTGCTGCAGGGCCCACTTGCTGCAGGGCCCACTTGCAACAGGGCCCACTTGCTACAGGGCTTACTTGCTAAAGGGCTTACTTGCTACATGGCCCACTTGCTACAGGGCCCACTTGCTGCAGGGCCCACTTGCTACAAGTCAAACTTGCTGCAGGGCCCACTTGCTACAGGGCTTACTTGCTACAGGGCCCTTTTGCTACAGGGTCCACTTGCTACAGGGACCACTTGCTGCAGGGTCCACATGCTACAGGGTCCACTTGCTGCAGGGTCTACTTGCTACAAGTCAAACTTGCTACAGGGCCCACATGCTACAGGGTCCACTTGCTACAGGGCCCACATGCTACAGGGTCCACTTGCTGCAGGGTCCACATGCTACAGGGTCCACATGCTACAGGGTCCACTTGCTGCAGGGTCCACTTGCTACAAGTCAAACTTGCTACAGGGCCCACATGCTACAGGGTCCACTTGCTACAAGTCAAACTTGCTACAGGGCCCACATGCTACAGGGACCACTTGCTGCAGGGTCCACTTGCTACAAGTCAAACTTGCTGCAGGGTCCACTTGCTACAAGTCAAACTTGCTACAAGTTCCACATGCTACAGGGTCTACATGCTACAGGGTACACTTGCTACAGGGTCCACTTGCTACAGGGCCCAAATGCTACAGGGTCTACTTGCTACAGGGCCTACCTGCTACAGGGCCCACATGCTACAGGGCCCACATGCTACAGGGTCTACTTGCTACAGGTCAAACTTGCTACAGGGCCCACATGCTACAGGGTCTACTTGCTACAGGGTCCACACGCTACAGCGCCCATACGCTACAGGGCTTATTTGCTACAGGGCCCACATGCTACAGGGTCCACTTGCTGCATAGCCCACATGCAACAGGGCCCACTTGCTACAGGGCCCACTTGCTACAGGGCCCACTTGATGCAGGGCCCACTTGCTACAAGTAAAACTTGCTACAAGTTCCACATGCTACATGGTCTACTAGCTACAGGGTCCACTTGCTACAGGGTCCACTTGCTACAGCTCCCACATGCTACAGGGTCTACTTGCTACAGGGCCTACTTGTTACAGGGCCCACATGCTACAGGGTCTACTTGATACAGGGTCCTCTTGCTACAAGTCAAACTTGCTACAGGGCCCACATGCTACAGGGTCTACTTGCTACAGGGTCCACTTGGTACAGGGCCCACTTGCTACAGGGCCCACATGCTACAGGGTCCACTTGCTACAGGGTCCACTTGCTACAGGGTCCACTTGCTAAAGGGTCCACTTGCTACAGAGCCTACTTGCTACAGGGCCTACTTGCTACAGGGTCCACTTGCTACAGGGTCCACTTGCTACAGGGCCCACATGCTAGAGGGCCTACATGCTACAGGGTCCTCTTGCTACAGGGTCCACTTGCTACAGGGTCCACTTGCTACAGGGCCCACATGCTGCAGGACCCACATGCTACAGGGCGCACATGCTACAGGGTCCACTTGCTACATTGCTTACTTGCTACATGGCCCACTTGCTACAGGGCCCACTTGCTGCAGGGCCCACTTGCTACAAGTCAAACTTGCTGCAGGTCCCACTTGCTACAGGGCTTACTTGCTACAGGGCCCTTTTGCTACAGGGTCCACTTGCTACAGGGCCCACATGCTACAGGGTCCACTTGCTGCAGGGTCCACATGCTACAGGGTCCACATGCTACAGGGTCCACTTGCCGCAGGGTCCACTTGCTACAAGTCAAACTTGCTACAGGGCCCACATGCTACAGGGTCCACTTGCTACAAGTCAAACTTGCTACAGGGCCCACATGCTACATGGACCACTTGCTGCAGGGTCCACTTGCTACAAGTCAAACTTGCTGCAGGGTCCACTTGCTACAAGTCAAACTTGCTACAAGTTCCACATGCTACAGGGTCTACTTGCTACAGGGTACACTTGCTACAGGGTCCACTTGCTACAGGGCCCACATGCTACAGGGTCTACTTGCTACAGGGCCTACCTGCTACAGGGCCCACATGCTACAGGGCCCACATGCTACAGGGTCTACTTGCTACAGGTCAAACTTGCTACAGGGCCCACATGCTACAGGGTCTACTTGCTACAGGGTCCACACGCTACAGGGCCCATACGCTACAGGGCTTACTTGCTACAGGGCCCACATGCTACAGGGCCCACTTGCTACAGGGCCCACATGCTACAGGGTCCACTTGCTACAGGGTCCACTTGGTACAGGGCCCACTTGCTACAGGGCCCACATGCTACAGGGTCCACTGGCTACAGTTTCCACTTGCTACAGGGTCCACTTGCTAAAGGGCCCACATGCTACAGGGCCTACATGCTACAGGGTCCTATTGCTACAGGGTCCACTTGCTACAGGGTCCACTTGCTACAGGGCCCACATGCTGTAGGACCCACATGCTACAGGGCGCACATGCTACAGGGTCCACTTGCTACAGGGCTTACTTGCTACATGGCCCACTTGCTACAGGGCCCACTTGCTGCAGGGCCCACTTGCTACAAGTCAAACTTGCTGCAGGGCCCACTTGCTACAGGGCGTACATGCTACAGGGCCTTTTGCTACAGGGTCCACTTGCTACAGGGCCCACATGTGACAGGGTCCACTTGCTGCAGGGTCCAAATGCTACAGGGTCGACTTGCTGCAGGGTCTACTTGCTACAAGTCAAATTTGCAACAGGGCCCACATGCTACAGGGTCCACTTGCTACAGGGCCCACATGCTACAGGGTCCACTTGCTGCATGGTCCACATGCTACAGGGTCCACATGCTACAGGGTCCACTTGCTGCAGGGTCCACTTGCTACAATTCAAACTTGCTACAGGGCCCACATGCTACAGGGTCCACTTGCTACAAGTCAAACTTGCTACAAGGCCCACATGCTACAGGGTCCACTTGCTACAGGGCCCACATGCTACAGGGTCCACTTGCTGCAGGGTCCATTTGCTGCAAGTCAAACTTGCTACAGGGTCCACATGCTACAGGGTCCACTTGCTGCAGGGTCTACTTGCTACAAGTCAAACTTGCTGCAGGGCCCACATGCTACAGGGTCCACTTGCTACAGGGCCCACATGCTACATGGTCCACTTGCTGCATGGTCCACATGCTACAGGGTCCACATGCTACAGGGTCCACTTGCTGCAGGGTCCACTTGCTGCAGGGTCCACTTGCTACAAGTCAAACTTGCTACAGGGCCCACATGCTACAGGGTCCACTTGCTACAGGGTCCACTTGCTACAAGTCAAACTTGCTACAGGGCCTACATGCTACAGGGTCCACTTGCTACAGGGCCCACATGCTACAGGGTCCACTTGCTGCAGGGTCCACTTGCTACAAGTCAAACTTGCTACAGGGCCCACATGCTTCAGGGTCTACTTGCTACAGGGTCCACTTGCTACAAGACACACTTGCTACAGGGTCAACTTGCTACAGGGCCCACATGCTACAGGGTCTACTTGCTACAGGGTCCACTTGCTACAAGTCAAACTTGCTACAGGGCCTACATGCTACAGGGTCCACTTGCTACAGGGCCCACATGTTACAGGGTCCACTTGCTGCAGGGTCCACTTGCTACAAGTCAAACTTGCTACAGGGCCCACATGCTTCAGGGTCTACTTGCTACAGGGTCCCACTTGCTACAAGACACACTTGCTACAGGGTCAACTTGCTACAGGGCCCATATGCTACAGGGTCTACTTACTACAGGGTCCACTTGCTACAAGTCAAACTTGCTACAGGGTCCACTTGCTGCAGGGTCCACTTGCAACAGGGCCCACATTCTACAGAGCCCACTTGCTAAAGGTTCCACTTGCTACAGGGCCCACATGCTACAGGGTCCACTTGCTGCATGGCCCACATGCAACAGGGCCCACTTGCTACAGGGCCCACTTGCTACAGGGCCCACTTGCTACAGGGCCCACTTGCTGCAGGGCCCACTTGCTACAAGTAAAACTTGCTACAAGTTCCACATGCTACATGGTCTACTAGCTACAGGGTCCACTTGCTACAGGGTCCACTTGCTACAGCTCCCACATGCTACAGGGTCTACTTGCTACAGGGCCTACTTGTTACAGGGCCCACATGCTACAGGGTCTACTTGATACAGGGTCCTCTTGCTACAAGTCAAACTTGCTACAGGGCCCACATGCTACAGGGTCTACTTGCTACAGGGTCCACTTGGTACAGGGCCCACTTGCTACAGGGCCCACATGCTACAGGGTCCACTTGCTACAGGGTCCACTTGCTACAGGGTCCACTTACTTGCTACAGAGCCTACTTGCTACAGGGAATACTTGCTACAGGGTCCACTTGCTACAGGGTCCACTTGCTACAGGGCCCACATGCTAGAGGGCCTACATGCTACAGGGTCCTCTTGCTACAGGGTCCACTTGCTACAGGGTCCACTTGCTACAGGGCCCACATGCTGCAGGACCCACATGCTACAGGGCGCACATGCTACAGGGTCCACTTGCTACAGGGCTTACTTGCTACATGGCCCACTTGCTACAGGGCCCACTTGCTGCAGGGCCCACTTGCTACAAGTCAAACTTGCTGCAGGGCCCACTTGCTACAGGGCTTACTTGCTACAGGGCCCTTTTGCTACAGGGTCCACTTGCTACAGGGCCCACATGCTACAGGGTCCACTTGCTGCATGGTCCACATGCTACAGGGTCCACATGCTACAGGGTCCTCTTGCTGCAGGGTCCACTAGCTACAAGTCAAACTTGCTACAGGGCCCACATGCTACAGGGTCCACTTGCTACAAGTCAAACTTGCTACAGGGCCCACATGCTACAGGGTCCACGTGCTACAGGGCCCACATGCTACAGGGTCCACTTGCTGCAGGGTCCACTTGCTACAAGTCAAACTTGCTACAGGGTCCACATGCTACAGGGTCCACTTGCTGCAGGGTTGTCTTGCTAAGTCAAACTTGCTACAGGGCCCACATGCTACAGGGTCCACTTGCTACAGGGCCCACATGCTACAGGGTCCACTTGCTGCATGGTCCACATGCTACAGGGTCCACATGCTACAGGGTCCACTTGCTGCAGGGTCCACTTGCTACAAGTCAAACTTGCTACAGGGCCCACATGCTACAGGGTCTACTTGCTACAAGTCAAACTTGCTACAGGGCCTACATGCTACAGGGTCCACTTGCTACAGGGCCCACATGCTACAGGGTCCACTTGCTGCAGGTTCCACTTGCTACAAGTCAAACTTGCTACAGGGCCCACATGCTTCAGGGTCTACTTGCTACAGGGTCCACTTGCTACAAGACACACTTGCTACAGGGTCAACTTGCTACAGGGCCCACATGCTATAGGGTCTACTTGCTACAGGGTCCACTTGCTACAAGTCAAACTTGCTACAGGGTCCACTTGCTGCAGGGTCCACTTGCAACAGGGCCCACATGCTACAGGGCCCACTTGCTAAAGGTTCCACTTGCTACAGGGCCCACATGCTACAGGGTCCACTTGCTGCAGGGCCCACATGCAACTGGGCCCAAATGCAACAGGGCCCACTTGCTACAGGGCCCACTTGCTGCAGGGCCCACTTGCTACAGGGTCCTCTTGCTACAAGTCAAACTTGCTACAGGGCCCACTTGCTACAGGGCCCACTTGCTACAGGGCCCACTTGCTACAGGGCCAAATTGCTACAGGGCCCACTTGCTGCAGGGCCCACTTGCTACAAGTCAAACTTGCTACAGGGTCCACATGCTACAGGGTCCACTTGCTGCAGGGTCGTCTTGCTACAAGTCAAACTTGCTACAGGGCCCACATGCTACAGGGTCCACTTGCTACAGGGCCCACATGCTACAGGGTCCACTTGCTGCATGGTCCACATGCTACAGGGTCCACATGCTACAGGGTCCACTTGCTGCAGGGTCCACTTGCTACAGGGCCCACATGCTACAGGGTCTACTTGCTACATGGTCCACTTGCTACAAGTCAAACTTGCTACAGGGTCCACTTGCTGCAGGGTCCACTTGCAACAGGGCCCACATGCTACAGGGCCCACTTGCTAAAGGTTCCACTTGCTACAGGGCCCACATGCTACAATGTCCACTTGCTGCAGGGCCCACATGCAACTGGGCCCAAATGAAACAGGGCCCACTTGCTACAGGGCCCACTTGCTGCAGGGCCCACTTGCTACAGGGTCCACTTGCTACAAGTCAAACTTGCTACAGGGCCCACTTGCTACAGGGCCCACTTGCTACAGGGCCCACTTGCTACAGGGCCCACTTGCTACAGGGCCCACTTGCTGCAGGGCCCACTTGCTACAAGTCAAACTTGCTACAGGGCCCACATGCTACAGGATCTACTTGCTACAGGGTCCACTTGCTGCAGGGTCCACTTGCTAAAGGGTCCACTTGCTACAGGGCCCTTTTGCTACAGGGTCCACTTGCTACAGGGACCACTTGCTGCAGGGTCCACATGCTACAGGGTCCACTTGCTGCAGGGTCTACTTGCTACAAGTCAAACTTGCTACAGGGCCCACATGCTACAGGGTCCACTTGCTACAGGGCCCACATGCTACAGGGTCCATTTGCTGCAGGGTCCACATGCTACAGGGTCCACATGCTACAGGGTCCACTTGCTGCAGGGTCCACTTGCTACAAGTCAAACTTGCTACAGGGCCCACATGCTACAGGGTCCACTTGCTACAAGTCAAACTTGCTACAGGGCCCACATGCTACAGGGTCCACTTGCTACAGGGCCCACATGCTACAGGGACCACTTGCTGCAGGGTCCACTTGCTACAAGTCAAACTTGCTACAAGTTCCACATGCTACAGGGTCTACTTGCTACAGGGTCCACTTGCTACAGGGTCCACTTGCTACAGGGTCCACATGCTACAGGGTCTACTTACTACAGGGCCTACCTGCTACAGGGCCCACATGCTACAGGGCCCACATGCTACAGGGTCTACTTGCTACAGGTCAAACTTGCTACAGGGCCCACATGCTACAGGGTCTACTTGCTACAGGGTCCACACGCTACAGGGCCCACACGCTACAGGGCTTACTTGCTACAGGGCCCACATGCTACAGGGCCCACTTGCTACAGGGCCCACATGCTACAGGGTCCACTTGCTACAGGGTCCACTTGGTACAGGGCCCACTTGCTACAGGGCCCACATGCTACAGGGTCCACTGGCTACAGTTTCCACTTGCTACAGGGTCCACTTGCTAAAGGGCCCACATGCTACAGGGCCTACATGCTACAGGGTCCTATTGCTACAGGGTCCACTTGCTACAGGGTCCACTTGCTACAGGGCCCACATGCTGCAGGACCCACATGCTACAGGGCGCACATGCTACAGGGTCCACTTGCTACAGGGCTTACTTGCTACATGGCCCACTTGCTACAGGGCCCACTTGCTGCAGGGCCCACTTGCTACAAGTCAAACTTGCTGCAGGGCCCACTTGCTACAGGGCGTACTTGCTACAGGGCCCTTTTGCTACAGGGTCCACTTGCTACAGGGCCCACATGTGACAGGGTCCACTTGCTGCAGGGTCCACATGCTACAGGGTCCGACTTGCTGCAGGGTCTACTTGCTACAAGTCAAAATTGCTACAGGGCCCACATGCTACAGGGTCCACTTGCTATAGGGCCCACATGCTACAGGGTCCACTTGCTGCATGGTCCACATGCTACAGGGTCCACATGCTACAGGGTCCACTTGCTGCAGGGTCCACTTGCTACAATTCAAACTTGCTACAGGGCCCACATGCTACAGGGTCCACTTGCTACAAGTCAAACTTGCTACAAGGCCCACATGCTACAGGGTCCACTTGCTACAGGGCCCACATGCTACAGGGTCCACTTGCTGCAGGGTCCATTTGCTGCAAGTCAAACTTGCTACAGGGTCCTTATGCTACAGGGTCCACTTGCTGCAGGGTCTACTTGCTACAAGTCAAACTTGCTGCAGGGCCCACATGTTACAGGGTCCACTTGCTACAGGGCCCACATGCTACATGGTCCACTTGCTGCATGGTCCACATGCTACAAAGTCCACATGCTACAGGGTCCACTTGCTGCAGGGTCCACTTGCTGCAGGGTCCACTTGCTACAAGTCAACTTGCTAGAGGGCCCACATGCTACAGGGTCCACTTGCTACAGGGTCCACTTGCTACAAGTCAAACTTGCTACAGGGCCTACATGCTACAGGGTCCACTTGCTACAGGGCCCACATGCTACAGGGTCCACTTGCTGCAGGGTCCACTTGCTACAAGTCAAACTTGCTACAGGGCCCACATGCTTCAGGGTCTACTTGCTACAGGGTCCACTTGCTACAAGACACACTTGCTACAGGGTCAACTTGCTACAGGGCCCACATGCTACATGGTCCACTTGCTGCATGGTCCACATGCTACAGGGTCCACATTCTACAGGGTCCACTTGCTGCAGGGTCCACTTGCTGCAGGGTCCACTTGCTACAAGTCAAACTTGCTACAGGGCCCACATGCTTCAGGGTCTACTTGCTACAGGGTCCACTTGCTACAAGACACACTTGCTACAGGGTCAACTTGCTACAGGGCCCACATGCTACAGGGTCTACTTGCTACAGGGTCCACTTGCTACAAGTCAAACTTGCTACAGGGTCCACTTGCAACAGGGCCCACATTCTACAGAGCCCACTTGCTAAAGGTTCCACTTGCTACAGGGCCCACATGCTACAGGGTCCACTTGCTGCATGGCCCACATGCAACAGGGCCCACTTGCTACAGCGCACACACACGCACACACAAAGAGGACAGAAAAATCACAACAATAGAAATGAGATTCCTGAGAATAATACTCAATGTATCAAGAAGAGAAAAAATAAGATATGAAGAAAACAGGACTAAAGTGGGGATTATAGCAGCGCTAGAATTCATCAGAAAACAGAAGTTAACAGGTTTGACCATATAACTAGATTACCAGCTAAAAGTATACCACAACAAGCAATGATGTACAGGTTAACTGGAACAACGCAAAATACAAGATCAGATGAGATGAGATAAACGGTTAACCAAAACACAGTGACCGATAAACGAAAGGATAAGAAGTAAAATGCAACAACGGAAATGGGAACAATCATGTTTACACATTGCCGTCAGCAACTGTAGTGATCTGGCTGGTTGCAAGCAGCTCGCAGTAGAAATCAAATATCTTTCAATCTTTTTCCTGTAAGAACTTTCCGAATAACATGGTTTAATGGCGGTTTCACATACATCGTCGGCTTCAGGCGGCCCATGAAATGTTAGATTTCTTTCACAGACTTCTATATCCTGGGAGAATTATGTCTTTAGCTTTTCTTGGCGCCACACGGGACACGTGACAGATGTCTTTTCGCGCAAACACGCAAACTCCTCATAACCAGTCTTTACAAGATAGTGGGGGACGTGGATGAGATGTTATGATTAAAGAATGTTGATTAGAATAGGGGGGGGGGGAGGGGGGGGGGGAAGGGGGGGGGGGGGGAAAGGGGAGGAGGAGGGGGGGGTGTTGGGGGGGGGTTTGGTTTGGGAGGGGGGGGGGGGTGGGGGGGGGGGAGGGGGGGGGGGGGGGGGGGAGGGGGGGGGGGGAGGGAGGAGGGGTGAGGAGAACGAACGAACGAACGAACGAACAGACGAACGAACAGACTTTATTTTCAAAGGGTAACGAATTGGGCACGCAGGCCCGTCTTACATTTGGCCCTTCCAATCACTCATCTTTCTTTCATCAACAGTGCATAGGAAAAAACATTGTCACATGAATTTCGTAAACATAAACAATGCATATTACTATGTTATGTGGCACATCCACCACCCACCCACACATCCCCCATTCACTCCAACTCCTCCACCCAACCACACACATAACCCACATACACATACATGCCCCCCCCACCCATCCACCACATCCCTACACCTGCACATCTCCCCACCCACACACACCTCTCACCCACCATACATCCCATCCACCCACACCCCAAGCACACATACATTCCCCAACCCACACACATCCACCCACCTACACACATCTCCCCACCCACTCACGTATCCTCTACCCGTCCCATTACCCACCAACAATCACTCACCCACATATCCTCCTCCACCCACACACCTCCAACCACCCAGCCAAACACACATTCCTCAGCCACACATCCCCTACGCACACACACATCTCCCCGTCAACTCACATATCCCGCACCTACCCACACACAAATTCCGAACCAACTGTAACAAGCTACGTGGAGGGTCCCAAATAACTATGTAACAATATTTCAAAATTATTCTTTCGCCCTGGCTGGGATAGGTCTTTGCTTGCCAACCCTCCTCCGTTCCCCGGACTCATTGTCACTCTCTCTTACGACCTCGGGACCTATTCCCTGATGTATCTTTCTGGCTGATCCATAGATAACACGGTGATCGTTGGAATAAACTAAAACGTGATTTATTAACCTAATAAAGGACAGCACAGGAAAACATTAAGGCAGTTAAAACAGATAGTTCTAAACAGACAAAACCGGGACACAGAGTTCATTTCAGACACAGAGCATCATGGCTTTACATCATAGACCAAGCTGTAGTCAAGGTCCGTTCTGTCCACATATCGCTCACCAAATCAGAAGTCCTCCTTGCTTTCCCTCCCGGTACGTTTGGCTAACAACAGTTCTCCGTGGAACCAGACTAATGTTCGTGGGAAAATGTCCTGTGATCCCTGGTCACAATGCTAAGTGAAAGTTCTTACACAAGGAAATAGTTCCTGAGCGGGAATTGGGTAGGTATCCTTCACTGTCTCAGACAAGGATGGGTGGGTCTGATATTTAGGTGGGGTTCAGTCCAGAATACAAACTGACTCGATCTTAGCGTATCGAGATGACTGGCGAGGTGTTGGAAAGACTGATGGTCATTCTTTCGGGCTAGCTGTGGCTCTATCTGGTAGAGATCATACCCTTAGACCTGGCATGGCCTAAAACTTGACATGGCCTCGTCTTCAACATACTTTCTGCGTATAGCCCTGTCGAGACCTTCAGCTCTGTTCCTACTTTCAAAAAGGAAGGACCCTGTAAAGGATAAACAGTTGTGAGAGTCTCCAGCCTAAACTTCTGGTACAGCCGACATGGAGACTCCTAATGGTCTCAGCACATCAGCTGCTATCAACAAAATATATAATATTAATAGATATATATTTCTTTACCAGACCTGCGTGAATTAGCCTGACCTGACAAGAGGTCCTGGATTGGCGGCGTCTTTTCTAGACTAGGCCTTTAGCTTGACGAAGTCTTGTCGTTTGACCCTAGGTACTTTTTGCCTACAAGACTCACTCTCCACACTCATACCAAGCCTTTATTATTATTGGGCACATTCATTTCCAGGCTTATCTCTCACTTGCAAACCATGCCTTTCTCACGATAAAGCTCTTGTGGTGTTGTGTGGGTAATTATCGGTATGTAAAGAAGTGTCGTTCCCCATTCCCAGCAAGAATAGGAAAGAAGATACTACTCCTCCGGCTGCTGCTCTTGTCTGAGCTGTCGCCGCAATATACCGGCCGTGCCTCACCTTACACGTAGAACTAGATGATATTATCGACCAGCAACTAGTCAGTTCACCCGGCCACCCTATCCGCTAAAAGATGAAAGAGATAACACAGTGGATAGCCTCTTCCGGCTCAAGAAGATAGATCATAGATTGGTGGAAACCGTCCGCACGGAGCCCTTCCCTCCTTCCGGCATACCGTAGCTATATAATGTGTTTATATTTAAATGAGAGATGCTACTAAGTAGAGGTAACGCTGTAGGAAGAAAGATAGCACTCGTCTATCGGCTGCCAAGAACAAGCGATATCATTTGGGAAATATTTATTGTTCAGATTTGTTCCCTTGCCATGCCAAGATCAAGACGCTTAGCCAGATTGGCTAACGGTCAACCCCTCCCAATATGGCAAGACTGCCGTTTCGCCAATTCATCTCAGTAGTTGAGACAATAGAGATTTATAAGTGCAGGACTAATTACAACCTAAGATTACCTTTCTTACACCAGCAGTATGCTGCACTTAAAATGTCCCAATCTTCAACTTGACATCTTGACATTATGCAGTGGGTAACGGTAGGTCTAGAAACGGACATGAATTCTCCCCCCGAAGTTGAACCCGTGTGTATTTGGTGCAAGACGCCCTAGCGGGTTTTCCCCAAAGAAAAGACATATATCTAATTATTCTATTACCAAGATCGTGTTGTTAAAGTATCCGAGAGAACTATCTTCCATAGTGATTGAGCGAATAAGAGAACTGAGGGTTCCCGAAAGCTGTTTCCCCCTGTTTACCCAAACCCAAAGAAGGCCTGAGGACATGGGCCACGGACGTTTTGTCACACCAACCCACATAATCTCCCATCTCCCCCAGCCCACTCACAGATCCCGAGCCCACCCCTACAAACATCCCCCACCATCTTCTAACCTACATACACTCACCAACCCTCATATCCTCTACCCACCCATCCCCCAACCAAACATCCCGTAACCACACACCCTTACTCATATACAATCACCCACCCACACATACTCTACCCAACCATACATCCTCCACCCACCCATCCCCCAGCCACACATCCCTTAACCACACACCCCTACCCATATATACACACATCCCCACCCATGCAAATCTCCCCACCAATACACACATCCCTCACATACATCCCACCCACCAACACATCCCCCATTCACAAACACACACCTCTCATCCACGCACAACCCACACACACATTCCCAACCCATACACTCATCCCCTCGCACATTCCTAGACACACGGAGAAGGATGAGGAAGGGAGGGGTGAGGAGGAGGAGGAGAGGGAGGAGGAGGAGGAGGAGGATTATAACGCATATGCCTGTAGATAACTGTAGCGAAAAGGTCCACCTATTTGAGAAATATGCAGCAATTTTACATATATAGCAATGCTATTAGAATATATACATTATAATGTAATTTGAATAACGAAGACACACACAATATATTGCACGATTTATTGCCTGGCATATTTCGCTGCATCTCGTCAGGTACATACTGCAGAAATCACACAACTTACGTGAATTAACTATCTACTCATACTGAAACCTGACAAAGGGAGCGGTGCAGTACTGATGGACATGTCAGACTACCAGAGAAAAATTGATTAAATATTGTCAGATGAATCTAAATTCAGGATAGATCAAAAAGTAAACAAGTCGGAGGACCTGAATGCAATAATGAGGAAAGAGATCCAGTCACTTGTGAATGCGGGACTCATCAGTTAGGCCACTGCAAAAACGCTCACACCACGTGGCTCGCACACTCCTCAGATGTACGGTCTACCCAAACTTCACAAGCCCGGCATCCCGCTAAGACCTATCCTGTCCATGGTTAACTCTGCACAACACCGAATGGCGAGATGGCTAGCCGAAATTTTAAAGCCAGTACGACAGTCCTTCGATCCAAAAATACTCAGAGATACATTCCAACTGGTGGAATTATTGGATACTATGGACATAAATAACAAACACATGGCATCCATGGATATAGCCTCCCTATTCACTAACGTTCCATTAGAGGAGACAGTGAAAATAATAGGGGAACGCATTGAAGACAAACAACTAAAATTAGGCATACCAACACCTATTCTGGAGAGGCTACTACTACTATGTACCGCCAACATACAATTCAATTGTCTAACTAAGTCATACCACCAAATTGACGGAGTAGCCATGGGGAGTCCTCTTGGTCCTATTCTAGCGGACATCTTCATGGCACAGTTAGAAGAAAAGAGATCCTCAGACATCAACAACTTGGCCTTTTACCGTCGTTACGTGGACGATATACTAATTATCACCACAGACGAGCTACAAGCAACATCGTTCCAGGCCACAATTAACATGACGCATAAAAACATCTCTCTATCTTTGGAACACGAACACAACGAAGCGTTGCCGTTCCTAGATATTCTAATGAGACGTAGAGCAGACGGCACAATTCAAAGATCGTTGTATCGCAAAGGAACATGGACTGGCCAATACCTAAATTTTCAGAGCTTCACGCCTATCCAGTACAAACGGGGCTTAGTACGGACCCTCTTTGACCGTGCTAGAAAGATATGCACCCAGGACACACTGACAGAGGAATCTGAAACTCTGAAGAATGTCTTAAACCTGAATGGGTACTCCACATGATTTATAAAGCGCCACTGCCAACAGCCCAAACCAAAACCAGACGTAACTACAGTCCCTAAACTCAAGGTATTCATCCAGCTAACCTTTCGAGGGGATGACGTAATGCAACGTCTACAAGACCGGCTTACTACAGCAGTAGGCCGAACATTCTGTGCTGCAACTCCAGTCATTAGATATAAAACCGTACCGATTACCACACCAGCAGTCAAAGAGCCTGTTCCTCTGTACGCCACAAACAATTGTATTTACCAATTCACATGTAGATGCCAGGCCTTCTACATTGATAGAACTGAGAGACAGCTTAACAAACGAGTGTCAGAACACATACCTCAATGGGTCAATAAGATACAACATGCAGGAGATGCTAGCCTCGTGGGGCCGACACGCCGGAAGCTCCCGGCGTCTTCAATTGGTAGGCACATTATCGAAAGTGGCCATGTGGTGGACAGAGACACTGCCTTTCGCGTGTTGTTTAACACACAAAATACTCGCTTGTTAAAGTTTGCAGAAGCAATTATGATCAATCAACGCAAGCCAGAATTGTGCAAACAGAAAGACATGTTAGTCAGCTTAAAATTACCGTGGTAGATAATTGACATTACTGTGCGAATATGTGTATATTTCAACTTGAAGGATTTATCTAGTTAATTCACGTACGTTGTGTGATTTCTGCAGTAAGTACCTGACGAGATGCAGCGAAATATGCCAGGCAATAAATCGTGCAATCTATTGTTTGTGTCTTCGTTATTCAAATTCACTACGGGAAAACATTGTTTTGAATTATAATGTAAATTAAAATATTAAATAATATTAAGTAAATAACTGTTTGTACACTAACAAACTATGACAGTTGGCAGCACGGGAATGAGAGGAAGACGTGTAGAAAATTTCATCTCAATTGGATGGACCGTTCGCGAACGCATAAAGGACATACAGACATACAGACATTCTATTTTATATATATAGACAACGTGGAATTGTAAGACACAGCATATAATTGTAAGATACAACATGGAATTATAAGATACAACATGGAACTGTAAGATGCATCATGGAATTATAAAATACAAGAGCATGGGATTATAAGATAGATCATGGGATTATAAGATAGAGCATAGGATTATAAGACACGGCATGGGTTTATAAGATACAGCATGGGGTTATAAGATACAGCATTGAGTTATAAGATAGATCATAGAATTATAAGATAGAGCATGGAATTAAAGGATGTTTTTTTTTTTGCATATCCTTTACAGGACATCGCTGTCAACATCAGCATCTTTCAGCTGTATGTTGATTTCTTGGCAAGATTACGCTCAGTGTTGAACCAGGTGCCATTGCTTTCTGAGCGGCCGGCTCAGTTATCCCGCAAGTCACCAGCGGGGATCGAACCGCTCCTAGCTCTCGCCCCGCAACGAAGAAAGTGTTGTAACCACTCGGCCAGAGAGACCGGCAATTAAAGGATAGAGCATTGAATTATAAGATAGAGCGTGGGGTTATAAGATACAGCATGGGATTATAAGATACAGCATGGAATTATAACATACAGCATTGGTTCATAACATACAGAATGGGATTATAAGACAGAGCATGGAATTATAAGATATGTTATGGGATTATAAGATACAGCATGAAACTGTAAGATAGAGTATGGAATCGCAAGAGTAAATATGATAGGATATCGCACACTAGCACGTGTTGAAGAAGGCAGGGATCGACGGAAGCACAGAACTACGAGTACACCTACTGTGGTCTTCAGGTGATGCATCATGTACGCAGTCGATCCATAGACGTTGGGGGTTCTCAGCTGGGAATGGTTAGGTTGCCTCCAACTAGATTCAGTGCCAAACAAAAGGTTTCATCCAAACATGGTACACAACCAAATATGTATTATAATGTAATTGTCCGTCCATTGAGCATTGAAATTACGAAAGATAACCACGAAAAAAGCATAGCATGATGACACCAGTATGGCAATATATCATCCTTTGTTCAAATGGGAGGTCACAGTTGGCGATATAACTGTTTGAAACAAAACATATTCCTAGAATTCCCCAGAGCTGTCAGAGCAATGAGCCCAACACTGGAGTGCTGATGTTACAACTATACTGGGGGAATGCTAAAATCGCTTGCAGTAATGTAACGTGCATAATGAAGTAGAGATTACAGTACATAACAGACTAAATCAAATCAAATCAAATCAAATCAACTTTATTAGGGTCACAAATTGGGCGCGCAGGCCCGTCTTACATTCGGCCCTTCCAATCACTCGTCTTTCGTTCATCAAGAGCATTATACATTTACATAGGAAGAAAAATAAACATTGTGAAATGAATGTTGTAAACATAAACAAGGCTAATTACCATGTTGTGAGGCCCATCTCCCACCTATCCATACATCACCCCACCCACACAACACCCCCACCTACCCACACACACGCGCACCAAGGGACACATACACACACCCACCTACCCACACACACGCACACCAAGGGACACATACATACCCCACCAAGCGACCCATCCCCCTCCCGCACATCCCCCACCCGCACACACTGCCCTCACCTGATCCCCCAACCAAAATACACTCGCCACCACAAACATTCCCCCACCAACCCACACATCCCACTCCCATCCATATACACATCCTAACCCACACATCCTCTCCCCACCCACACCTCAAACCACCCATCCCCCAGCCACATCTCTATCGACAACATATTCCCCACCCATGCACACAATCCCCCACCAACCCACACATCGCACATCCACTCACACATCCCCAAACCATACACACACATCCCCACCAACTAACATGTCCCCCCCCCCACACACACACACACACATCTCCCTAACCACCCATACATCCCCAATCCACTCACACACACCCACCACCCACACATACAACTTCCACCCACCCACACATGCCATAACCTAATCCGCCACCACACAATCCCCCACCCGCACATCACATACACCCCCTACCACGCACTATTCCCAACCCACGCACCACACACACACATCCCTCACCAACACATCCCCAATTACACACCACACACATATCCCCCACCCAGATACCACACATTATTCCCACCCACACCCACACAGATACCCTTACCCATCCACCCCACATACCCCCACTCACACACCATAAAAATCCCCCACCCACACACACATACCTCACCCACACAATATCCCCAACCAACACACCACACACCTCTCTCCACCCACACACGCATTCCCTACCCGTCCACCAACAGACACTCACTCACGCAAACATCCTCCACTACGCACCCACACACCCACCCCCAACCAATCTCTCGATCACAATACCACTACCCACACATACCCTCCACCCACTCACACATCCCACCCCAATACATACAACTCCCTCACCCACCTACACATCCCTAAGCCACTCACACACCCCCACCAACACATTCCCCATCCACACACACACATCTCCCACCCACACACCCCACATACTTCCCCCAACCACCACAATCCCCTACTCACCCACACATATACCCCACCCATACGCACATTCCCCGCACCCATCACACACATCCCCCACACTACACACTATCCTCCACCCATACCACCACAAACATACCCTCCACCCACACATCATTCACACATCCCCCACCAACATACCGCACGCATATCTCAAACCCACACACCCATACACTTCTCCCCACCCGCCCTTGCATCCCCAATCCACCCAACACAATCCCCTACCCACACAACCCCGCCTCCCACACATACTTCCTCAAACCATCCACACATCTCCACCCACATAAACACACATCCCCCGCATCCGTCCCATACACATATCCTCCACCCATACACACATCCCCCACACCCATTCCAACACCCCTACTTTCACCCCCACACATCCATCCACACATCCCACCAACACCCACAAATACCACTACCCACCAAAATCCACACACCCCAACCCATCCAAACGCATACCCACACCCACACAACCCCCACCCACACATATCCCCACACTCACACACATCCTCCACATACACTCACACTTCCTCACATCTAGACACATACAAAATGTCTCACGTTAGTATTGAAACTAGTATGAACAAATTCCCACACTTTACTCACACACATACACTGACACTTGTCATGAGCAGTCTCATAAAAATGTTAAACATGGAGAAAAATGTGTGCATAAAATGTATGTGACGTAAAAATAGTGATGCTCTCTCTCTCTCTCTCTCTCTCTCTCTCTCTCTCTCTCTCTCTCTCTCTCTCTCTCTCTCTCTCTCTCACACACACACACACACAAACACACACACACACACACACACACATTCACTCTCACACATTCACTCTTCCGCTCATTCACTCTCACGCTCACTCATTCACTCTCCTGCTCACTCATTCACTCTCCTGTTCACTCATTCACTCTCCCGCTCACTCATTCACTCTCCCGCTCACTCATTCACTCTCACGCTCACTCGTTCTGTCTCTCATTCACACTTACTGACTCTCTCACTCAAACTACAGTAATGAACATGAGTTTATATTATGCATGATAAAATCAAATGGTATTTAACTGATAATATGACAGATGAGAATACACAAACATATGGATTCGCGTGTTACATAACATGCGTGTTACACGACATGCATCAGCTCAGCTCTCTCTCTCTCTCTCTCTCTCTCTCTCTCTCTCTCTCTCTCTCTCTCTCTCTCTCTCTCTGTATTCTTTCATGTACACACACTCACACGCATGTGCACGCTCACACACACACTAACACATCAACTCTCCCACTGTCTCACTCTCTAACACACAATCCTTCACACACACACACACTCTCTCTCAATCACACTCTCTCACACATACACATGCACATGAACGCATGCACGCACGCACACACTCCCTCACTCACTCTCACACATACACGTACGAATGCATGCACTGACACATTCCCCCACCATTTCTAGCTTAATCACTCTCTCCACACACGCACGCACGTGCGCACATACTCTCTCCCTCTCTCTGACACCCACTTTCTCTTTCTCTCTCTCTCTCTCTTTCTCTCTCTCTCTCTCTCTCTCTCTCTCTCTCTCTCTCTCTCTCTCTCTCTCTCTCTCTCTCTCTCTCTCTCTCACACGCACACACATATATAGTGAACAATTATAGTTAAACAATTATAATGAACAATTATACTGAACAATTATACCAGTAAATGAATTATGGTGGCATATAGTCGGTATGGATTAAGTATTGAAAGAGTTTTCGGTTAAATGTGTAGGGACTCATTGGAGTTTTCAGATCTGGAGGCAGATCATTCCATAAGTGAGCACCAGAATAGGCGAAACATGTTTTGTATAGGTCCAATCTAGGCTTTGAGACATGTAACAAATTTAGGCGCTTGCTGTTCATTGCATTAGATTGAATCAGCGGCAGAAGATACTCTGGGGTATTTTGAGATATAATTTTATTCACTAATTTGGCTTTGTTGAAAAGGAAGCGCTTTTGTAGTGGTAAAAGTCTTAGATGACTGTACAAAATATTACTTTCAACGTGCTTTATGCCAGAAACCAGACGAATAGCGCGGTTTTGTAGAGAACATAGTCGTTTTAAATTAGATTTAGGGCAACCATCCCAAACTGTGGAACAGTAATCGAGATGTGATTGGATATAGCATGTATAGAATATTTTTCGTGTGCTTTCGTCCAGGAAGTGCTGAATTTTAGCAAGTTGGTAAACTTTTTGTGCTATTTTCTTGGTAAGAGCGTGAACATGAGAGCTCCAGTTCAAATGGCTGTCTATTAAAAGCCCTAGTGTTTTATGTTCAGTCACATTAACTATAGGTAACGTGCCCATGCGGAGTTCGAGCGGTGATCCAGTTATGGCTAGTGTCTGTAGTTTTTGTCTGATCGTTATTAGCATGGATTTGGTTTTGTCGATGTTAATTTGCATGCGGTTTTCATTGCTCCATCTAGTAAGATTATCAAGTTCCTTTTGTAAAGAATTCTCTAATTCACTACGGTTTTCTTGACTAGTATATATAGTACAGTCGTCTGCAAATAGATCACAAGTTGTATTGATATATAAAGGAAGATCATTAATATAAACTGCAAAAAGCAGCGGACCTAGTATTGAGCCCTGAGGCACACCAATATTAAGCTGTGTGGGTCTTGATAAACAGTTGTTGAAGGACACGACTTGTTGCCTGTCGGATAGAAATGATGTAATTATGTTCACCATGTTGACCAGGCGTGGCCAGCCTACTGTACGAGTGCCAAGAGTGGCACCTGGGACGATTATCAAACCATCCTGGGTGGAATGCAATACAGTATACGGCTGATAAAACTTTGAATTTTACATTACAGTGTGGGCTGCAACATTTGTTTAAAGATTTTCTTGTTATCGCATACTTTCAACACAAAAGTTATTAAACATTGGAGCTAAAAATGTGCGACCTGATGCAAAGACTGAGTGTAGAACGACTGACCGTGACATTTCTATTTCCGCTTTGTCCTTCCCTTCTCCCGTCAACCCCACCATAGTTCTCTCGTCTGTAATACATTCATGCTATTTATGCCACCGCGAACATAAACAAATGTTGGTGGTATTAAATAATATGGTGCCCATAAAATGAATCATTTGAGCTATTGGACTTTCTCAACAAAATGTTATATATTCTCTGGCACGTTTAATCCATGTCAGTAATCAGTATAGCTTTGAAAATTTTGGAAATAATTAACCCATAACCGTTAACAGTAATTAAACCTCAGAAAGAATTACATCAAACCCTTGCGTCCTTTAATAGTTGTGTCCGATACTTTGGCGTTGTAGGCGCTTAAACCCTGACGTGGGCTTGCATCTGTTGGAATTGGGTTAGTGAACACATGTTCCTCCAGTATGACCATTTTCACGAGAACTCTTGCAGAGCATTCTCTCCCATTCCAGGATCAGGAACCTACGGCGTGTACTAGACTCTAACTAGACATCTGCGGAGAGGTATGCTACCGAACCAGGCCATTGTTCAACACGTAAACACAGACATTTTTCAGCACGTAGGCAAGGGCCATTGTTCAGCATGTAGACACGGACTATGGTTCAGCACGTAGACAGAAGTCATGGTTCAGCACGTAGACACGGACCATGGTTCAGCACGTAGACAGAAGTCATGGTTCAGCACATAGACACGGACCATGGTTCAGCACGTAGACAGAAGTCATGGTTCAGCACGTAGACAAAAGTTATGGTTCAGCACGCAGACAGAAGTCATGGTTCAGCACGTAGACACGGACCATGGTTCAGCACGTAGATAGAAGTCATGGTTCAGCACGTAGACAGAAGTCATGGTTCAGCGCGTAGATAGAAGTCATGGTTCAGCATGTAGACAGAAGTCATGGTTCAGCACGTAGATAGAAGTCATGGTTCAGCACGTAGACAGAAGTCATGGTTCAGCACGTAGATAGAAGTCATGGTTCAGCACGTAAACAGAAGTCATGGTTCAGCGCGTAGACACGGGCTATGGTTCAGCACGTAGACAGAAGTCATGGTTCAGCACGTAGACACGGACTATGGTTCAGCACGTAGACAGAAGTCATGGTTCAGCACGTAGACACGGGCTATGGTTCAGCACGTAGACAGAAGTTATGGTTCAGCACGTAGACACGGGCTATGGTTCAGCACGTAGACACGGGCTATGGTTCAGCACGTAGACAGAAGTCATGGTTCAGCACGTAGACACGGGCTATGGTTCAGCAAGTAGACAGAAGTCATGGTTCAGCACGTAAACACAGGCCATGGGTCAGGGCATACACACTGGTCTGTGTCTATAGTTTAGGGATACTGAACGCAGTTTCACAAACCGACATTCTGGAATCTAAATCAGCTGCAGGCTGTTTGGGAGCAGGTCGCTTTGGGTTGATTTTTTGTTTTTGTTTTGGATAATTAGAGCATCCCCCTGTCAGATAGCAAAGGCACACAGCTGAATGTAAATTTGCCTAGAAAATAAGGCAATACATGCTTGGGTTGAATGAGACGTCATGTAAACGACATGAACTTAATTATAATATAGAAGGGGCTGGTTGAGATTAGGCCTTGATTCAAGACACCAGTAGGTCAGAGTTGAGAACGTCAAAATGTAAGTCGGAAACACTTGTCGCATTCTAGTAGTTCAACTCCACCGAGGGACACGCACAGGAGGGTTTCGATTGTCAGACGGGGCCCCTCGTCCTTGACCGTGAATTTGTTGTCTTTATATTCATGACATTTCCTATGTTGTTGTTTAATTATCCTCATTGTTACAATTAATCTTTTGCACATTCGTAACAACCTGGTTCTTTTTCTTCAGCGAATCGTAAGATGTGCGTCTATTCCGGCATGGGTCACGTACAAGACAGCTTGAGGTCTTCATCAGTCATCCACATTGAGGTCTTCATCCGTCACCCGCAATGAGGTCTTCATCCGTCACCCGCAATGAGGTCTTCATCCGTCACCCGCAATGAGGTCTTCATCCGTCACCCGCAATGAGGTCTTCATCGGTCACCCACATTGAAGTCTTCATCAATCACCCACCTTGAGGTCTTCATCAGTCATCCACCTTGAGGTCTTCATCAGTCACCCACATTGAAGTCTTCATCCGTCAGTCATAGTGAGGTCTTCATCAGTCACCCACATAAAAGTCTTCACCAGTCACCCACATTGAGGTCTTTACCAGTCACCCACATTGAGGTCTTCACCCATCACCCACCTTGAGGTCTTCACCTGTCACCCACATTGAGGTCTTCACCAGTCACCCATCTTGAAGTCTTCACCCGTCACCGACAGTGATATCTTAACCCACCACCCACAGTGATATCTTCACCTGTCATCCACATTGAGGTCTTCACCAGTCACCCATCTTGAAGTCTTCACCCGTCACCCACAGTGATATCTTAACCCATCACCCACAGTGATATCTTCACCCGTCACCCACATTGAGGTCTTCACCAGTCACCCACTTTGAGGTCTTCACCCGTCACCCACAGTGATATCTTAACCCACCACCCACAGTGATATATTCGCCCGTCATCCACCTTGAGGTTTTCACCCGTCACCCAAATTGAGGTCTTCATCCACATTGAGGTCTTCACCCGTCACCCACATTGAAGTCTTCCTTAGTCACCCACCTTGAGGTCTTCACCCGTCACTCACATTGAGGTCTTCACCCGTAACCCACATTGAAGTCTTCCCCAGTCACCCACATTGAGGTCTTCACCCATCACCCACAGTTAGGTATTCATTGGTCACCCACGGCGCACAACTTAACGAGGTCAGTATATACATCAATAAATATATATGTAAGTTAGTTGCCGCTTTTGCCATAACAGCGGTAGGGTGATAGATTCGGATCAAGTGTGCTAATAGAATTTATCTTTGCGGCTGTCTAATCTCTAAGAAATAGGCGTGGCTAATAGGTTAACTGGTGTTAGTTATATGTGTAGCCATGTGGTGTTAGTTATGTGTGTAGTCATGTGGTGTTAGTTATATGTGTAGTGATGTGGTGTTAGTTATATGTGTAGTGATGTGGTGTTAGTTATATGTGTAGCCATGTGGTGTTAGTTATATGTGTAGCCATGTGGTGTTAGTTATATGTGTAGTGATGTGGTGTTAGTTATATGTGTAGTGATGTGGTGATAGTTATATGTGTAGTGATGTTGTGTTAGTTACATGTGTAGTGATGTTGTGTTAGTTATATGTGTAGTGATGTGATGTTAGTTATATGTGTAGTGATGTGATGTTAGTTATATGTGTAGTGATGTGATGTTAGTTATATGTGTAGTGATTAGTGTTAGTTATATGTGTAGTGATGTGATGTTAGTTATATGTGTAGTTATGTTGTGTTAGTTATATGTGTAGTGATGTTGTGTTAGTTATATGTGTAGTGATGTGATGTTAGTTATATATGTAGTGATGTAGTGTTAGTTATATGTGTAGTGATGTGATGTTAGTTATATGTGTAGTGATGTTGTGTTAGTTATATGTGTAGTGATGTGATGTTAGTTATATGTGTAGTGATGTAGTGTTAGTTATATGTGTAGTCATGTTGTGTTAGTTATATGTGTAGTGATGTAGTGTTAGTTATATGTGTAGTGATGTGATGTTAGTTATATGTGTAGTGATGTAGTGTTAGTTATATGTGTCGTGATGTGATGTTAGTTATATGTGTAGTGATGTAGTGTTAGTTATATGTGTAGTGATGTGATGTTAGTTATATGTGTAGTGATGTTGTGTTAGTTATATGTGTAGTCATGTTGTGTTAGTTATATGTGTAGTGATGTAGTGTTAGTTATATGTGTAGTGATGTGATGTTAGTTATATGTGTAGTGATGTAGTGTTAGTTATATGTGTAGTGGTGTGATGTTAGTTATATGTGTAGTGATGTGATGTTAGATATATGTGTAGTGATGTGATGTTAGTTATATGTGTAGTGATTAGTGTTAGTTATATGTGTAGTGATGTGATGTTAGTTATATGTGTAGTTATGTTGTGTTAGTTATATGTGTAGTGATGTTGTGTTAGTTATATGTGTAGTGATGTGATGTTAGTTATATGTGTAGTGATGTGATGTTAGTTATATGTGTAGTGATGTAGTGTTAGTAATATGTGTAGTGATGTGATGTTAGTTATATGTGTAGTGATGTTGTGTTAGTTATATGTGTAGTCATGTTGTGTTAGTTATATGTGTAGTGATGTAGTGTTAGTTATATGTGTAGTGATGTGATGTTAGTTATATGTGTAGTGATGTAGTGTTAGTTATATGTGTAGTGATGTGATGTTAGTTATATGTGTAGTGATGTAGTGTTAGTTATATGTGTAGTGATGTGATGTTAGTTATATGTGTAGTGATGTTGTGAAAGTTATATGTGTAGTCATGTTGTGTTAGTTATATGTGTAGTGATGTAGTGTTAGTTATATGTGTAGTGATGTGATGTTAGTTATATGTGTAGTGATGTAGTGTTAGTTATATGTGTAGTGATGTGATGTTAGTTATATGTGTAGTGATGTAGTGTTAGTTATATGTGTAGTGATGTTGTGTTAGTTATATGTGTAGTGATGTAGTGTTAGCTATATGTGTAGTAATGTGATGTTAGTTATATGTGTAGTGATGTAGTGTTAGTTATATGTGTAGTGATGTGATGTTAGCTATATGTGTAGTGATGTGATGTTAGTTATATGTGTAGTGATGTGATGTTAGCTATATGTGTAGTGATGTAGTGTTAGTTATATGTGTAGTGATGTGATGTTAGTTATATGTGTAGTGATGTGATGTTAGTTATATGTGTAGCGATGTGATGTTAGTTATATGTGTAGTGATGTAGTGTTAGTTATATGTGTAGTGATGTGATGTTAGTTATATGTGTAGTGATGTTGTGTTAGTTATATGTGTAGTGGTATGGCGATAGTTATATGTGTAGTGATGTGATGTTAGTTACATGTGTAGTGATGTGATGTTAGTTATATGTGTAGTGATGTTGTGTTAGTTATATGTGTAGTCATGTTGTGTTAGTTATATGTGTAGTGATGTAGTGTTAGTTATATGTGTAGTGATGTGATGTTAGTTATATGTGTAGTGATGTAGTGTTAGTTATATGTGTAGTGATGTGATGTTAGTTATATGTGTAGTGATGTAGTGTTAGTTATATGTGTAGTGATGTGATGTTAGTTATATGTGTAGTGATGTTGTGAAAGTTATATGTGTAGTCATGTTGTGTTAGTTATATGTGTAGTGATGTAGTGTTAGTTATATGTGTAGTGATGTGATGTTAGTTATATGTGTAGTGATGTGATGTTAGTTATATGTGTAGTGATGTAGTGTTAGTTATATGTGTAGTGATGTTGTGTTAGTTATATGTGTAGTGATGTAGTGTTAGCTATATGTGTAGTAATGTGATGTTAGTTATATGTGTAGTGATGTAGTGTTAGTTATATGTGTAGTGATGTGATGTTAGCTATATGTGTAGTGATGTGATGTTAGTTATATGTGTAGTGATGTGATGTTAGCTATATGTGTAGTGATGTAGTGTTAGTTATATGTGTAGTGATGTGATGTTAGTTATATGTGTAGTGGTATGGTGATAGTTATATGTGTAGTGGTATGGTGATAGTTATATGTGTAGTTATGTAGTGTTAGTTATATGTGTAGTGGTGTGATGATAGTTATATGTGTAGTGATGTGGTGTTAGTTATATGTGTAGTGATGTGATGTTAGTTATATGTGTAGTGATGTTGTGTTAGTTATATGTGTAGAGGTATGGTGATAGTTATATGTGTAGTGGTATGGTGATAGTTATATGTGTAGTGGTATGGTGATAGTTATATGTGTAGTGGTATGGTGATAGTTATATGTGTAGTGGTATGGTGATAGTTGTATGTGTAGTGATGTGGTGATAGTTATATGTGTAGTGATGTGATGTTAGTTATATGTGTTGTGATGTGGTGATAGTTGTATGTGTAGTGGTATAGTGATAGTTATATGTGTTGTGATGTGATGTTAGTTATATGTGTTGTGATGTGGTGATAGTTGTATGTGTAGTGGTATGGTGATAGTTATATGTGTAGTGATGTGATGTTAGTTATATGTGTTGTGATGTGGTGATAGTTATATGTGTAGTGGTATGGTGATAGTTATATGTGTTGTGATGTGATGTTAGTTATATGTGTAGTGGTATGGTGATAGTTGTATGTGTAGTGATGTGGTGATAGTTATATGTGTAGTGGTATGGTGATAGTTATATGTGTTGTGATGTGATGTTAGTTATATGTGTAGTGGTATGGTGATAGTTGTATGTGTAGTGATGTGGTGATAGTTGTATGTGTAGTGGTATGGTGATAGTTGTATGTGTAGTGATGTGGTGATAGTTGTATGTGTAGTGGTATGGTGATAGTTATATGTGTAGTGATGTGATGTTAGTTGTATGTGTAGTGGTATGGTGATAGTTGTATGTGTAGTGATGTGGTGATAGTTATATGTGTAGTGGTATGGTGATAGTTGTATGTGTAGTGATGTGGTGATAGTTATATGTGTAGTGGTATGGTGATAGTTGTATGTGTAGTGATGTGGTGATAGTTATATGTGTAGTGATGTGATGTTAGTTGTATGTGTAGTCATGTTCTGTTAGTTGTATGTGTAGTCATGTTCTGTTAGTTGTATGTGTAGTCATGTTGTGTTAGTTATATGTGTAGTCATGTTGTGTTAGTTATATGTGTAGTCATGTTGTGTTAGTTATATGTGTTGTGATGTGACGTTAGTTATATGTGTAGTCATGTTGTGTTAGTTATATGTGTAGTCATGTTGTGTTAGTTATATGTGTAGTCATGTTGTGTTAGTTATATGTGTAGTCATGTTGTGTTAGTTATATGTGTTGTGATGTGACGTTAGTTATATGTGTAGTCATGTTGTGTTAGTTATATGTGTAGTGATGTGACGTTAGTTATATGTGTAGTCATGTTGTGTTAGTTATATGTGTAGTCATGTTGTGTTAGTTATATGTGTAGTGATGTGACGTTAGTTATATGTGTAGTCATGTTGTGTTAGTTATATGTGTTGTGATGTGACGTTAGTTATATGTGTAGTGATGTGACGTTAGTTATATGTGTAGTGATGTGACGTTAGTTATATGTGTAGTCATGTTGTGTTAGTTATATGTGTAGTGATGTGACGTTAGTTATATGTGTAGTGATGTGACGTTAGTTATATGTGTAGTGATGTTGTGTTAGTTATATGTGTAGTCATGTTGTGTTAGTTATATGTGTAGTCATGTTGTGTTAGTTATATGTGTAGTCATGTTGTGTTAGTTATATGTGTAGTCATGTTGTGTTAGTTATATGTGTTGTGATGTGACGTTAGTTATATGTGTAGTCATGTTGTGTTAGTTATATGTGTAGTCATGTTGTGTTAGTTATATGTGTAGTCATGTTGTGTTAGTTATATGTGTAGTCATGTTGTGTTAGTTATATGTGTAGTCATGTTGTGTTAGTTATATGTGTTGTGATGTGACCTTAGTTATATGTGTAGTCATGTTGTGTTAGTTATATGTGTAGTGATGTGACGTTAGTTATATGTGTAGTCATGTTGTGTTAGTTATATGTGTAGTGATGTGACGTTAGTTATATGTGTAGTCATGTTGTGTTAGTTATATGTGTAGTGATGTGACGTTAGTTATATGTGTAGTCATGTTGTGTTAGTTATATGTGTAGTGATGTGACGTTAGTTATATGTGTAGTCATGTTGTGTTAGTTATATGTGTAGTGATGTGACGTTAGTTATATGTGTAGTCATGTTGTGTTAGTTATATGTGTAGTCATGTTGTGTTAGTTATATGTGTTGTGATGTGACGTTAGTTATATGTGTAGTGATGTGACGTTAGTTATATGTGTAGTCATGTTGTGTTAGTTATATGTGTAGTCATGTTGTGTTAGTTATATGTGTAGTCATGTGGTGTTAGTTATATCTGTAGTCATGTGGTGTTAGTTATATCTGTAGTCATGTGCTGTTAGTTATATCTGTAGTCATGTGTGTTAGTTATATCTGTAGTCATGTGCTGTTAGTTATATCTGTAGTCATGTGCTGTTAGTTATATCTGTAGTCATGTTCTGTTAGTTATATCTGTAGTCATGTGCTGTTAGTTATATCTGTAGTCATGTGCTGTTAGTTATATCTGTAGTCATGTGCTGTTAGTTATATCTGTAGTCATGTGCTGTTAGTTATATCTGTAGTCATGTGCTGTTAGTTATATCTGTAGTCATGTAGTGTTAGTTATATCTGTAGTCATGTGCTGTTAGTTATATCTGTAGTCATGTAGTGTTAGTTATATCTGTAGTCATGTTCTCTTAGTTATATCTGTAGTCATGTTCTGTTAGTTATATCTGTAGTCATGTAGTGTTAGTTATATCTGTAGTCATGTGCTGTTAGTTATATGTGTAGTGATGTGACGTTAGTTATATGTGTAGTGATGTGACGTTAGTTATATGTGTAGTGATGTGACGTTAGTTATATGTGTAGTGATGTGACGTTAGTTATATGTGTAGTGATGTGACGTTAGTTATATGTGTAGCCATGTTGTGTTAGTTATATGTGTAGCCATGTGGTGTTAGTTATATGTGTAGTGATGTGGTGATAGTTATATGTGTAATCATGTTGTGTTAGTTATATGTGTAGTGATGTGACGTTAGTTATATGTGTAGTGGTGTGACGTTAGTTATATGTGTGTAGTCATGTTGTGTTAGTTATATGTGTAGTGATGTGGTGTTAGTTATATGTGTAGTCATGTTGTGTTAGTTATATGTGTAGTGATGTGATGTTAATTATATGTGTAGTGATGTGGTGATAGTTATATGTGTAGCCATGTTGTGTTAGTTATATGTGTAGTGAAGTGGTGTTAGTTATACGTTTAGTGATGTGGTGATACTTATATGTGTAGTCATGTTGTGTTAGTTATATGTGTAGTGATGTGGTGTTAGTTATATGTGTAGTCATGTTGTGTTAGTTATATGTGTAGTGATATGATGTTAATTATATGTGTAGTGATGTGGTGTTAGTTATATGTGTAGTGGAATTGTGATAGTTATATGTGTAGTGATGTGGTGTTAGTTATATGTGTAGTGATGTGGTGTTAGTTATATGTGTAGTGATGTGGTGTTAGTTATATGTGTAGTGATGTGATGTTAGTTATATGTGTAGTGGTATGGTGATAGTTATGTGTGTAGTCATTTTGTATTAGTTATATGTGTAGTGATGTGATGTTAGTTATATGTGTAGTGATGTGACGTTAGTTATATGTGTAGCCATGTTGTGTTAGTTATATGTGTAGTCATGTTGTGTTAGTTATATGTGTAGTGATGTGATGTTAGTTATATGTGTAGTGATGTGATGTTAGTTATATGTGTAGTGATGTGATGTTAGTTATATGTGTAGTGATGTGGCGTTAGTTATATGTGTAGTGATGTGACGTTAGTTATAGTGTAGCCATGTTGTGTTAGTTATTTTGTAGTGATGTGACATTAGTTATATGTGTAGTCATGTTGTGTTAGTTATATGTGTAGTGATGTGACGTTAGTTATATGTTAGTGATGTGATGTTAGTTATATGTGTAGCCATGTTGTGTTAGTTATATGTGTAGTGATGTGACATTAGTTATATGTGTAGTCAGTGTGTGTTAGTTATACGTGTAGTGATGTGACGTTAGTTATATGTGTAGTTATGTGACGTTAGTTACATGAGTAGTGATGTGACGTTAGTTATATGTGTAGCCATGTTGTGTTAGTTATATGTGTAGTGGTATGGTGATAGTTATATGTGTAGTGATGTGATGTTAGTTATATGTGTAGTTATGTGAGGTTAGTATATGTGTAGTGATGTGTCGTTAGTTATATGTGTAGTGATGTGACGTTAGTTATATGTGTAGCATGTTGTGTTAGTTATATGTGTAGTGTATGGTGATAGTTATTGTGTAGTGATGTGATGTTAGTTATATGTGTAGTGATGTGGTGTTAGTTATATGTGTAGTGATGTGACGTTAGTTATATGTGTATTCATGTTGTGTTAGTTATATGTGTAGTGATGTGACGTTAGTTATATGTGTAGTCATGTTGTGTTAGTTATATGTGTAGTGATGTGACGTTAGTTATATGTGTAGTGATGTGACGTTAGTTATATGTGTAGTGATGTGACGTTAGTTATATGTGTAGCCATGTTGTGTTAGTTATATGTGTAGTGATGTGACGTTAGTTATATGTGTAGTGATGTGACGTTAGTTATATGTGTAGCCATGTTGTGTTAGTTATATGTGTAGTGGGATGGTTAGTTATATGTGTAGTCATGTGTGTTAGTTATATGTGTAGTGATGTGAAATTAGTTATATGTGTAGTGATGTGTCGTTAGTTATATGTGTAGCCATGTCGTTTAGTTATATGTATAGGATGGTGTTAGTTATATGTGTAGTGATGTTGATAGTTATATGTGTAGTGATGTGAAGTTAGTTATATGTGTAGTGATGTGGGGTTAGTTATATGTGTAGTGATATCCCGTTAGTTATATGTATAGCCATGTTGTGTTAGTTATATGTGTAGTGATATGGTTAGTTATATGTGTAGTCATGTGTGTTAGTTATATGTGTAGTGATGTGGGTTAGTTATATGTGTAGTGATGTGACGTTAGTTATATGTGTAGTGATTTTGGGTTTGTTATATGTGTAGCCATGTTTTGTTAGTTATATGTGTAGTGTATGGTGATAGTTATATGTGTAGTGATGTGACGTTAGTTTATGTGTAGTGATGTGACGTTAGTTATATGTGTAGTGATGTGACGTTAGTTATATGTGTAGCCATGTTGTGTTAGTTTATGTGTAGTGGTATAGTGATAGTTATATGTGTAGTGATGTGATGTTAGTTATATGTGTAGTGATGTGACGTTAGTTATATGTGTAGTGATGTGATGTTAATTATATGTGTAGTGATGTGGTGATAGTTATATGTGTAGCCATGTTGTGTTAGTTATATGTGTAGTGAAGTGGTGTTAGTTATACGTGTAGTGATGTGGTGATAGTTATATGTGTAGTCATGTTGTGTTAGTTATATGTGTAGTGATGTGGTGTTAGTTATATGTGTAGTCATGTTGTGTTAGTTATATGTGTAGTGATATGATGTTATTATATGTGTAGTGATGTGGTGTTAGTTATATGTGTAGGAATTGTGATAGTTATATGTGTAGTGATGTGGTGTTAGTTATATGTGTAGTGATGTGGTTGTTAGTTATATGTGTAGTGCTGTGGTGTTAGTTATATGTGTAGTGATGTGATGTTAGTATATGTGTAGTGGTATGGTGATAGTTATGTGTGTAGTCATGTTGTATTAGTTATATGTTGTAGTGATGTGATGTTAGTTATATGTTGTAGTGATGTGACGTTAGTTATATGTGTAGCCATGTTGTGTTAGTTATATGTGTAGTCATGTTGTGTTAGTTATATGTGTAGTGATGTGATGTTAGTTATATGTGTAGTGATGTGATGTTAGTTATATGTGTAGTGATGTGATGTTAGTTATATGTGTAGTGATGTGGCGTTAGTTATATGTGTAGTGATGTGACGTTAGTTATATGTGTAGCCATGTTGTGTTAGTTATATGTGTAGTGATGTGACATTAGTTATATGTGTAGTCATGTTGTGTTAGTTATATGTGTAGTGATGTGACGTTAGTTATATGTGTAGTGATGTGATGTTAGTTATATGTGTAGCCATGTTGTGTTAGTTATATGTGTAGTGATGTGACATTAGTTATATGTGTAGTCATGTTGTGTTAGTTATACGTGTAGTGATGTGACGTTAGTTATATGTGTAGTTATGTGACGTTAGTTACATGTGTAGTGATGTGACGTTAGTTATATGTGTAGCCATGTTGTGTTAGTTATATGTGTAGTGGTATGGTGATAGTTATATGTGTAGTGATGTGATGTTAGTTATATGTGTAGTTATGTGAGGTTAGTTATATGTGTAGTGATGTGTCGTTAGTTATATGTGTAGTGATGTGACGTTAGTTATATGTGTAGCCATGTTGTGTTAGTTATATGTGTAGTGGTATGGTGATAGTTATATGTGTAGTGATGTGATGTTAGTTATATGTGTAGTGATGTGGTGTTAGTTATATGTGTAGTGATTTTACGTTAGTTATATGTGTATTCATGTTGTGTTAGTTATATGTGTAGTGATGTGACGTTAGTTATATGTGTAGTCATGTTGTGTTAGTTATATGTGTAGTGATGTGACGTTAGTTATATGTGTAGTGATGTGATGTTAGTTATATGTGTAGTGATGTGACGTTAGTTATATGTGTAGCCATGTTGTGTTAGTTATATGTGTAGTGGTATGGTGATAGTTATATGTGTAGTGATGTGATGTTAGTTATATGTGTAGTGATGTGACGTTAGTTATATGTGTAGTGATGTGGTGTTAGTTATATGTGTAGTGATGTGATGTTAGTTATATGTGTAGTGGTATGGTGATAGTTATATGTGTAGTCATGTTGTATTAGTTATTTGTGTAGTGATGTGATGTTAGTTATATGTGTAGTGATGTGACGTTAGTTATATGTGTAGCCATGTTGTGTTAGTTATATGTGTAGTCATGTTGTGTTAGTTATATGTGTAGTGATGTGATGTTAGTTATATGTGTAGTGATGTGATGTTAGTTATATGTGTAGTGATGTGATGTTAGTTATATGTGTAGTGATGTGACGTTAGTTATATGTGTAGTGATGTGACGTTAGTTATATGTGTAGCCATGTTGTGTTAGTTATATGTGTAGTGATGTGACGTTAGTTATATGTGTAGTCATGTTGTGTTAGTTATATGTGTAGTGATGTGACGTTAGTTATATGTGTAGCCATGTTGTGTTAGTTATATGTGTAGTGATGTGACGTTAGTTATATGTGTAGCCATGTTGTGTTAGTTATATGTTTAGTGATGTGACGTTAGTTATATGTGTAGTGATGTGACGTTAGTTATATGTGTAGCCATGTTGTGTTAGTTATATGTGTAGTGATGTGACGTTAGTTATATGTGTAGTCATGTTGTGTTAGTTATACGTGTAGTGATGTGACGTTAGTTATATGTGTAGTGATGTGACGTTAGTTATATGTGTAGCCATGTTGTGTTAGTTATATGTGTAGTGGTATGGTGATAGTTATATGTGTAGTGATGTGATGTTAGTTATATGTGTAGTTATGTGAAGTTAGTTATATGTGTAGTGATGTGTCGTTAGTTATATGTGTAGTGATATCCCGTTAGTTATATGTATAGCCATGTTGTGTTAGTTATATGTGTAGTGGTATGGTGATAGTTATATGTGTAGTGATGTGATGTTAGTTATATGTGTAGTGGTGTGGTGTTAGTTATATGTGTAGTGATGTGACGTTAGTTATATGTGTAGCCATGTTGTGTTAGTTATATGTGTAGTGATGTGACGTTAGTTATATGTGTAGTCATGTTGTGTTAGTTATATGTGTAGTGATGTGACGTTAGTTATATGTGTAGTGATGTGACGTTAGTTATATGTGTAGTGATGTGACGTTAGTTATATGTGTAGCCATGTTGTGTTAGTTATATGTGTAGTGGTATGGTGATAGTTATATGTGTAGTGATGTGATGTTAGTTATATGTGTAGTGATGTGACGTTAGTTATATGTGTAGTGATGTGATGTTAGGTATATGTGTAGTCATGTTGTGTTAGTTTATGTGTAGTGGTATAGTGATAGTTATATGTGTAGTGATGTGATGTTAGTTATATGTGTAGTGATGTGACGTTAGTTATATGTGTAGTGATGTGATGTTAGTTATATGTGTAGCCATGTTGTGTTAGTTATATGTGTAGTGGTATGGTGATAGTTATATGTGTAGTGGTATTAGTTAATAGTAAAAATGTTTGCATATCCTTTACAGGACATTGCTGTCAACATCAGCATCTTTCAGCTGATTGTTGATTTCTTGGCAAGATTACGCTCAGTAGTTTGCCATTGCTTTCTGAGCGGCCGGCTCACATACCCCGTGAGTTACCGACACGATTCGAACCACTGCTGATTCTCACCGTCGTCACGTTACTTACGAGAGTATACGAGATTACGGAGAAAAGTCACTAACCTCTAGGCCAGGAAGCCGGCCTACTAACCGCTACATGTCAGATATTTTCTCAAACATTTTAGATTAGGCTGGAGCGTGTGCACAAGTTCCTTTGAGTTCCTCCGTGAGAATCTCCGTGGGAGCCTAGGTGATAGTGCCCCGACGCTAACCTCCAAAAAAATGTAAAGAGAAGTTGATTATGTGGTTGTTTCTTCTTCTTCTTCTTCTTCTTCAGCATTCCGAGCCATTGAGGTTCTTTGCTGCAAATACAATCTGTCTCCATTCGTCTCTCTGGTGGACCTTCTCTTGCCAGTCGTTGATTCCAAGTGCTTGTAGGTCTGTATGTATATTATCTCTCCACCGCCTTCTTGGTCTACCTCGGGGTCTACGGTCATTTATTTCCTGAGTGTAAGCGAGTTTTGTTTCCCTATTATCTTCCATTCTTTCTATATGCCCCAGCCATTGTAGTCTATTAGCCTTCATGATACCAGTGATTAGCGGGGACTTAAACAAATCATAAATGTCTTTGTTACTTCTTCTTTTCCACTCTCCACTTTGTGTATCCCTAATGGGTCCAAAGATGCGTCTTAAATTTGTTTCTCAAAGGTTTGTAACAAGGCTTCGTCTCCTTTCGTTGTACTCCAGGATGTGGTTGTTTCGGGATTTGAAATTTAAATATTGAGCACAACCCACTACTGGCAACGCCGATCGCATTCTGTTATGAACCTAAGGCCTATCCATATTGACGTGGATAGGCCTTAGGTTCATAACAGAATGCGATCGGCGTTGCCAGTAGTGGGTTGTGCTCAATATGTAAAGAGAAGTAGCATATACGAGAGGGAAGATTATGATATTAGAAAGGGAAGAACGAATAATTGGCAAGTGAAGAATAAAGGGCTGCTGATTAGCACTGAAAGTTCATTTCTGTTGGTTATTGAAGCTTCCGAAGCGCAAAGGAACGAGTACACATGCGACATAAATTTATTTTGACTTCATCCTCATTGTTTAGGAGTGCAGTAAGGATATGATGTCCAGTGTCCTGGCTATTATTCCCAAACTTTGTATAGCAACTAACCGAGTTTAAAAATCCAAACAAATTTATCTATTTAGTGAATTTAAACACAAAAGCTGCAAACAATATGTATATATATGCTTCTCGTCGGGTGCACACTGCAGAGTTATATATCATATGAAGTGAAACCATTTATAATTCGTTAGCTGAAACAATTAAAACAGATTGCCACAGGTATTGTTCGAATGTGGAGCGTCTGTTATATCCACGATAATTTCAAATTTAACAAGTGAACTGGTACACATATATCGGAACAGTCATAGAATCTGTTGGGGTGTGCCTTGAAGAGATTAGAACATGAATTTCTATGGAGAAAGTAGCCTTTTGCAAGATGGAAAACATACCGACCAATAAAACAATAGAAACTGTACTTTTGTATGGATGTGAGACGTGGGCAATGAGCAGACAATCTAAAAAAACATCTCATGACAGTGAGAATGTGGTATCTGAGGAAAATGCAAGAATATAGTGGGCATACTGAAAAACCAATGAGCAAGTCCTACAAGAAACAAATTAAAACTGTAAACTGATTAGAGAAATTAGGTGGACATGTTATGAACTTGGTAACAACTAGCAAGATTGAGGGGAAAAGAAAAAGGGGAAGGCAGAGAAGTAAATATCTGGATAACTTGACCATGTGGAATGGTCGAGACAAGAACACGAGCTGATTCACGACTCTGGTGATCGTGTGAGTTGGAGAAACATGACCGTCCACGCTTTCCGGCATGGCACATGATTGATTGACGTTCAATAAAGTCACGTCTCCTTTATATACTCATATACACTTCCATGTAGGAGGGTCTAAATGGCAAAGTGGTTAAGCCACATATCCCACGCACAGAAGGTTGTGGGTCAGTTTCTGGACCTCATGGAGGGTAATGGGAAGAGTTTATCTAGTCTTGCTGGATGGAGGGTAATGGGAAGAGTTTATCTAGTCTTGCTGGATGGAGGGTAATGGGAAGAGTTTATCTAGTCTTGCTGGATGGAGGGTAATGGGAAGAGTTTATCTAGTCTTGCTGGATGGAGAGTAATGGGAAGAGTTTATCTAGTCTTGCTTGATGGAGGGTAATGGGAAGAGTTTATCTAGTCTTACTGAATGCAGAGTAATGGGAAGAGTTTATCTAGTCTTGCTGGATGGAGGGTAATGGGAAGAGTTTATCTAGTCTTGCCTCATGGAGGGTAATGGGAAGAGTTTATCTAGTCTTGCCTCATGGAGGGTAATGGGAATAGTTTATCTAGTCTTGCTGGATGGAGGTTAATGGGAAGAGTTTATCTAGTCTTGCTGGATGGAGGGTAATGGGAAGAGTTTATCTAGTCTTGCTGGATGGAGGGTAATGGGAAGAGTTTATCTAGTCTTGCTGGATGGAGGGTAATGGGAAGAGTTTATCTAGTCTTGCCTCATGGAGGGTAATGGGTAAAGTTTATTCATTCTGTCACATGGAGAGTAATCGGGAAAAAAAAAGATTTGGTCCTGCAGGATGGAATGAGGTTGTTTATATTTGCAAGACGGAGAGCAGTAGAAATTGTGATTTACTTTATTTGCTGAAAAAGGTTGAAAATGGTAATGGAAAGAGTTTGTGATTTAGTTCTGCAGGATGGAGAGTAATGGAAAGAAGTTGTGTTTGAGGCAAGGTGTTTAGACAATTCTTTATTCTATTGCCAAGTTCTTGAGTACAACCGCATACTGAGAGAATCCTAGCAGTCTGTATGAATAAAGTGTAACAAGTTGTCAGCCATCAACCAACACTGACCTGCCTGCTGGCTACTCACATGTACGTAAATGAATGGGCTCAACCAGTTGTTTTAAACAAATACTTTTTATTATATAAAAACATTCATAGAATATTTGTAAATATGACAAGCCACTATGACACACTGAATACAACACAGGGGCCATGAGGGTTGGCATTACACACCCACTGCCTTGACTTTCTCACACACCCACTGCCTTGACTTTCTCACACACCCACTGCCTTGACTTTCTCACACACCCACTGCCTTGACTTTCTCACACACCCACTGCCTTGACTTTCTCACACACCCACTGCCTTGACTTTCTCACACACCCACTGCCTTGACTTTCTCACACACCCACTGCCTTGACTTTCTCACACACCCACTGCCTTGACTTTCTCACACACCCACTGCCTTGACTTTCTCACACACCCACTGCCTTGACTTTCTCACACACCCACTGCCTTGACTTTCTCACACACCCACTGCCTTGACTTTCTCACACACCCACTGCCTTGACTTTCTCACACACCCACTGCCTTGACTTTCTCACACACCCACCGCCTTGACTTTCTCACACACCCACCGCCTTGACTTTCTCACACACCCACCGCCTTGACTTTCTCACACACCCACCGCCTTGACTTTCTCACACACCCACTGCCTTGACTTTCTCACACACCCACTGCCTTGACTTTCTCACACACCACTGCCTTGACTTTCTCACACACCCACTGCCTTGACTTTCTCACACACCCACTGCCTTGACTTCTCACACACCCACTGCCTTGACTTTCTCACACACCCCCTGCCTTGACTTTCTCACACACCCACTGCTTGACTTTCTCACACACCCACTGCCTTGACTTTCTCACACACCCACTGCCTTGACTTTCTTCACACCACCCACTGCCTTGACTTCATCACACACCCACTGCCGTGACTTTCTCAGCACACCCACCGCCTTGACTTTCTCACACACCCACCGCCTTGACTTTCTCACACACCCACTGCCTTGACTTACTCACACACCCACTGCCTTGACTTTCCTCACACACCCACTGCCTTGGACTTTCTCACACACCCACTGCCTTGACTTTCTCACACACCCACTGCCTTGACTTTCTCACACACCCACTGCCTTGACTTTCTCACACACCCACTGCCTTGACTTTCTCACACACCCACTGCCTTGACTTTCTCACACACCCACTGCCTTGACTTTCTCAAGAGAATCTGAATACCAATTGTATGAGGCCGTGTTGAATTAAGAGAAGTGGAAAACACAAAATCCTGCTGAAGCAACCCAGGGTTTTGGTAATCAGTGCAGGAGTCATTATACCAGTCCTTCATGTACATTTTTGACATGGTGACAAGGAACAGGGTAAAAAATTGATTCAAAGCTTTATTTTAGAATGTATTTTCAGGAATGTATTTGTATTTTTAGGAATGTATGTTTAGGAATGTATTATTAGGAATATGTATTTGTTACTGAGCATTTTCGGACGAGGGTTTGATGCCAGTCCTCGTTGGCTACAAGAGTTCAGGCTGGCCACTTATTCCCCAGTGCAGGCAGGTCCACAACACATGCTGGATCATTGTACACAGCCACAGCTGGTTGTTGCTATGGGACGTGTTGCTTGTATGTGTGTGTGTGTGTGTTGGTCGTTTTGTGTGTGTATGTGTCGGTCATTTTGTTTGTGTGTCAGTCATTTTATGTGTGTGTGTCGGTCATTTTGTTTGTGTGTGTCGGTCATTTTGTTTGTGTGTGTCGGTTGTTTTGTTTGTTTGCGTGTGTGTGTCAGTCATTTTATTTGTTTGTGTGTGTGTGTCGGTCATTTTGTTTGTTTGTGTGTCTGTGTGTGTGTCGGCCATTTTGTGTGTGAGTTGGTCATTTTGTTTGTTTGTGTGTGTGTCGGTTGTTTTGTGTGTGTGTGTGTGTCTGTCGTTTTGTTTGTTTGTGTGTGTGTGTCAGTCGTTTGGTTTGTGTGTGTAAGTGTCAGTCATTTTGTTTGTGTGTGTGTGTGTCAGTCATTTGTGTGTGTGTGTGTGTGTGTGTGTGTGTTGGTCGTTTTGTTTATATGTATCGGTTGTTTGTGTGTCGGTCATTTTGTTTGTGTGTGTCAGTCATTTTGTTTGTGTGTGTGTGTGTTGGTCCTTTTGTTTGCGTGTGTGTGTGTGTGTCGGTCATTTTGTTTGTGTGTGTGTGTGTGTGTTTTCTCTCACCGTGTATTGGGTTTTTTTGATGGACCGACTGGCAACTCAGTAGGTCATGTGGTTGATATCAGTGGCCGCCTTTACCTTCCAGAAGTCTGTAGGCGTGTGTGAGCTCAGGATTGCCAACAGACACGTCTGCACAGGAATGTATATATATACACACAAACTCAACAGATAAACTACCTCACATACCAACAGACATGTTCAAAGATCCCTCAAACTGCCAACAGGTAACTCACATACCAACAGAGACATGTTCAAAGATCCCTCACACTGCCAACAGGTAGGAACAGATTCCCACACCCTAACACAGACAATTTATACAAATGCACGTACACTACCAACAGATGATTTATGTACCAACTGAGAAAGGCAGTTTGATTTCCTGAGAACTGAGAACAACTTCGTAATGATATATATATATATATATATATATATATATATATATATATATATATATATATATATATATATATATATATATATATATATATATATATATGAAATTAGTGTGTATAATTAGGTGAACATAATTTAAACATATTTATGGAGAGCACTGGTGTCAGATCAAGTTAGCATCCTTGGCCATCCCATAGAACGTGGATTTGCAGTCGGCAAGCAGATTCTTTGGAGAATCAAATTCTTTTACAAGACCTTTCTCTATCACAAGTATCCTGTAAACACAAGTTTAGTTTATTAAGGAATAGAACAATGAGATGTCCCTGCCTGTCAAGTGGTGTGGAGATGTAGCAAAAACGCACTTGAGGCATACTGGGTCTGTGATTTAGATTAGTCGACGGATCAACATCACGGCACATGGGTGTAACCCATAAGTGCTCCGTTGTACTCGTAACTCAAGCCTGAATCCAGAGAATCTCAGATCAATGCACGAACTCCATAGCACTGGTGAGGATCCTGACACACGAGGATAAGTTAATAAGTAAGTCACAAATGGCTGTAGAAAAAAAACTAAATATGATAACAACTTGAAACCAGTTTATTTTTGTACATACATTGTCCCTTTATTTCTCAACATAATTTTAACCAACATTGATGCACTTATCTCATCATTTTATCAGTCCTCCCAAACCGGCTGCATAGAACTGCATACTCCGTTTTCTAAACCATTTTTTCCCTTCACATTCAACTTTGGCGTCATTCGCGAAATGTCTCCCGCCAAGGTGGGTTTCCTGTTTATGCTAACAAATGTTTGTCCCGTAAAGCGGTGCATAGCTGGGTAGAAAATTGTACGAGGTGAGTTAATAAGTAAGTCACACAGTTCTGTGGTAAGGTAGGTCAATGAAAACAAAGCACGCAGTTCTATGCAGCCGGTTTGGGAGGACTGATAAAATGATGGGATAAGTGCATCAATGTTGGTGGAAATTATGTTGAGAAATAAAGGGACAATGTATGTACAAAAATAAACTGGTTTAAAGTTATTATCATCTTTAGTTATTTTTCTACAGCCATTTGTGACTTACTTATTAACTCACCCTCGCACGTTTGGTAGATTTTTAACTCAAAATTGTCCCCGAGCAGCGCCGTTAGGCTACTCTTTTTTTTTATTTCCAACTGCCAAGGGATTTTTTACGTGCGCAACAATACACACGGGTGTCCGATCTCACTACCTAGAGACCAGGGGAAATTTTTTTTACTAGAAGTCCACATGAAAAAATCCCCGCCCTCACCGGGGCTAGAACCCAGGACCTCCAGTACTCGAGGCGGACACTGCTACGATGTATCTTGCGTGACTTCACTAAATAGGCTCAAATAAAACCAGGTCCAGGGTTGCAGAAACAATCCAGCAAATGTAAAAGAAGCATCAACGGAACAGCAATGAAAGAGTCGAAGAGCAGCAAATTAGTTGATGAGGCCAAGTTTATTTGCCCACATTGTCATGCTGCATGATCAATCATATAATTCAAAATTCATAACAGATTTCGACCGTGTCTGGGAATTTCAGACGGGACGGTCATCATAATATTAAATATGAATAATCACTTGTTTCCTATGCCAGTCACTGACAACTATGAAATTCGTATCACAGGCCTTCTGTCCTTTACAAGGTTGCCAAAGTGTCCTTCTGCTGTAACATTCTAAGTCTCAATGTTGTCCTATCTTGGGCCAAAATTGCTTTTTCCTTGGAGCGGCCGGCTCACATACCCCGTGAGTTACCGACACGATTCGAACCACTGCTGATTCTCACCGTCGTCACGTTATTTACGAGATTTATACGAGATTACGGAGAAAAGTCATAACCTCTAGGCCAGGAAGCCGGCCTACTAACCGCTACATGTCAGATATTTTCTCAAACATTTTAGATTAGGCTGGAGCGTGTGCACAAGTTCCTTTGAGTTCCTCCGTGAGAATCTCCGTGGGAGCCTAGGTGATAGTGCCCCGACGCTAACCCCCAAAAAAAATGTAAAGAGAAGTTGATTATGTGGTTGTTTCTTCTTCTTCTTCTTCTTCTTCAGCATTCCGAGCCATTGAGGTTCTTTGCTGCAAATACAATCTGTCTCCATTCGTCTCTCTGGTGGACCTTCTCTTGCCAGTCGTTGATTCCAAGTGCTTGTAGGTCTGTATGTATATTATCTCTCCACCGCCTTCTTGGTCTACCTCGGGGTCTACGGTCATTTATTTCCTGAGGTAAGCGAGTTTTGTTTCCCTATTATCTTCCATTCTTTCTATATGCCCCAGCCATTGTAGTCTATTAGCCTTCATGATACCAGTGATTAGCGGGGACTTAAACAAATCATAAATGTCTTTGTTACTTCTTCTTTTCCACTCTCCACTTTGTGTATCCCTAATGGGTCCAAAGATGCGTCTTAAAATTTTGTTCTCAAAGGTTTGTAACAAGGCTTCGTCTCCTTTCGTTGTACTCCAGGATGTGGTTGTTTCGGGTTTGAAATTTAAATATTGAGCACAACCCACTACTGGCAACGCCGATCGCATTCTGTTATGAACCTAAGGCCTATCCATATTGACGTGGATAGGCCTTAGGTTCATAACAGAATGCGATCGGCTTTTGCCAGTAGGGGTTGTGCTCAATATGTAAAGAGAAGTAGCATATACGAGAGGGAAGATTATGATATTAGAAAGGGAAGAACGAATAATTGGCAAGTGAAGAATAAAGGGCTGCTGATTAGCACTGAAAGTTCATTTCTGTTGGTTTTTGGAAGCTTCCAAAAGCGCAAAGGAACGAGTACACATGCGACATAAATTTATTTTGACTTCATCCTCATTGTTTAGGAGTGCAGTAAGGATATGATGTCCAGTGTCCTGGCTATTATTCCCAAACTTTGTATAGCAACTAACCGAGTTTAAAAATCCAAACAAATTTATCTATTTAGTGAATTTAAACACAAAAGCTGCAAACAATATGTATATATATGCTTCTCGTCGGGTGCACACTGCAGAGTTATATATCATATGAAGTGAAACCATTTATAATTCGTTAGCTGAAACAATTAAAACAGATTGCCACAGGTATTGTTCGAATGTGGAGCGTCTGTTATATCCACGATAATTTCAAATTTAACAAGTGAACTGGTACACATATATCGGAACAGTCATAGAATCTGTTGGGGTGTGCCTTGAAGAGATTAGAACATGAATTTCTATGGAGAAAGTAGCCTTTTGCAAGATGGAAAACATACCGACCAATAAAACAATAGAAACTGTACTTTTGTATGGATGTGAGACGTGGGCAATGAGCAGACAATCTAAAAAACATCTAATGACAGTGAGAATGTGGTATCTGAGGAAAATGCAAGAATATCGTGGGCATACTGAAAAACCAATGAGCAAGTCCTACAAGAAACAAATTAAAACTGTAAACTGATTAGAGAAATTAGGTGGACATGTTATGAACTTGGTAACAACTAGCAAGATTGAGGGGAAAAGAAAAAGGGGAAGGCAGAGAAGTAAATATCTGGATAACTTGACCATGTGGAATGGTCGAGACAAGAACACGAGCTGATTCACGACTCTGGTGATCGTGTGAGTTGGAGAAACATGACCGTCCACGCTTTCCGGCATGGCACATGATTGATTGACGTTCAATAAAGTCACGTCTCCTTTATATACTCATATACACTTCCATGTAGGAGGGTCTAAATGGCAAAGTGGTTAAGCCACATATCCCACGCACAGAAGGTTGTGGGTCAGTTTCTGGACCTCATGGAGGGTAATGGGAAGAGTTTATCTAGTCTTGCTGGATGGAGGGTAATGGGAAGAGTTTATCTAGTCTTGCTGGATGGAGGGTAATGGGAAGAGTTTATCTAGTCTTGTTGGATGGAGGGTAATGGGAAGAGTTTATCTAGTCTTGCCTCATGGAGGGTAATGGGTAGATTTTATCTAGTCTTGCCTCATGGAGGGTAATGGGAAGATTTTATCTAGTCTTGCTGGATGGAGGGTAATGGGAAGAGTTTATCTAGTCTTGCTGGATGGAGGGTAATGGGAAGAGTTTATCTAGTCTTGCCTCATGGAGGGTAATGGGTAGATTTTATCTAGTCTTGCCTCATGGAGGGTAATGGGAAGAGTTTATCTAGTCTTGCTGGATGGAGGGTAATGGGAAGAGTTTATCTAGTCTTGCTGGATGGAGAGTAATGGGAAGAGTTTATCTAGTCTTGCTTGATGGAGGGTAATGGGAAGAGTTTATCTAGTCTTACTGAATGCAGAGTAATGGGAAGAGTTTATCTAGTCTTGCTGGATGGAGGGTAATGGGAAGAGTTTATCTAGTCTTGCCTCATGGAGGGTAATGGGAAGAGTTTATCTAGTCTTGCCTCATGGAGGGTAATGGGAAGAGTTTATCTAATCTTGCCTCATGGAGGGTAATGGGAAGAGTTTATCTAGTCTTGCTGGATGGAGGGTAATGGGAAGAGTTTATCTAGTCTTGCTGGATGGAGGGTAATGGGAAGAGTTTATCTAGTCTTGCTGGATGGAGGGTAATGGGAAGAGTTTATCTAGTCTTGCTGGATGGAGGGTAATGGGAAGAGTTTATCTAGTCTTGCTGGATGGAGGGTAATGGGAAGAGTTTATCTAGTCTTGCCTCATGGAGGGTAATGGGTAAAGTTTATTCATTCTGTCACATGGAGAGTAATCGGGAAAAAAAAAGATTTGGTCCTGCAGGATGGAATGAGGTTGTTTATATTTGCAAGACGGAGATCAGTAGAAATTGTGATTTACTTTATTTGCTGAAAAAGGTTGAAAATGGTAATGGAAAGAGTTTGTGATTTAGTTCTGCAGGATGGAGAGTAATGGAAAGAAGTTGTGTTTGAGGCAAGGTGTTTAGACAATTCTTTATTCTATTGCCAAGTTCTTGAGTACAACCGCATACTGAGAGAATCCTAGCAGTCTGTATGAATAAAGTTGTAACAAGTTGTCAGCCATCAACCAACACTGACCTGCCTGCTGGCTACTCACATGTACGTAAATGAATGGGCTCAACCAGTTGTTTTTAAAACAATACTTTTATTATATAAAAACATTCATAAAATTTTGTAAATATTGCAAGCCACTATGACACACTGAATACAACACAGGGGCCATGAGGGTTGGCATTACACACCCACTGCCTTGACTTTCCTCACACACCCACTGCCTTGACTTTCTCACACACCCACTGCCTTGACTTTCTCACACACCCACTGCCTTGACTTTCTCACACACCCACTGCCTTGACTTTCTCACACACCACTGCCTTGACTTTCTCACACACCCACTGCCTTGACTTTCTCACACACCCACTGCCTTGACTTTCTCACACACCCACTGCCTTGACTTTCTCACACACCCACTGCCTTGACTTTCTCACACACCCACTGCCTTGACTTTCTCACACACCCACTGCCTTGACTTTCTCACACACCCACTGCCTTGACTTTCTCACACACCCACTGCCTTGACTTTCTCACACACCCACTGCCTTGACTTTCTCACACACCCACCGCCTTGACTTTCTCACACACCCCACCGCCTTGACTTTCTCACACACCCACCGCCTTGACTTTCTCACACACCCACCGCCTTGACTTTCTCACACACCCACTGCCTTGACTTTCTCACACACCCACTGCCTTGACTTTCTCACACACCCACTGCCTTGACTTTCTCACACACCCACTGCCTTGACTTTCTCACACACCCACTGCCTTGACTTTCTCACACACCCACCGCCTTGACTTTCTCACACACCCACTGCCTTGACTTTCTCACACACCCACTGCCTTGACTTTCTCACACACCCACTGCCTTGACTTTCTCACACACCCACTGCCTTGACTTTCTCACACACCCACTGCCTTGACTTTCTCACACACCCACTGCCTTGACTTTCTCACACACCCACCGCCTTGACTTTCTCACACACCCACCGCCTTGACTTTCTCACACACCCACTGCCTTGACTTACTCACACACCCACTGCCTTGACTTTCTCACACACCCACTGCCTTGACTTTCTCACCACACCCACTGCCTTGACTTTCTCACACACCCACTGCCTTGACTTTCTCACACACCCACTGCCTTGACTTTCTCACACACCCACTGCCTTGACTTTCTCACACACCCACTGCCTTGACTTTCTCACACACCCACTGCCTTGACTTTCTCACACACCCACTGCCTTGACTTTCTCACACACCCACTGCCTTGACTTTCTCAAGAGAATCTGAATACCAATTGTATGAGGCCGTGTTGAATTAAGAGAAGTGGAAAACACAAAATCCTGCTGAAGCAACCCAGGGTTTTGGTAATCAGTGCAGGAGTCATTATACCAGTCCTTCATGTACATTTTTGACATGGTGACAAGGAACAGGGTAAAAAATTGTGGCAAAGCTTTATTTTAGAATGTATTTTTAGGAATGTATTTGTATTTTTAGGAATGTATATTTAGGAATGTATTATTAGGAATATGTATTTGTTACTGAGCATTTTCGGACGAGGGTTTGATGCCAGTCCTCGTTGGCTACAAGAGTTCAGGCTGGCCACTTATTCCCCAGTGCAGGCAGGTCCACAACACATGCTGGATCATTGTACACAGCCACAGCTGGTTGTTGCTATGGGACGTGTTGCTTGTATGTGTGTGTGTGTGTGTGTGTTGGTCGTTTTGTGTGTGTATGTGTCGGTCATTTTGTTTGTTTGTGTGTCAGTCATTTTATGTGTGTGTGTCGGTCATTTTGTTTGTGTGTGTCGGTCATTTTGTTTGTGTGTGTCGGTTGTTTTGTTTGTTTGCGTGTGTGTGTGTCAGTCATTTTATTTGTTTGTGTGTGTCGGTCATTTTGTTTGTTTGCGTGTCTGTGTGTGTGTCGGCCATTTTGTTTGTGTGTGAGTTGGTCATTTTGTTTGTTTGTGTGTGTGTCGGTTGTTTTGTGTGTGTGTGTGTCTGTCGTTTTGTTTGTTTGTGTGTGTGTGTCAGTCGTTTGGTTTGTGTGTGTAAGTGTCAGTCATTTTGTTTGTGTGTGTGTGTGTGTCAGTCATTTGTGTGTGTGTGTGTGTGTGTGTTGGTCGTTTTGTTTATGTGTATCGTTTGTTTGTGTGTCGGTCATTTTGTTTGTGTGTGTCAGTCATTTTGTTTGTGTGTGTGTGTTGGTCCTTTTGTTTGCGTGTGTGTGTGTGTGTCGGTCATTTTGTTTGTGTGTGTGTGTGTGTTTTCTCTCACCGTGTATTGGGTTTTTTTGATGGACCGACTGGCAACTCAGTAGATCATGTGGTTGATATCAGTGGCCGCCTTTACCTTCCAGAAGTCTGTAGGCGTGTGTGAGCTCAGGATTGCCAACAGACACGTCTGCACAGGAATGTATATATATACACACAAACTCAACAGATAAACTACCTCACATACCAACAGACATGTTCAAAGATCCCTCAAACTGCCAACAGGTAACTCACATACAACAGAGACATGTTCAAAGATCCCTCACACTGCCAACAGGATAGGAACAGATTCCCACACCCTAACACAGACAATTTATACAAATGCACGTACACTACCAACAGATAATTTATGTACCAACTGAGAAAGGCAGTTTGATTTCCTGAGAACTGAGAACAACTTCGTAATGATATATATATATATATATATATATATATATATATATATATATATATATATATATATTATATATATATATATATATATATATATATATATATGAAATTAGTGTGTATAATTAGGTGAACATAATTTAAACATATTTATGGAGAGCACTGGTGTCAGATCAAGTTAGCATCCTTGGCCATCCCATAGAACGTGGATTTGCAGTCGGCAAGCAGATTCTTTGGAGAATCAAATTCTTTTACAAGACCTTTCTCTATCACAAGTATCCTGTAAACACAAGTTTAGTTTATTAAGGAATAGAACAATGAGATGTCCCTAGCCTGTCAAGTGGTGTGGAGATGTAGCAAAAACGCACTTGAGGCATACTGGGTCTGTGATTTAGATTAGTCGACGGATCAACATCACGGCACATGGGTGTAACCCATAAGGTGCTCCGTTGTACTCGTAACTCAAGCCTGAATCCAGAGAATCTCAGATCAATGCACGAACTCCATAGCACTGGTGAGGATCCTGACACACGAGGATAAGTTAATAAGTAAGTCACAAATGGCTGTAGAAAAATAACTAAATATGATAACAACTTGAAACCAGTTTATTTTTGTACATACATTGTCCCTTTATTTCTCAACATAATTTTAACCAATATTGATGCACTTATCTCATCATTTTATCAGTCCTCCCAAACCGGCTGCATAGAACTGCATACTCCGTTTTTGTAAACCATTTTTTCCCTTCACATTCAACTTTGGCGTCATTCGCGAAATGTCTCCCGCCAAGGTGGGTTTCCTGTTTATGCTAACAAATGTTTGTCCCGTAAAGCGGTGCATAGCTGGGTAGAAAATTGTACGAGGTGAGTTAATAAGTAAGTCACACAGTTCTGTGGTAAGGTAGGTCAATGAAAACAAAGCACGCAGTTCTATGCAGCCGGTTTGGGAGGACTGATAAAATGATGGGATAAGTGCATCAATGTTGGTGGAAATTATGTTGAGAAATAAAGGGACAATGTATGTACAAAAATAAACTGGTTTAAAGTTGTTATCATCTTTAGTTATTTTTCTACAGCCATTTGTGACTTACTTATTAACTCACCCTCGCACGTTTGGTAGATTTTTAACTCAAAATTGTCCCCGAGCAGCGCCGTTAGGCTACTCTTTTTTTTTATTTCCAACTGCCAAGGGATTTTTTACGTGCGCAACAATACACACGGGTGTCCGATCTCACTACCTAGAGACCAGGGGGAATTTTTTTTACTAGAAGTCCACATGAAAAAATCCCCGCCCTCACCGGGGCTAGAACCCAGGACCTCCAGTACTCGAGGCGGACACTGCTACGATGTATCTTGCGTGACTTCACTAAATAGGCTCAAATAAAACCAGGTCTAGGGTTGCAGAAACAATCCAGCAAATGTAAAAGAAGCATCAACGGAACAGCAATGAAAGAGTCGAAGAGCAGCAAATTAGTTGATGAGGCCAAGTTTATTTGCCCACATTGTCATGCTGCATGATCAATCATATAATTCAAAATTCATAACAGATTTCGACCGTGTCTGGGAATTTCAGACGGGACGGTCATCATAATATTAAATATGAATAATCACTTGTTTCCTATGCCAGTCACTGACAACTATCAAATTCGTATCACAGGCCTTCTGTCCTTTACAAGGTTGCCAAAGTGTCCTTCTGCTGTAACATTCTAAGTCTCATTCTTGGATTCCGCATCTGTCCCAAAATATTTATCTTGATATGTAAGATGCCATCTTATACTGGTTCTCTTTGCTAATATGTGTTGGCCATGAATACGGTTGTCCTGCCAGCAATTATCTTTCTAAGTTCCAGACAACTTAAATGTGCTGCTTCTCTGGTGGAGCTCTGTGATCCGAGTCTTCTGTTGTTATTGACAAAAATTCTGACGTGATCTCCGTTCTACGTCAAGTGCCTAGTTTTATGTACGTTTTGGTTCGAGAGTTTTGCTCCCTCTTTCTTTTGTGTCATGTGCTCTGCGCTACTACTTGGCAGACACCATATCTCGAGACCACTCAAGCCCCTTTGTGGTGCTGGCCAGTTATATAGAGACCCTCTAATGTGGTCAGTATATCACACCAACTGCCTTAACTCAGGACATTTCCTGGCAGGCTTGCTACACCTGGTAGCCCAGATTTGTTTGTTTCTAAGCATCCAATATGGATATGACCAGTAAGCAAAGTAGGTTGTAGCCGTTTCTTTAGATAGCCAGCAAAGGATGATAGCACTGGTTATTTCAATCCTCAGTGATGTCACTACGGTTTATCTACATGTACCGTTTCTAGGCTACGCACATCTGTGTAATTATACAGAAGTGGAGATAGAGACGTCAGGGGACTGATGTAACTAACATACAAAGTGGAGACAACAGGGATTGATGTAACTAATATACAAAGTGGAGACAACGGGGTCCGGATGTAATATGCAGAAGTGGCAGTCAGTCTGGGCGTGCTATCTCAAATGTACCCTAGACAGTCCATCTGGAGTGCTATCTCAAATGTACCCTAGACAACCTGGATCTTTTCTCTGGGGCATGCCGGTGTGCTGGGGAATGAACAGGCGGACAGATTGGCTGGCTCGGCAAAACTTGGTGGAGTATTGATACATGACAAGACAAATGTGGTTGCGGCCTTGTGGGAGCACGTGTACACCTCCGAGGAGCAAATGGATCACCATAGTCTGGTAAGAATGAGATAGCGAGGTGTGACGAGGGGATCTGGCCGACGATCGACGCTCAGAGGAAAGGTGAGACAGGCATATAGATTGCTACTGGAACTATTAGTATTGGAACTCTTCGCTGGCTGCTGAGGGTGAGGACGGAGCGCTTATGGGAATATCCCGAATGCTGTGATGTCGGTTCCTAAATCAATCAATCAATCAATCAATCAATCAATGTACCCTAGACAGTCCATCTGGCGTGCAATCTTAAATGCACCCTAGACATCTCAAACTTGATAGCTATACGTTTCATTTTTTTAAAATATAAACAGTATTTATAAGACAACAAGATATGTTTGAATATTTGACATACTATATGTATAGAACAGCTAGATATGTTTGTATATTTGACAAACTATAACTATATGTATAGAACAGCTAGATATGTTTGTATATTTGAAATACTATATGTATAGGACAGCTAGATATGTTTGTATATTTGACATACTATATGTATAGGACAGCTAGATATGTTTGTATATTTGAAATACTATATGTATAGGACAGCTAGATATGTTTGTATATTTGAAATACTATATGTATAGGACAGCTAGATATGTTTGCATATTCGACATACTATATGTATAGGACAGCAAGATATGTTTGTATATTTGAGATACTATATGTATAGGACAGCTAGATATGTTTGTATATTTGACATACTATATGAATAGGACAGCTAGATATGTTTGTATATTTGATATACTATATGTATAGGACAGTTAGATATGTTTGTATATTTGACATACTATATGTATAGGACAGCTAGATATGTTTGTATATTTGACATACTATATGAATAGGACAGCTAGATATGTTTGTATATTTGAAATACTATATGTATAGGACAGCTAGATATGTTTGTATATTTGACAAACTATATGTATAGGACAGCTAGATATGTTTGTATATTTGACAAACTATATGTATAGGACAGCTAGATATGTTTGTATATTTGACAAACTGTGTATAGGACAGCTAGATATGTTTGTATATTTGACATACTATATGTATAGGACAGCTAGATGTTTGTATATTTGAAATACTATATGTATAGGACAGCTAGATATGTTTGTATATTTGAAATACTATATGTATAGGACAGCTAGATATGTTTGTATATTTGACAAACTATATGTATAGGACAGCTAGATATGTGTGTATATTTGACATACTATGTATACAGGACAGCTAGATATGTTTGTATATTTGACAGATACTATATGTATAGGACAGCTAGATATTTTTGTATATTTGACATCCTATATGAATAGGACAGCTAGATATGTTTGTATATTTGAAATACTATATGTATAGGACAGCTAGATATGTTTGTATATTTGACAAACTATATGTATAGGACAGCTAGATATGTTTGTATATTTGAGAAACTATATGTATCGGACAGCTAGATATGTTTGTATATTTGACAAACCATATGTATAGGACAGCTAGATATGTTTGTATATTTGAAATACTATATGTATAGGACAGCTAGATATGTTTGTATATTTGACAAACTATATGTATAGGACAGCTAGATATGTTTGTATATTTGACATACTATATGAATAGGACAGCTAGATATGTTTGTATATTTGAAATACTATATGTATAGGACAGCTAGATATGTTTGTATATTTGACAAACTATATGTATAGGACAGCTAGATATGTTTGTATATTTGACAAACTATATGTATAGGACAGCTAGATATTTTTGTATATTTGACATACTATATGAATAGGACAGCTAGATATGTTTGTATATTTGACATACTATATGTATAGGACAGCTAGATGTTTGTATATTTGACAAACTATATGTATAGGACAGCTAGATATGTTTGTATATTTGACATACTATATGTATAGGACAGCTAGATATGTTTGTATATTTGACAAACTGTGTATAGGACAGCTAGATATGTTTGTATATTTGACAAACTATATGTATAGGACAGCTAGATATGTTTGTATATTTGACAAACTATATGTATAGGACAGCTAGATATGTTTGTATATTTGACAAACTATATGTATAGGACAGCTAGATATGTTTGTATATTTGACAAACTGTGTATAGGACAGCTAGATATGTTTGTATATTTGACATACTATATGAATAGGACAGCTAGATATGTTTGTATATTTGAAATACTATATGTATAGGACAGCTAGATATGTTTGTATATTTGACAAACTATATGTATAGGACAGCTAGATATGTTTGTATATTTGACAAACTATATGTATAGGACAGCTAGATATTTTTGTATATTTGACATACTATATGTATAGGACAGCTAGATATGTTTGTATATTTGACAAGTTGTGTATAAGACAGCTAGATATGTTTGTATATTTGACATACTATGTATACAGGACAGCTAGATATGTTTGTATATTTGACAAACTATATGTATAGGACAGCTAGATATGTTTGTATATTTGAAATACTATATGTATAGGACAGCTAGATATGTTTGTATATTTGACAATCTGTGTATAAGACAGCTAGATATGTTTGTATATTTGACATACTATGTATACAGGACAGCTAGATATGTTTGTATATTTGACAAACTATATGTATAGGACAGCTATATATGTTTGTATATTTGAAATACTATATGTATAGGACAGCTAGATATGTTTGTATATTTGACATACTATATGAATAGGACAGCTAGATATGTTTGTATATTTGAAATACTATATGTATAGGACAGCTAGATATGGTTGTATATTTGACATACTATATGTATAGGACAGCTAGATATGTTTGTATATTTGACATACTATATGAATAGGACAGCTAGATATGTTTGTATATTTGACATACTATGTATACAGGGGCCGGTCTCTCTGGCAGAGGGGTTACAACACTTTCTCCGTAATCCCGTTTATCACGCAGAGTCTCGTAGCAGGGCGAGAGCTGGGAGCGGTTCGACCCCCGCTGGTGACTTGCGGGATAACTGAGCCGGCCGCTCAGAAAGCAATGGCAAACTACTGAGCGTTATCTTGCCAAGAAATCAACATACAGCTGAAAGATGCTGATGTTGACAGCGATGTCCTGTAAAGGATATGCAAAACATTTTATGTATACAGGACAGCTAGATATGTTTGTATATTTGACAAACTATATGTATAGGACAGCTAGATATGTTTGTATATTTGAAATACTATATATATAGGACAGCTAGATATGTTTGTATATTTGAAATACTATATGTATAGGACAGCTAGATATGTGTGTATATTTGACATACTATATGTATAGGACAGCTAGATATGTTTGTATATTTGACATACAATATGAATAGGACAGCTAGATATGTTTGTATATTTGAAATACTATATGTATAGGACAGCTAGATATGTTTGTATATTTGACATACTATATGTATAGGACAGCTAGATATGTTTGTATATTTGACATACTATATGAATAGGACAGCTAGATATGTTTGTATATTTGACATACTATATGTATAGGACAGCTAGATATGTTTGTATATTTGACAAACTATATGTATAGGACAGCTAGATATGTGTGTATATTTGACAAACTATATGTATAGGACAGCTAGATATTTTTGTATATTTGACATACTATATGAATAGGACAGCTAGATATGTTTGTATATTTGAAATAATATATGTATAGGACAGCTAGATATGATTGTATATTTGACAAACTATATGTATAGGACAGCTAGATATGTTTGTATATTTGACAAACTATATGTATAGGACAGCTAGATATGTTTGTATATTTGGACAAACTTTTTATAGGGGCAGCTAGATGTTTTGTAAAATTTGACATAATATGTATAGGACAGCTAGATGTTTGTATATTTGACAAACTATATGTATAGGACAGCTAATATGTTGTATTTTGACATACTAATGTATAGGACAGATAGATATGTTTGTATATTTGAAAAAAACTGTGTATAGGACAGCTAGATATGTTTGTATATTTGACATACTATATGATTTGGACAGCTAGATATGTTTTTTTATTTGAAAATTTCTATATGTCTAGGACAGCTAGTATGTTTGTTATTTGAAATACTATATGTATAGGACAGCTAGATATGTTTGATATTGAAATACTATATGTATAGGACAGCTAGAATGTTTGTATATTTGAAATACTATATGTATAGGACAGGCTAGATATGTGTGTTTTATTTGACATACTATATTTATAGGACAGCAAGATATGTTGGGATATTTGAGATACTATATGTATAGGGGCGGGGGACAGGTCAAAGGGTGAGGAACAGACAAAGGAAAAAACCCTGGTCCTCCAGGTTGGGGGTTTTAAGCTGGGGTTTAACATCCCCACCTTTGTAAAAAAACCCTTTTTTTGTTACGAAACAAAATACATGAGCCTCGATATCGGAAAAAACTTATTTGGGTAATTTCAAGAGATGGGAAAGGGGTTAAAAAAATCTGGCCACAACAAATAGATAATAGGGAAACCCTTAAAAAAACGGAAACATACAAAAATAACTGGGTACAATCTTCAACCTGCTCCAACATCATAAGGGAAAAAAATACAAACTAGAATCAACTCTGGAAATAAGAAAACTACACTACAACATCTACTAAAAACAAAGGCGCTATCTCGTAAAACCAAAAACACAATATACAAAACAGCTGATCAGACCAGTTGTGCTGTTGGCTCTGAAACCTGGAGTACAACGAAAGGAGACGAAAACCTTGTTATCAAACCTTTGAGAACAAAATTTTAAGACGCATCTTTGGACCCATTTAGGGATACACAAATTGGAGAGTGGAAAAGAGAAGTAACAAAGACCATTTTATGATTTGTTTAGATTCCCCGCTAATCACTGGTATCATGAAGGCTAATAGACTACAATGGCTGGGGCATATAGAAAGAATGGAAGATAATAGGGAAACAAAACTCGCTTACACTTTGGGAAAAAAATGACCGGGAAGACCCCGAGGTAAAACCAAGAAGGGGGGTGGAGAGATATATACATACAGACCTACAACCCTTGGAAACCCCGACTGGCAGGGGAAGGTCCACCCGAGAGGACGAATGGAGACAGATTGTAGCAGCAAAGAACCTCCAAAAGGCCCGGAATGCTGAAGAAGAAGAAAGAAAAGTTTTAGGACAGCTAGATATGTTTGTATATTTGACATACTAATTTAATAGGACAGCTAGATATGTTTTTTATATTTGAAATACTATATGTATAGGAAAGTAGATATGGTTGTATATTTGAAAATACTATATGTATAGGACAGCTAGATATGTTTGTATATTTGACATACTATATGAATAGGGCAGCTAGATATGTTTGGATATTTGAAAAAAAATTTTTGTATAGGACAGCTAGATATGTTTGTATATTTGACAAACTATTGTATGGACAGCTAGATATGTGTGTATATTTGACAAACTATATGTATAGGACAACTAGATATTTTGTATATTTACATACTATATGAATAGGACAGCTAGATATGGTTTTTATATTTGAAATTTAAATATGATTTTTGGACAGCTAGATATGTTTTTATATTTTACAAACTATAGGGATAGGACAGCTAGGGGTAGGTTTTTATAAATTTTTAAAAAACTAATGTATAGGAAAGCTAGATATGTTTGTATAAAAAAATTGATAAAATTAAAAATGTTTTAAAATTTTTGGAAAAAATATAATTTAAAAAAAAAATAATTTTGTAATTTTTTAAAAAAAAAGTATTAAAAATATTTTTTAAAAAAAAAAAAAATATAAAGATTAAACTAAAATATTTTTATAATTAAAAAAAAATTTTAAAAAATAAAAAAATGTTTAAAAAAAAAAAATAAAAAATAAAAAAAAAAAAATATTTGACAAACTTTTTAAGTAAAAGGGAAAAAGTTTGGAATAAAGTTTGTATATTTGAAAACTATATGTATTTGGACAGCTAGAATGTTTTTTATATTTGACAAACTTTGTATTTGGACAGCTAGATATTTTTGTAATTTGGGCATACTATATGTATAGGGCAGCTAGAAAGTTTGTATATTTGAAAACTATATGTATAGGACCCGCTAGATAGTTTGTATATTTGAAAATATATGTATAGGACAGCTAGATATGTTTTTATTTTGAAAACTTTTGTATAGGACAGCTGATATGTTTTTTATATTTGACAAACTGTGTATAAGGGCAGCTAGATATGTTTTAAATTTTACATACTTTTGTATAAAGGGCAGGGTAGATTTTGTATATTTTACAAACTATATGTATAGGACAGCTAGATAGTTTGTATATTTGAAATACTATATGTATAGGGCAGCTAGTTTTGTTTTTATATTTGACAAATATTGTATAAGGGCAGCTAGATATGTTTGTATATTTTACAAACTTGTATAAGGGAAACTAGGTATGGTTTTTTATATTTGAAAAAAATATGTATAAGGGGCAGCTAATATGTTTGTATATTTGAAAACTATATGTATAGGACAGCAGATATTTTGATATTTGAAAAACTTTGGGATAGGACAGCTAGATTGTTTTTATATTTGACAAAACTTATAAGGGCAGCTAGATAGGGTTTTTATATTTGACATACTATGTATACAAGGGAAACTAGGTTGGTTTTTATATTTTAACCAAATATATGTTTTAGGACCCGCTAATATGTTTTTATATTTGAAATACTTTTGTATAGGGCCGGTTTTTGGCAAAGGGGGTTTAAAAACTTTTTTGTAATTTTCCTTTATCAAAAGCAGAAGTTTGTAAGACTACATGGGTTCGACCCCCCCCGGTTTTAATTTTTCCGGGGTAAATTTTAAAGGGCCGCTAGAAAGGAATTTTCAAACTATGGGATAATCTTGGGGGGAAAAATTCAACATTTTTTCCCCAAAAGATGCGATGTTGCCCGGGGAGGCCCGGGAAAAGGGGGTTGCCCCCTTTTTGGGGGAAAAGGGCCGCTAGAAAATGGTTTGGAATAAATTTTAAAAACCTAATGAAAAAGGAGCTTTAAAAATGTTTGGTATAAAAATTTGAAAAAACCAAAATTTTTATAGGAAAAAAGCCAAAAAATTTTTTAAAATTTGGGTTTTTGTATATTTGCAATACTTATATGTATAGGACAGCTAGATATGTTTGTATATTTGACAAACTATATGTATAGGACAGCTAGATATATTTGTATATTTGACCGATACTGTATGTATATAGGACAGCTAGATATGTTTGTATATTTGACAGATACTGTATGTATATAGGACAGCTAGATTTGTTTGTATATTTGACAGATACTATATGTATAGGACAGCTAGATATGTTTGTATATTTGACATACTATATGTATAGAACAGCTAGATATGTTGTATATTTGACCGATACTGTATGTATATAGGACAGCTAGATATGTTTGACTGATAATGTATGTATATAGGACAGCTAGGTATATTTGGATATTTGACAATGTATATAGGATAGATAACATATATAGGACAGCTAGATATGTTTGACATATGTTGTATGTATATAAGACAGCTAGATATGTTTGACAGATAATGTATATCAATAAGTCCCTTGCCGACTGGCATAGGTATTCAAGACACCCCATCGATCTTAGGTTTTCTGGTTCAGCTCTGTCTTTGATATTCCTCCATGCCACCAACCATCGCAATCCATCCAGCATCATTTCTCTTGGTCTGCCAGTGCCTCTCTTCTCATCACATGATCAAAACAAAAGCTGTTTGCCTCTTTCTTATTGTTGTATATAATGTTCTAGTTTCATTAGCCTCTTTAAGGCATTCGTTGTTAGCTACTTTGTCAGTCCAAGGAATTTGCAACATTTGTCTCAGGAACCACATCCCTGTTGCTTCTACTCTCTTCCTAATTTGTTAATTTACATTCCAAGATTCACATTATACAGCAAAACAGATTCTACATAGCACCTCAGAACTCTCTTTCTTACATTCAATGAGTGACTTATTGCATAAGATATTCTTCATTTTCTGAAATGCAGCCTTTGCTTGCCCTATTCTGGTCTTAATCTCTGTTGCGCATCTTCCACTTGATGTTATAAATGTCCCTAGATATTTAAAACTATAGACTTGGTGAAGAATTTTCCTTTCTATCTCTATCTCACATTTGGGTGTCACTTGTTTCTTTGATGTCACCATTGTTACTGTTTTGATATTCAAGAGGAGTTTTTTTCTTTACACTCTGTTACTACAATGTCCAACAATTGTTGTAGATCTTTTGCATTAGCCGCCATCAATACTGTGCCATCTGCATAGCGTATATATTACAACCTCTGAATATTATTCTTGGCTTTTTGATCTATCTCATTATTACCACTATAGAGGGAGAAATGATCCAGTGACAAAGCACATTCTTGTCTTATTCCTAGCTTTATATGTTCATAATTTCCTTCTTTATTTCCCCATTTTAATTTATGCCATTTGGTTCCAGTAAATATTTTCTTTTTGTTATTCTGAGATCTTTTCCATCAATGTTAATATCTTCCAACATTTTCATGTTTTACTTTATCAAATGCCTTAGTATAAACACAAATGTATGTCTTTCTTTGTCTCTATTCATCTTTCTAATAGTGAACGTAATGCATAAGGGTCGTTCATTTGATACCCGTAACAAAAGCATGAAAGAAACATTAACAGGTGTGGTAGAATTAAACAAAGCATTCATTTTTAATGAATTATACATCATTGGTTGGTCAGAATAAGTCGCCATAGGCATCCAGGCAAGCATCCCATTGCTTAGGTAGACGGCGAATGCCGTCCGCAAAAAGAGGATTGTGGTTACTCACTGAACCAAGTGTTTATCGCGTTCATTACATCTGCATCTGTGTAAAATCATTGCCCTTTGAGAGCTTTTTTTATGGGGCCGAACAAATGAAAATCAAATGGTGACAAATCAGGATTATAGGCTGGATGCTGCAGAATTTCCCACTTCTTCCAAGCTAATGCTTCCTGCACAATCTTTGCAATATGCGGACGGGCATTATCGTGCAACAAAATCACACCGCGAGAAAGCATGCTGGGTCGTTTATTCTTGATGATTTTTTGCAGCTTGTCTACTGTTTACAAGTAGTAGGTAGAGTTGATGTTAACACCAGGTTCTTTAAAGTCGGCCAACAATAGCCCTTAATGGTCAAAATATGCACTCAGCATAACCTTATCAGCGGAAACCTGTAACTTGAATTTTTTGGCTTTTGGTGAACCAGCATGCTTCCATTGCATGCTCTCTTTTGCTGCTCGGCTCAAAGTGGTGACACCATGATTTATTGCCTGCCACTATGCGGAAGAGAAATGCATCACCCTCCACTCTTTAATGCAGCAAGTAGTTCAAATACCATCCCATGCATTCCTCTTTTTTGGTGGTCGGTCAACATCCGTGGTACCCACTGAACACACCTTACGGTATTGTAGTTTCTTACGAATGACCTTTTGAATTGTCCCAATGGACACACCAAATTCTTTCGCTAGCAAACGTATGCATCGACAACGGTTCATCTGTACTGCTGCATCAATTTTCGCGATGGTTTTTTTCTGTTGCAACAATATGTGCTTGACCCGGCCGTTGAAGATCTGTCATGAGCTGACATCTTTTCGAAACATTCGTGCCCAGTCTGTCCCTGTTGTCTTCGACACACATTTGTTACCGTACGCTGCCTGCATTCTTCGATGAATGTCCACTGGTCGACATCCTTCAAATGAAAGAAACCGAATCACCGCTCTTTGAGCTTCTTTGGATGGATTTTGGATCAACCCGACCATTTTCTCAATGGTCAGAAACAGAACCTATGCATCATGGGATGATAAGCACGTGCTCTTTTATTCATTGGTCAGTACTTATCACATGACTATGACATTATCATGTTCAACGTACGCAATTACGCATGGTGCGGCATGAACAGATTTCAAATTAATGCTCCTAATATATATTGCATTTTTTGTACCTTTTCCTTCCACAAATCCATACTGTTGTTCACCAATTTCCATTTTTATTTTATTTTTAGTTCTTCTCATTATAATTCCAAGTAGAAGCTTAGTGACATGGTTTATGAGGTTAATCGTACAAACATCTTCACATTCAATTGCTCTTGGTCTTTTTGGTATAGATATAAATATAGATTTCAACATATCGCTTGGTATATATCATCATCATCATCACCGCTGTAAATATCATTCAACATTTTGGTTAATATATTTACTCCAAATTCTCCCATTACTTCTAATTCTTCTGTTGTGATTTCCATCTGGTCCAGCTGTTTTTCCTTTCTTCATATGCTTGATAGCGCCATCGACTTCTTCTTTTAGAATAGGTGGACCTTCTAAGTTACTTTCTTCTGTTAATTCTGCCCTTTCTCCATTATATAAGTAGCCTCTTATATACTCAATCTACTTCTTCATTATAGCATCTTCCTCCAATAATATCTTTCCAGTTTCTTTTTTATTTTAAACACTCTTTTTTACTCTTATTTTTCTTCCTGTGAGCTCACTGATTTGCTGTGTATTTTTTTGTATCTTTCATTTAATTTTCTTGCACTGTTTATTTAACCAAATTTCTTTTGCCTTCACACAATTATTTCTTATTTCTTTATTTATCTCATTATATTCATGTTTGTCATTTTTACTCTGCTTTCTTTTGGCCATCAACTTTAATATTTCTTCAATCATACATTTTTTTCTTAGCCTTTTGGCTTCTCTCTGGTAATATTTCTTTGCTCATTTGATGAATGGAGTTCCTTAACATTTCCCATTGTTCGTTTATATTCTTTATTTTAGCTATTGCATTATTTCAATTTTTCACAATCACTCTGTATTGTTCTTGAATTACTTTATCTACCTTCAAAACCTCTTTATTAAGCCTCATGTTCATAACCACTTTTTTTTCTTGTCTTCAGTCTTACTTTATTATTCCACATAGTGGTACTTGATCACTGATTACAGTCAGCACTCGTCATTGTCTTCACATTAATTAACCCATTTCAGAACCTTATAGAAAAATATATTCAATTTGATTGAGTATTTTCTTATCAGGGTTTTACCATGTGTAAAGTCGTCTTTTATGGTGTTTAAACTAGGTGATTACAATTATCATATTATTAATATTTGCCCATTCTTTTAGTTATTCTCCTCGTTCATTTTAGTTAGTAACTAACTAACTAACTATTTTTTTTTACCTAAACCATAATTTTCCACTACATTTTTCCTTTTCCTACTTTTGCATTAAAATCACCTAGTATTATTTTTATATTTTATGATTTAATTTGAGACATTGCCATATCTACTTCATCGTGAAAATGTTGTCTTCATCACTACTGCTTGTTGTTAGTGCGTATATGTATACTTGTACAATATTTATATCTATTGGCTCGCCTTTCAATTTGACCATAATAACACTGTCTGAAATACATCAATAACCATTCATCGATTTGGCTGTTTATTTATCAAATATTAGCCCTTTTCCCTTTTCGTGTGTATCCCCTCCAGAACAAATTATTGTGTGTTTTTTATTTATAATTTTGTCAAATCCCTTCCATCTCATCTCACTTACGCCTAGGATATTCAGTTTCATGCTTTCCTTTTCACTTATAACATTGTGTAACTTTCCAAGCTCATTTAACGTTCTAACATTCCAAATGTATATGGGACAGCTATATTTGTATATTTGACCAACTTATGTACACAGGACAGTATGTTTCTGACCACATCTGCAGAGGGGGATCATGCAGAAGGGTCATGCAGAATGGGGAGGGTTACTGTGTATATTTGATATTTATTGTGTATATTGTAGGGCATGTTTACAAAAAATATGTGGCATGTTGTTTTGTATGGTTGAGATCATATTGGCACAAAATGAGGACGTGGGAGGGCAGATTACCTGTCATAATCCATGATTGTATTGAGTCGATGAGCAATGGTTAGAACAGTGCAGTGCTTGAACTCTTTACAGATAGTCTTCTGAATCAAGTCATCAGTCTCCAAGTCTACTGCAGCAGTGGCCTCATCCAGCACCAGAACCTTAGTTTTACGGAGCAAGGTTCGAGCCAAACACACAAGCTGACGCTGGCCAACACTGGATGTGTGAGAGTTAGGAGAGAATGGGCACAACACATATATTAGATTGTTGGTCACGGGTACTGAATAATGGCAGCTAGCTCCAAAAAATATGACAATATGTGGTAGGGGCAGAGCAAACAGCTAATATTTACAACCCACACCCAGCAGCAAACACACACTACCCACCCGTTTAATTGCTGCAATTTTTTAACTCAAAAACTACCATCTATCATCTCATCTGGTTCCTCTTGTAGCTTGCGGTGTCAAAGTGAAGTATAAACAGCGAGGCAGTGCCCATTTATGAGTGTCATGTATCGGGCTTCCCATGGACTCTGCTATTCCCTCTGTCCATTTACGTGATAGGTCTCTTCTTCTGCTTGCAAGCAGTTGCAGTAAATGGTGGGTGTAGAGTGGTGTAGGGAGTGAGTGGGTAGTGTTAGTTGCAGTGGGTGTCAATGGAGTTTTTAGCAAGGTTTTCTTTTTCTCCCGTTCGCTTGCTTTGGCCAAACCTTCGGATCAGCACACTGGGTGGGGTTGCATATGTTTTCTTTAGAAATGTTCCTTCCATTCAGCAGTATAAAATTGTTTTAAACAACGTTTGCTTCATGGCTGCTTTGCGATGACTTCTAGGAGTTGGCATAAATTTACTTCTTGCAGCAAAGTGCCAAGAAATCAAGCCAACAATGTCCTGTTACTACCATATTATGTGACCTTGCATAATGAATCTAAATGATAGGTGTTCCACACAAGGAAATGTCATAACCACAAACAAGAATCTGAACATGTGGTTTCCAAATGTGCACATGGGACCTGCAAGTTTTTGGCCAGTGTCCGAAACTTTTCTTGGAGGTAATGCCCCCCCTGAGAATTTATAATGACTTTACTGGGTGCCCCAGGAAGTTCAAGCAGGAGGGTCCCCACTGAATACATTTATGGAACTAGCCACATAAACCCAGTCTCCTTCACTCATCAAGTGGCAGTTATTTAGCTTAAGTACAACACCTGCTATATCCCCAAAACTTATCATACCTGAGATTTTTGCCTGCCTCTCCACATTCGTAGTCCAACTTGCCAGGCAGACCTTGCACAAATGTGTACAGGTGAGAATGTTGTAGAGCTTCCCACAATTCATCCGTGGATTTTTCACTGAATGGATCAAGGTTCATACGAAGACTTCCACCGAAGATCACGGGGTCCTAAATATATTTTTAAAAGATATAATTAAAACTGTACTGGTATCATGGTCAGACGTGGGTACAACCACCTGGGTCGTCGCTTGCCACCATTCCTCCTTGCTCTCAGGACTACAAAGTAGGACAATTTACTTATTTTAGTTACTTCCCTTGTTAGTTGTATATCCTTTACAGAATCTCTGGTTCCCTCTGCCATGTCTCCACCTTACCGACGTGAGATGGCAAAATCATAATAGAAACAGATCAGATTATACATGTATGGACAGATTGTGTGAAAAACCTTTATGAGGATAACAGAGAGGAACAGTATGATATTAGATTTAATAATGAAGGACCACCAATTTTGAAGATGGAGGTTCAAAATATTCTTAAGCATATGAAAGCAGGCAAGGCCCCCAGTGCAGATAACATCACAACAGAAATGATTAAAGCTTTAGAAGAATATGGACTAGACCAAGTCACCAGACTGCTGAACACATTATATGATACTGGAGATATACCTTCTGAATTATGTAACTCTGTATTTATTGCAATCCCCAAGAAATCAGGAGCCTTGGAATGTGATCAACATAGAACAATTAATATATTGAGTAACATCACAAAGATTTTGCTATGAATTATCATGCAAACAGTGAGGAAGAAATTACAACCTGTAACATGGGAAGAACAATGTGGGTCTGTAGAAGGAAAGGGTACAGTAAATGCTGTGTATATGCTGCGAACAGTTATTGAACGTGCTATAGAAGTAAACAAGGATATACATCTTTGCTTTATTGACTACACAAAGGCTTTTGATAGAGTTAGACATGTCAACATGGTGGATATGCTTGCAGATCTACAAACTGATGGGAAAGACATTAGACTTATAAAAAACATATATTGGAAACAACAAGCTGCCATAAGGATTGATAATGAAGTGGGACAATATCAGCCTATTAAGAGAAGTGTTAGGCAGGGTTGTGTAATGTTTCCCTGTACAGTGAAAATATTTTCAGAAATGTAGAAGATATAAATGGAATCAGCATTTGAGGATGAAACATCAATAACATTAGATATGCAGATGATACAGTATTGATTGCAGACAATGCGCAGGATCTGCAACAATTAGTACATGCGGTTGTTGTACACAGTGAGCAACTGAGGTTAGAATTAAATTGTAAAAAGACATAGGTTATGGTCGTCACTAGGAAGAATGAAGTACCACAATGTAATATACAAGTAAATGGGAATATTCTTCAACAAGTGAATCGGTACAATTATCTTGGAACAGTCATAACATCTGATGAGAGATGCCTTGAAGAGGTTAGAAGAAGAATCGCCATGGCAAAAGTAGCCTTTAGCAAGATGAAAAACATTCTGACCAATAAAAAGATGTCAATTGAAGTGAGAAAAAGAATGTTGAGGGGATACATAGAGCCTATTCTTTTGTATGGATGTGAAACTTGGACAATGTGCAGTCAAGCTGAAAAACATCTGATGGCTGCAGAAATGTGGTTTCTGAGGAAAATGCAAAGAATACCATGGACAGATAGAAAAACCAAGTACTACGAAAGTACTATGATACGATCATGTATGAAATGATCATCCACTACCTTGAGAACAGAACTGCCAGGACAAAAAATACAAGGACAAACCAGCATAAAAGATGTTGTTGGATCCTCCTTTGATATGATCTAGTCAGCCATATGGACATTTGAAGAAGTTAGCACTAGAGGAACTCAGCACCCAAATCGAACAAGAGCAAGGCAAGGAATATGGCAATCATGCTGGTACAAATGCGGGAAGCAGATGAGAAAGTTATCTCAAGACGGGTGAATACTGGAATACTGCAGCAGTTAGGTCAAACTTAAACAGAATAAATAGTCCAAACATCAAGGAATACGGGGATCATAACTGAAGGTCTGAAGACAATACCTATTAACAAACTAGAAAATATCACTTGACTACAACCAACGCAGATTGTAGAGCCCAGCAACAAGCAGAAAAATTTAGATTGATATAGACTACCAAGTATTAAAAAGGGTTTAATGGTCTTGGAAAGGGAAGACTGAAGCAAATCAACTTTGTAGAAACTGCAAAAACAAACCACAAAAATCAGGACAGATCCCCTAAACTTAACACATCACAACAGTTCCTAACCCATTTTACAAGCACACAAGTTCCAGTTTGGAGACAGCCTGAGATGACAGAAAACTTCCTGGCAATGAGAGACAGAAAAATAGCCCTAAAATACGAAGTAAGCACTTGGTCCCACCCATTCAGATGGGATCAGCCAAATTCAATAGAAAATGGAGGACCAATTATCTCCTAAATCTGAGCAATTATGGACTGAATGGTTCAATGTACAATGAGGATGATCTGTCGACTGACTAATTAACTATTACTATCATTACTGCTGCTGCTACCACTACTACTATCAATACTGCTACCATCACTACTTACCACCAAAATCACTAGTACTACTACTACAACTATCACTACTGCAACTATCACTACTACTAATATCACTTACTACCACCACTACTATCTACTACTACTACCAATATCACTATTACTACCACTACTATGAGTTCATGATATCACTACTACAATTATAACAACTCATACCACCATCACTACTACTATAACTACTACTAAAACTACTACCACTACTATTACAAATATCACTATCACTACTACTACTATTACTTCACTAATACTACTACTAATATCACTGTTACTACTACTGTTACTAATAACACTATCATTACTATTATTTCCAACACTGTTACTAATATCACAATCGCCACCACTATTTCTCTAATATCATTACTTTTGTTACTAATATCACTATCACTACTAACATCACAGCTACTATTAACATCACTACTACTACATGACTACTACTATTAGCACTGTCATTACTACTACTACTACTAATATCACTACTACTGCTACTATTACTACTACTGTTGTTGTTTGTCCATCAAGAATGATGATGACCATTTATTTCATCCAGTGGGGTTGAAAGTATGGAGCCGTATGGAGTTCTAAAATGGCTGATGAGGCCTATTTTGGCTCGAAATGTTCTTTGACAATGCGGGCAAAGAATGCTTGACGTTTCTGGAGGAGGATTTCCTGCAGTGGTTTTTCTGTCCTGCCTTTTCTTCACAGCTCTTGCAGTCCTGGTTGTACTACTACTACTAATATCACTAACTACTTACTATCACTACTACTAATACCACTATTACTAGTGATTATGTCATTACTCATCATCATCATCATCATCATCTTCCACTTCTGCCGTCAAGCGTCGTGGGGAGGAATAATTTGCGTTCCAGCGCCCGGTGGACGGCACTGGATAGTGTCATTCCGTGAGGTTGTACAATGTCTCTGATGTCGTCAATCCATTTTCTTCTTGGACGTCCTCGTGGTCTCGTCGCAGATGATCTTTGATGTAAGGCCAGTGAGGGTAGTTGTTGATGTTGCATTCTAATGACATGGCCAAACCACTTGATCTTCTGTCTGTCAATAAATGTGGCACAAGGTGTTGATCCCACAGTCTGTCTGATAGTAGCATTTCTTACTCGGTCTCGGATTGTTAAGTTGACAGCTCTCCTCAGGCATCTCATTTCGCAGGTGTTGATTTTGCGAAGGTGTAATTTGGATAAAGTCCAGGTTTGAGATTGGTAGCATAGGGTTGGTGTGAATATGCTGTTTATTATCTGTCGTTTTGCGGACATGGGTATGTTTGGATGTTTCAGTAAGGGTGATAGTTGATATGTAAGTGCACTAGCTTTTTGACATCTGATTTCAATTTCTCTTAGGATAAGTACTACTACTACTACTACTACTAGTACCTACATAAATGTGACTCCTCATACTATGTCTACTACTAAACTACAATGATACTAATGCCACCACTACTGTTAATATCACTATCACCACTACTGCTGCTACTATCTATTGCTACTGATTGCTATCACTACCAAGAGCTGTAGTAGTGTAATAGCTAGTGCACTCCTCTGCTTATGGGAATGTCCCGAATGCTGTTATGTTGGTTCCTAAATCAATCAATCAATCAATCAATCCTCTGCTAGCTTGGTGGTTCCAGATTCAAATCGCCTTCAAGACTGACATTTTGTTGAAATGACCACACGCTTTGGACTTTTCTGGGACGTGAAATATTGACTGACTTTTAAAACAATGGATCCTGCCTCACAGTAACATACCTGGAATTTAGAGACTGACAAATTGGTGAAGGAAGATAAAGGAAGGTAAAGACTGCCTGAACCTGATACAGCCATAACCTACGAAGAGAGCATTCATATTCAACAAAAATGATAACATTGTGCACCATCTTTTAATTTCATATACTTATATTCTTTTGCTTTTAATTATTTCTTCTAAAGCTTTTGCTTAATTATAGACACTTTAGTTTTGACATCCTGGTGCACTCTTATAACAACATACATTCAGTTCAGAGAACTGGATCAGCAACAGCAAATAAGAAACAAGAGGAAAGAAGGAGAAGAAAGTAACAAGACAATGAGGAAGACAAAACAAACATGGTGGAGGAAGATGAAAGAAAGGAGGAGTAGGAAGTAGATAAAAAGGAGAGAGAAGAAGAAAAGGAGGAGGAAAGTGGAAGTAGGAGGTGGAGTAGGAAGGTGGGCAAATGAGGATGAGGAAGGAAGTGGAATAAGGGAAAGAAGAAGATGGAGGAATGAGTGAGGAGGAGAAGAAGAAAGAGATTCAATGTTGTAACTAACCTGGGGCAATATAGTGATGTTTTTTCGTAGATCATGAAGCCCCATGGTGGAGATCTGGTGTTCGTCAATGTTGATGCGTCCAGCAGCCGCCTCCACCAGACGAAACAGTGCCACAGTCAGGGAGGTCTTTCCTGCACCAGTTCGACCAACTATGCCAACCTGGCATGAACACAAAAATCATGATTAATTAGTTTAAGCAGGCTTTCAATTTCACATTAGTGAGGATCGCCATCACAGTACCTCAGCACCATAGATATCCAATCACCCATTCTTATCAGCGTACAGCGACTGACAGCATCAGTACTATGTTTATAAATCAAATATCGGTACTTGTTAGAAACAGGCTTCCAATACAGTACTACCAAGCTGTTGGCACAACCAGATGTAATGACACAATGGACAAAATATGTTTTTTCATTCAGAATATTTCCTTAAGTTATCTGAATGGCATCACAGAGGCGCATTCTCATTAACTCCCACAATGAGTACTAATATCACTACCACTCCACTACTACTATTATCATCACTGTTACTACTACTACTCTTACTAACAACACTATTACTACTATTACTAACAACACTGTTACTGTGTCTACTACATCCACATTAACTCCCACAATCTGGTTGAGGCATGGCTATCCTGTTATTTGTTTATTATTGAACACTGGGCTGCTGTGTGCTTGTCTATCTGTCTTAGCAACTTTTGGGCACTGTGCTTGTCTACCTCTCTTGGCAACTTTTGGGCACTGTGCTTGTATACCTCTCTTGGCAACTTTGGACACTGTGTGCCTGTCTACCTGTCTTGACAACTTTTGGATATTGTGTGTTTGTCTACCTGTCTTGGCAACTATTTGGATATTGTGTGTTTGTCTACCTGCCTTGGCAACTTTTGCACATCATGTGCCTGTCTACCTGTCTTGGCAACTTTTGAGCACTGCGTTTGTCTACCTGTTTTGGCAACTTTTGGACATTGCATGTTTATCTACTTGTCTTGGCAACTTTCGGGTACTGTGTTTGTCTACCTGTCTTGGCAATTTTTGGGCATTGTGTGCTCACAATATACAACAAAAGTGACTTCTTGAAGTCCTACCTGCTCTTGTGGTAGAAGCATGCAAAAGATGCACTAATGGAACCAATCCAAGAATAGCTTTTAAACATCCTAGAGCACATATCAAACTCAAGGCCTGCGGGCCACATTAGGCCCGGCGTACAATCATATCAGGCCCGAGGGGTCTCAACCAGCATACAAATATATTCGGCCTGAGAGAGAATTTTAGGCAAAAATATTTGTAATAAACATGATATAAAGTGTAAATCAAATTCCCTAATTAGCAGCCTTGCCAAATGATAGGCTACCTGAGAGCGTTCTTGCTTCGATCATAATCAGCGAAAATAAAAGTTGTGTAGTGAATGGATGTTTGTCATTATAAGAACCTAGCAAAGTTCAGTTGCTCGTTTTGGATTGGCACATAAGAAATGCAAATAGTGTAGTGCAATATTGCATCACCTTTCCCGCGACAGTTAACCTGATATCAATCATGTGTCTGTCAGTAGATGCACAATCTTTTTTAAATCAAAGCTAGCCTGTAAAATGTCCAAGAGAAAAGTTGGCTCTGAAAACAGAGCCTTTCAAAGCCACTGGGAGGCTGAATATATGTTTACTGATATTGTCAGTAAACCTGCATGTCTAATTTGTGGAGATCATGTGGCTGTGATCAAAGAATATAATCTGAGACAGCACTATGAGACTAAACAACAAGACAAGTTAAACAGCCTGAATGCAGAGCAGAAGCTACAGAAGGTAGAAGAATTGAAGAGGCATCTAACATCACAGCAGATGTTTTTCACCAAAGCAAAATCACAAACTGAAGCTGCTGTGAAAGCAAGTTGTATTGTGGTGGAGGAGATCGCAAAATCAGGCCGACCATTTACAGAAGGAGAGTTTCTGAAGTGCTGCATGATGAAAGTGTGTGACGTCTTGTGTTCAGACAAAAAGCAGATGTTTGCAAAGGTAAGCCTTAGCAGAAATATGGTTGCTGATCGGGTTTGCGAGGTGGCCACTGATGTGAAAACACAGCGGATCGAAAAAGGCAAAGACTGTTGCATTCACCCTTTATGACGATGAAAGTAATGACATGACTGACACTGCACAGCTCGACATCTTCATCCGTGGAGAGAACTCCAGTTTGAATGTTGCAGAAGAAATATTGGACATGAAATCCGTGCATGGGACAACAACAGGAAAAGACATTTTTGGCAACGTATGTCAACGTTTAACCAACATGAACCTGCCTTGGGACAAACTCGTTGGAATGACAACAAATGGAGCACCGGTGATGTGTGGCGAAAAAAGTGGACTAGTTGGAAGGATGCGGTTAACGATGCAGGAGAACTGTACTGGTGAATAGATAGCATATTACTGCATCATACACCAAGGATCGCTGTGTGATGAAGTCCTCAACATGGAAGATGTAATGAGCATTGTAACACAACCCGTCAACTTTATCAGAGCCAAAGGTTTAAATAACCGCCAATTTCAGTCTTTTTTGCAGGAAACAGAGTCAGCGTTCAGCGACATGCTTTATCATACAGAGGTGCAGTGGCTAAGTCGGGGAACAGTTCTCAGTAGATTTTTCCAGCTAATCGAGGAAATCTGTCAATTCATGGACAGTAAAGGAAAAGATTCCACAGTTTTTTGGGATAAAAAGTGGAAATGTGAGTTGGTGTTTCTGTCTGATAAAACCACTCATCTCAACGACTTGAACCTGCAGCTCCAGGGACGGGATCACATTGTCACTAATATGCATGATGCAGCGAGGGCATTTCAATTGAAGCTGAGCTTATGGGAGACACAAATGCACCAAAGCAACTTGTCTCACTTTTCTTGTTGCCAAGGAATGTTAAACCAAGTCAACGCTATGGTATTTCCCAATGCACATTGTGCTGAAAAACTTAGCTTACTTTGCGCTGAGTTTGCACAGTGCTTTGGTGACTTTGAAGCACAGAAAAGTAATTTAGAGCTGTTTCGTAATCCATTTGCCATATAGATGTGGAAACAGAACCTGTAAATTTGCAGATGGAGTTAATAGAGCCGCAGTGTAATGGGACACTAAAGGTAAAGTACGACACTGTGGTGACTGCACAGTTCACTGGTTTCATTCCTGAAGAGATGCCCCGGCTTCATCTACATGCGGCTCGAACCTTGAGCATGTTTGGTAGCACATGTATATGTGAGCAGCTGTTTTGTGTGATGAAGATTAACAAAACATCTCACAGGAGTTGTCTCACTGATGAACATTTGCAGTCCATCATTAGAATCTCAATGACACAGAACATTACTCCCAACATAAACGAACTTGTAGCCAAGAAAAGATGTCAAACATCGTGCTATGACAAATTGACATAAGAGTGAAAATGTATATACCAATGATGTTTTATTATTAAAACTTTTTTCTGTTTTAGTTTATATTAATTTTTTTTAAGTTTAATTTTTGGCTTATTGAATGTTTATCCTGTTCAGCCCACAATCTTATGTGTGACTTGAGTTTTGGCCCGCTGAGCAATTGAGTTTGATACCCCTGTCTTAGAGGAAGATCCCAAACTCATACTCCTTAATAGCATAAATCACCTATGTGAAGCTGATATTTCTGTCACTGCTTTAAGATCTTGTTCTGACACACCAATGGGAGGATAATTCACAAATGGGGCATCCTCCATGCAGCAGTAATTAATGTGCAACATTCTTTGGTCTGACATATATCCCATACCCATTCTTTCCAATTACTTCCTTCCCTCCTTCCTCCTCATTCTCCCTCTCTCTTTCCCTCACACACTCAATTAAACCAGACTGTTTGTTTCATTCCTTTTTTCTGCTTCCTGGACTTCCAGTTTTATCATTTTAATGTATTTTAATTCACTGCAATGTTTGGGTAGCCATCTGTGAATTAGTATATTTCCGTTGTTCAGTTAAGTTTTCTTGCCGTCTATTGTTTGTACATTGACAAAGACTGGTCAAAACATCAGTTTCTTGGTACTTGTTTGTGTTGTTCGTTTCTCAAGCTTTCTGGTCACATTTGACATGCAAAGACTTTAAAATTTAGTTTAGTGTGGCAAAGAGAACAGTGCCAGGTTTCTAACAGTGTGGTATTTATGTTCTTTGGCAACCCAGTTTAGGTGGAAACTATAACAATATACATTTTCACTGTGTCCAGTCCTCGATGTTCTAGACAGTGCAACCTGATGCTTCATAGTTGCTTTGAATTGTTTGACACACTTCATTTATAAATGAGAGAACAGCCATCTGGCAAGAATGCCTGTTACATATGTGAAATTAGGGCTAACTGTTACAAAGCTTTGAGATTGCATTGTACATTAGGAAGAGTATCAAGTTTGAAATCAAGGGTCAGCTTTACCAGAACACAATCATAGAATCTGGAGGCTGTTGCAGCCTTCAACGGTCAACAAAAGCAAAAAAATAAAGGACAGACATGACACTAAAGCCATTAAATTAGCACATAATATAATGTGAACTTGTAGTGTGTCTTTAGTGTTATTTGTGTGTGTGTGTGTTATTGTGTTTTATATTTTTGTTGTGTTACTGTTTTTATTATGTTTTTGTTTACTGATGAAGGCTTGTTGTTGTTGTTGAAATATCCTATACTGTTTATAACTGCATTCTTGTAATGCTGACCTGTTTTTCCCCATCATTAGTCTGATAATCACATGCCTAGTTAACCGTGTGCAACACAAGAACGTACAAATGTTGGTTCAGTCAAGCTTGTTTCTGCTTCTAAGCCTGCTATGTGCATTTTTCTTCAAATCTATACTTTTTCATCACAAACAATAAACAGTGTTCTATTTTAGATCTATACTTTCATCACATGCTTATTATAAAGAGCATTTGTTTTTCGTCGCAATCATTTTTAAAGAGCAATTTTTTTAGATCTATACTTTCATCACATACAATTATAAAGACAATTGTTTAAAGCAAGAAAAAATGTATACTGTTAGGAATACTGTTCAGAAGGAACGGCAGAGAAGTTACAGGATTTGAATAGCACAAGGTTGCACATTTTTACACAAACCTTAGGTTTCTAATATCACATATCTCTCAGACCTCTACAGTAGTATCATATCAAGGCAACAAATCCAGGAGATTCCTTGTACAAGTTGTGCATGCTAATAAAAAGCAGTTGGAAATTGGCAAAGAGTAGGCCACAAGACCTAGACAAATAATACAGAAAGAATATCTACCCACTGATAGACCACTTGTTAGGAAATAAAACCTACTCATTGAGAGAGAGCATCTGTTACCTTGGATGGTCATCTCTACAGGTAGTCTATCTGACACACAAATGCACGCTGAAGTTGGAAAAACTGACCTACAAGGTGCATAACTAAGCATGACATGCTTCCCTAGAAAACAAAGGAATGAGGAAGAAGAATACAAAGAATTACTACTCACCTTCTCTCCGCTGTGAATGTTACAAGTCACTCCCCTCAGAACAAGGTCAAGACCATCTCTGTAACGAGCCTGATAGTTATCAACAACAATTTCACCATTTTGTGGCCATTCATTGGCAGGAGTTTGCTCAGGTATTTCCCATGCTGCCTGGAAAAACATGGAAACAGAAAAGTAATGTAACTTTTATTGCATGATAAAGTATTCAAGTTCTCATTTTCTCCTTTGTCTTTATTTTATTTCTGATATGTGCCCTCCATGCAACAAGTTCAGTGGTGACTTGCTCCCAATGTGCATTATCAATGCCTGTATCAATCTTGTCCCGCTTACAGACATCTTTGTATCGTAGTAGAGGCCAACCCTGAGATCTCTTACCCATCTGTAATTCATCAAAAAAGATATCCTTTGGTATTCTACCATCATCCATCCTCCTAAGATGTCCTATCCATCTAAGTCTACGAAGACTGAGCATGGAATACACCGTCACACAACCTGATCTTTCCAATACTTCAGTATTTGTGATTTTGTCTTGCCACTTAATATCAAGTATTCTTTGCAGACACCACATATGAAAGCTGTATAAATATTTCTCTTAGTGTGAGTAAGATAACCAGGCTTCACTGCCATAAAGAAGAGTACTAAGGAAACAGGCTTGATAGACAAGTACTTTTGTTTTGGCAGTAAGCTTCCTGTTCTCCCAGACTCTTTTTGTTTACCTGTTCATTGTTGTTGCTGCCTTACCAATCCTGATGTTGATTTCCTGATCTATGGATAATTTGCTATTTTCCTCTGATCCTAGATATGTGAAAAGGTCCACTATCTCCAGTTCGGCATCATCAACAAAGATTGATGGTACCCCTTGTGCACCTTGTGACATAATCTGCGTCTTCGTTTTGCTAATTGTTAAACCAAATTCAGAACAAGCATTGGAGAACAGCAGATAGTAAACGTTGTAATTCTTCCTCAGAGCGAGTCGTAATTGCAGTATCATCTGCAAAAAGCAACTCTCTGATCAGTACCCTCCTCATTTAGGTCTTGGCCTTCAATCTCTGAGCATTGTAGAGACCACCATCTGAGCGTGAGTGAATGTATATACCATCATCCTGATTATGAAAGGCATATTTCAGTAGAAGTGAAAAGTATATTCCAAAGAGGGTGGGAGCTGTTACACAACCTTGCTTAACTCCACTCTTGATTTCAAACTCTACTGAAGTTGCACCATCAAACTTGATTATACCCTTCATGCCTGTGTGGAACGATTCCACAATGGACAGAAGAGTTGGTGGGCAGCCATCTTCTTTAGTGCCTTGAACAGACCCGCACGACTGACCAAATCAAATGCCTTTCTGAGGTCGATGAAGGCAATAAACAGTGGTTGATTCTGTTCACTGCATTTTTCTTGCATTTGTCGCAATGAGATTATCATATCAATGGTAGACCTGTTCTGTCGGAAGCCACACTGTGATTCAGGGTAAACTTGATCTCCGAGGACTTGAAGTCTGCGCAGAACAATTCTGGCAAATACTTTCCCAACAATATACAGAAGTGAAATACCCCTATAGTTGTTACAGTCGCTCCAATCACCCTTGTTCTTGTACAGTGTTATGATGCTTGAATCTTTGAAATCCTGTGGGACTTGTCCTTCTCACCAGCATAGCTCTATTAGCTGGTGGATCTGTAGAATGATTGTGTTCCTGATAACCTCTATTGGAATCCCATCCTTACCTGGAGCCTTGTCAGATGCAAGTTCATTTATAGCACACTTAACTTCTGTTATGGTGGGAAGTGTGTCCAAGTAGTCAAGAGTTGGTAGAGCCTCTATGGCGCTGAGGGCATCATCCGCTAGCTTGGTCTCACTTGAGTAAAGCTCCAAATAGTGCTCTACCAATCTATCCATCTGCTGTTTCTTATCAGTGATGATTTCTCCAGTGAAGGTTTTCAGTGGTGCACTTATTTTGATAATTGGACCAAAGGCTTTCTTTATCCCTTCATACATGCTTCTGATGTTTCCCTTATCACTTGCGTTTTGAATGAACTCATATAACTTGATCCAAAAGTCATTTGCACACTGCCTGGCAGCCTTTTGCACATCCTTCCTAGCTTGCTTCAGCTCAACGAGAGAGTTACGCGTTGCTGGGGGCTGCCCAGCTTGAGGCAGGCGGTAGCTGATCAGTGACATCTGTAGGTGTCTCCCACTATCAGAAAAAACCCGTGGCACCCCATGTCTATGCCGGTTGACAAGGACTTATAACCCATAACTGCTACCTCTCGCTTTGATTCCAAGACCAGTTAAGACCGGGGATGGAGTTATGCCTCTCCACAGCACAAAGCCTGGGCTAAATTATAGAGACCATGTGTTGCCCATGCAGCATGATCCCTCTCTTGGCCTGTCTAGTTCACTCCAGAAGAAAGGTACACCAATACATCTGGAAAAGACAAGCTGCAGAACCTGCCGGATCAACAAAGCAATGCTCTAACTGTCCGACTGCGGAGCTTCGATCCTAGACCAGCTGCCAACCAAGGCTTAGGGCTTGGTCTGCCCTGCCATGACATTTTGTCTTTAGGTTGCATTTCCTCGCACCAGGATAAGGCTTGTACCCTCCCAATTGCGCTCTTCCGCCAGAAGCCGTTGGCACAATGTGGGGTGTCGGGTTTGGTAAGCGCCGCCCAACATTCAGCGCTAACAAAAAGCAGGTAGTACCATCTAATGTCATACGGTAGCTCAGTCATATCTGACTAAGACCTGACACAATTGTTCTTCTAATACACTGTAAACTAAACAGTACAAACTCTTCTCTGTGTTTAGTTCTTCCTCTTTTTCTTTGTCCTTTGGGTTCCGAAGGATGGACTTTCTAGTTTTCTTCAACAGGTGATCTGAATTTGTGTCCTATCCAACACCCATATCTCTTCCTCTTATACAATATGTCACTATCATTGAATGTAAGAAATAGAATGCTGAAGAGCTACATACAACCTGTTTTGCTGTATGGCAGTGAATCTTGGAATGAGTTGAGTTCAGCTAAGAATTGACATCACTGCACTCAGGATATTCCCATACGCTCTCCATCCCCTTGTTAAACAGCCAGCGAAGAGTCACGCTATTAATCGTTCCCACCACTATCTGATTAAAAGTTCTCCTGGTCTTCAGTTTTGAGATTCAACCAGAACACCTGCCAATCCCATGCATTCTCATCATCCTTTCCACATACAGGTTTTCAATATGTTCGTCCTCCTTATTCACCTGGACTCACAGGCAAATGACCACCTCTCTCTTGTCCAAAAGTAATCTACCATCAAGTTGTGCATTCCCTGCTAGCCTATTAGTCTGTTCATCTCCTCCCCCCCCCCCCCCCAACCTCCACACTCCTGCATGGCCAGGGTAAAATATCCATACAATTTTCTGAAGCGAGGTGAGCCATTCCACACAAAACATTCTTTTCTCCACCTTACTAAGCATACTCCATGAGTCCATGATGAAGCCAATGTATGTTGCAGTGATCTCCTCTAACATATGGAATACCGCTGTGACTGCTTCCACCTCCATTCTCGTGCTGAAGGTCATAGCCTCATATGCCAGACACTCCTTTTTCAAGTATCGTCCATTAGCCTTCACAATGAAACCCCAACCACTCCGTCTGTTTCTCACCACTGACCCATCAGTATAGATAAAATCATATCTATCCTATGCAGGAATGTACATGAACAAAGTAGAAAGACCTTGGAAGCATCAGAGATGTGGTTCCTGAGACAAATGTTGCGAATTCCTTGGACTGCCAAAGTAACTAAGAATGATTGCCTGTAAGAGGCTAATGAAACTAGAACATTACATACAACAATAAGAAAGAGACATACAGCTTTCTTCGGTCATGTGATGAGAAGAGAGGCATTGGAGAACATCGTGATAACTGGAAAGATTGAGGGGAAGAGATAGAGAGGCAAATCAAGAGAAATTATGCTGGATGGATTGAGATGGTGGCATGGAGGAATATGATCAGCAGAGTTGATCCAGAAAACCTAGGACCAAGATCTGTGGAGAGTCATGAAAACCTACGCCAGCTGGCATCGCACTTGATGATGATGATCTATTCCTCACCTCTTGAATCAATGGAATTTATTCATGTCTCTGCATGAGCTCCATGTTGGTTATTCTGTCATATAATGTTTGTCACCCTATTCTATGCAGGAACAAATTAATTAATAATTGTAGTTTATTAGTAATTGAAATTCTAATTTCTTAAACCCTGAAACTCAATACATTATGTCACAGGTGCCTAAGACTGGTACTTAAGGCCTCACACACAACTTTCTCACCTCTTCAGGTTTGTTTGAGTATTCTATGACTCTCTCCAGTGACACCAGTTCCTGTTCTGTGTAAGATGCATGCTGAACATACCATGACAAACTTTCCACAAACTGAGAATTAAACAGACAGCAACTCATATTATACACACAAGAATTAGACAATAACAAATATTATACAAACAAAATCAAACAGACAGCACAGCAACGCATTATACACAACAAGATTTAGACAGTAACAAATATACAAACAAGAATTAAAGAGCCAGCAATACATATTTTTTTTTTAACTGAAAAGATGCTTTTTTTTTAAATAATTATCTGCAATCAAACTGTTTAGCAGATGGAGTGGGAGGGAAGAAATGGGGTGGGAGGGAAGAAATGGGGTTGGAGGGAATAAAAGGTTTGTGCAAGTCTCAACAGAACAGATTCAGAAAATTTAGAACTCTTTACTCCAGATGAAACAACTGACCCACAGGGAATAAATGAACTTCTATTTGCAGACAATCAGTGCCTGTTTTATAGCGACGAGGGCAGACTACAAAATCATATTAATAATCTGAGTTCAACATGCAGCAGATACAATATGAGTATAAACACAGCTAAAACCGAAGTAATGCAAGTTAGCAGATCGCCAGGCCCACTAAGTATACAGATAAATAACACAACTCTGCAACAAGTTAAAGAATTCAAATATCTTGGAAGTATGATCACAGAAGATGGCAGATTGGACAGAGAAATTGAAATCAGATGTCAAAAAGCTAGTGCACTTGCATATCAACTATCACCCTTACTGAAACATCCAAACATACCCATGTCCGCAAAACGACAGATAATAAACAGCATATTCACACCAACCCTATGCTACCAATCTCAAATCTGGACTTTATCCAAATTACACCTTCGCAAAATCAACACCTGCGAAATGAGATGCCTGAGGAGAGCTGCCAACTTAACAATCCGAGACCGAGTAAGAAATGCTATTATCAGACAGACTGTGGGATCAACACCTTGTGCCACATTTATTGAAATATTGAAAGGCAGAAGATCAAATGGTTTGGCCATGTCGTTAGAATGCAACATCAGCAACTACCATCACTGGCCTTACATCAAAGATCATCTGCCACGAGACCACGAGGACATCCAAGAAGAAAATGGATTGACAACATCAGAGACATTGTACAATCTCACGGAATGACACTATCCAGTGCCGCCCACCGGGCGCTGGAACGCAAATTATTCCTCCCCACGACGCTTGACGGCAGAAGATGATGATGATGATGATGATGATGATGGTGATGACAGTGACTTATGGCAAGGTAAAGGTAATTTTGCAGCTAATAATGCCAGAGAATTGCGAAGTATTACATCAACACAAATACTACAGAAAAAAGTCAAGGACCCATTTTAGACGTCTCAATGCAATTTCCTTGACTTCAGAACATTTTCTAGTACTATTTTATGCTGGGTTGACCTAAACACCAATGTACATTTTTTTTAATCTGTCTAATTGGGGACTCAAATAGTTGTTGATGCCAGCAGGTAAGTATTCAAGCCACTGCATTACCATGGCTCACTTATAAATACAACGTCAAAGCATAATAAAGTCAGCTGACTTAGAGATTATTTTTTTTAGCACTTGCTTGCTTCCTTTGAACTCAAGCATAGTCCATAACACTACTTCTAGTAATGCTGGACTGAATTTTGCATGTTGATTAGCTTTATTTATTAACAGTGTCCCTCACCATCAGGCGTATCCTTTTTGACTTCAGAGGCACTTGTAATTAACATCGCCAAGTCAAGGACGATAGGTCAGCATTGATCCCCTTACCTCGACATCTGCACACCAGATGTTTAAGAACATGAGTTCTTATCCATTCGGCCATGATGACCTACACTTAGAGATTCAGATACTGACCTCTGACTTGTACAAACCTGGTTACATTATAAAAATTTGGGTCTGGCATCATAGGCCCGAAGTGGTTTAAAGCATGTACAAGGGTCCTTTAGTTACATGCCAGGGTAATTTTATTACACTAATAAGATATTCACATGTAACACACTATCACACTGACGTAATTGCCCTATGAAACAAGACATCTCGCATGTGACACACTATTAAAGCAGTATTATTACACAAACACAAGACATTTCACAGTGGTGTAGGGTAAAAAGAAAGGGATAATACCTCACAGTGAGTGGCAGTCATATCCCAAGGGATAGACTAGGATCCTATTTGGTTCCCATATCTTTACCTAGCTCATGTATGGCTCCACGAATACAGTTTGTGTACGGCGGTGGCCACACCACTGGCTAAACTAGTGAGTGTTGACTGGCTAAACTACGTGAGTGAAGTAGAGGTAATGTCCTACTAAGGGAATGTCCATCCCTAGTACACAAAGACTGGGATGGTGGAGAAGGCGGATGAATCTAAATAGATCAATGGCTTCGAAAGCAAAACAGCAGAGTGTGTGGCACACATGAGGCGTGTTCAGGACACGATAGTAAACATGGCTGGCCATCGTGGAAGAGATTGGGACCTCATATCCCAAAGACAGCAATGGTAATTCAACAACAATAAAAAAAAGCGATACGGGTAATTCTAGGCCCCCTGGAGATGAGCCTGTTGAAAATATGCACAGGGAAGAAACAACTCCTATAGTGAATAAGGAAGTGCATAATGACAAATGCATCCCAAATTCTGTTGAAAAGATGCATTCTGACAATACCCACCTGAACAGTAGAAGGAGAAGTCTAAGAATTGATACGTGGAACGTACGCACTCTATATCAAGCAGGGAAGTTTGATAACCTTATTGCCGAAGCAAAAAACATGAATTTAGATATTTTAGGGGTATCTGAAACAGATACAAGTTATATAAGGAGAGAAAAGTACATATTCATTAACTCAGGAACAAGATGGCGACGGACGGTCGTGTTGTTTTGTGCTCGTTAACTTTTTCGCGTAAGGGATGGATTTATTCATTTCTTGCGTGTAATTGGTGTGCCAGGATGTAAAACCAGGAGTTTCTACTCAAGATCTGCGCGGGTGCTACGGAGTTCGTGCATCGAGCGAAGCCATCCTTGAGTGAATTTTCAGCAGCGTGTGTGGTTCTCAATCAAAAGTCTGTGTTTACGTTTTTTCAACATGGCGGAACAACGTGTGTTTTCCGAAGGATCAGCAGTCAACATACCGAAGCGGCGGGGTAACCGCGCAGGGAAAAAGAAGCCAGGTAAGCGCGGTGGCTTGAGACGTTTTAGACTCAAGTGTCACCGTCTAGGACTCAGGAACATCCGTATTCTATATTGGAACTGTGCCAGTGTAAAACAACGGGGCTCTATTTTAGAAACCCTAGTTTACAGGAACGACATTGTAGCACTCCAGGAGACGAGACTGGGCGATCAGCTACTCCGAATTGCCGGCTTCAAATGTTTCTATAACAGACGACATCTGGGAACGGCGATTCTCGTTCGCGACAGCATGGTGGCGTCAGAGCTAGACATGTCCAGTTGGAACAGTGACGATATACAAATACAGGCGTTGAGAGTTCATTCCAGTATACCATTCGTATTGGTTAATGTTTATGCCCGCAATGCGAGTGTGGACGCCCAGAAGTGGCAGTGCTTAAGTGGCATATTAGGCCACGAGAGAAATGTTATTTTCTGTGGTGACTTCAACGCTAAAGGCAGATCATGGGGAAACACTTCCTCCAATACACAAGGGGAGGAGCTCGAGACTGCACTGGAAACCATCGACCTGGTTTGTATCAACAGTGGCTGTGTCACCAGGACAGCAAGCCGTCCTGGCGATGAGGACAGTGCTATTGATCTGGCGCTAGTTTCACCTTCACTCACTACAGTGTGTAGATGGGGTGTCCTAGGACACCATGGCAGCGACCACCACCCATGCAGCATATTGGTGGAGAAAGGCAGAACCAGGCAGCACAAGCTAAAGGTAAAGACGTTCCAGTATGACAGTACAGGGCAAGATGTGGTGAGTAAAATAAGACGTGACAAGCGCAGAACGTTTCAGGGCAGGAAGAAAAGGAAAAAAAGCTGGGAGCAGCCACCGTGGTGGAGTTTCGAGGTGGAGAAGGCTTGGGTGGATAAGCGTAGTGCTGTAAGGAGATGGCAAAATGCCAAGAAGAACAGAGCTGGTCATCCTAGTTCCTGCTTGCACTTAGAAAGAGAGATGCACACAAAAGTAAGCTATTTCAAAAAACTGGTCACGGTGGTTAAAAGCGAAAAATGGGCAGAGGTGTGTCAAAGAGTAAGCACAGACAAGTCACTGAAATTGTTCTGGCGACTACATAAAAGCATGAGTGGTGTAGTCAAGAATAAGAGCATTTCTGACTTCCAAGGTGCTGACCTCATCTGGCAGAGGACTGACGAGGACAAGGGCAAAGCCCTCTTTGAACGCTACCTTGAGCAGAGCAACCAGACAGACATGGGAGGCCGGAATCTGGCCAAGGAGGTCACCTCAGACAGATGCAAGGCCCAGGACACTTCGGATGAAGACACAGTGACAGTGAAAGAAATCAAGGCTGTGCTTCGACGATCAAAAAACAGTGCTCCAGGTCCTGATGGCATAAGATACGACGACATAAATAGGTGTACCGACAATGAGCTAGAGAAACTAGCAGACATGTACAACAACAGTATAGGGAGTGCTAGCATCAAGGAGGAATGGTTACACAGCTATCTGATTCCCTTGCCGAAGCCTGACAAAGACCACAAGAAAATTCAGGGATATCGAATTATAACCATGCAGAATACAATAGGCAAGCTGCTGGAGAAGGTAATTGCCAGGAAAATATCAAGCCAACTAGAGAGGCAAGGTGTTTTCCCACCTACCCTGGGTGGGTACCGTCCAAAAAGAGAAACCTGGACCAATGCAGCAGTCTTTGCCCACGATGTCTATGAAGGTTTCCACTCAGGCACTGAAACCGTTGCTGCAGCGATTGATCTTGAGGACGCATACAACAGAGTACCACTGGATTTTTTAATGTTTCAGCTTCTCGAACTAAACGTAAGTCCATTCCTCCTTAGTTGGATCGCTGCAGCTCTCTTCCAACGGAAAGTAGTTTTTAGATGTGGCAGTTGGACTTCGGAACCAACAACAATATATCCTGGCCTACCACAGGGATCACCATTATCTCCGGTACTGTTCAACGCCTACACAGTGAGAATCACCAGTGAGCAGATCACTGGACCTGGCAGGACATTGTCATATGCCGATGATGTTTTAGTGTATCGTCAGGGTAAGGATAGAGAGGAGGTTGCTGTGGAACTACAAACCGAACTCAATCGCATAAGTACTTGGTGTGATGAAGCTGGGGCAATGGTCAACCCAACTAAGGCAACAGTGACCTGGTTCTCGTTGAATAATCATATTGTCAACAATCCAACACCAACTGTAATGCTGTGTTCAGAGACGGTGGAAAGAACGCAGGCAATGAATTACCTGGGGATACGGTTTGATCGAAGCCTTGCTTATAATGTGCACATAGACCAGGTGATAACAAAGGCCAAGCGGGGCTTGGCAGCGATGCGGGTGATGGCGGCAGTAAACTGTGAGCAGCGCCATCTATGTCTTCTGTACGAGGGGCTGGTCATGTCTGTTTTGGAGTATGCAATGGCAATCCTGACTGTCAGCCATAAGCAGATAGAAAGGATGGAAAGGATACAGAATGAAGCTATGCGCATTATTCTTGGATGTACAAGAGATACAGCATGCAGGGCGATGCGCTACCTTCTTGATTTTCCAACCATTGAAGAGAGAATGCAAGTTTGCAGGGCACGTGCCTACCTCAGAATTAACGCAAACACACAGCATCCACTGCATAGTGAAATTAGGAAGGTGAAGGGCAGCAGGTTAAAAAGAGGACGGTCGTGGATGGGTCAAGCCGAGGACATTCTTCAACAGGTGTGTTCACTTGAGGACTTAGAACCTGGCGAGGAGTGGGTGCAAGTGCCAACAGACTTCTGCACATCCTTTTCAGTTTGCATCCAACTAGATAGAAAATGCAGACAAGAAAATCCGGCTGCTGTTGAGGCTGAAGTACAAGCGTTGATTTTCGAGAATTCGCTAGACAGTGACGCGGTCATCTACACAGATGGGTCGGTCGTCCGACATGTGAGAAGCTCATGGGCCTTTACAGCTCGGGCCGGAGGGAGAATTGTGAAGGAGGACTCTGGTGCTTTCACTGAAACCACAAGTAGCCTGACCATGGAAGTCATGGCAGTAAGTAAAGCAATAACATGGCTCGAGACACAGACATTCACTAGGGCTTGTTTCCTTAGCGACTCAATGAACATGATCAAGAGGATAGAGGAGGGGTCGATTCGAAGAGAATGGTTGCTGCCTCTGAAGCGGTCTCGGCTGGCAAAGATTAGTTTCATCTTCGTGCCAGGGCATGCGGGAGTACAAGGAAATGAGCGGGCTGACAAGCTCGCAGGTGAGGCTACTGTTGAGGGCGGACGCGCCATGGACCAGGCTGACATTCTGAATGCTCTACGAGAAGTGAGACTTTTGCAAGAACCAAGTGATGACTGTGAATCTACAACAATGGCCAGACTGCGAGAGCAGCAAATTAAAAGAGGGGTGGCCAAACAAGAACACTACGCAGGAAGCCAAAGAAGATTGATAAACCAACACAGAACTGGCGTCGTTAGCCGCTACACGCTGCGGGATTTGCTGAGGAGGGGATCCGAGCACTTATGGACTGAATGGTCCGATGTGCAACGAGGATGATCTGTCGACTAACTAACTAACTAACTAGAAATCATCATGAGAGAGGAGTAGGAATTGTAGTAAAACAAAATTTAGAGAAAAATATTAGTGAATTCTGGACTCATAAAGATAGGATGATATTTATCAAAATTAAGGCAAAACCGTTCAACATAGTAATTCTTCAGACATATGCTCCAAAAACTTATTATAGTGATGAACAGCAAGAAGAATATTATGAAGACCTACAACAAACATTGAAAGTTGTAAAATCATCAGAGGTCCTAATGGTCATGGGAGACATGAACGCAAAAGTTGGAAAAAAATTAATATAAGCAGACAGTAGGGCAATATGGTATGGGAAACAGAAACGACAGAGGAGACTGACTGATACAGTTCTGTGAAGAAAACAATCTTATTGTTTGCAACACATTTTTCCAACATAGCCCAAGGAAACTGTATACATGGAAAAGCCCTGGAGATAGAACAAGAAACCAAACTGACTACATTACGATTAGAAATAGATTTAAAAACAATGTTAAAAATGCCAAAACATACTCTGGTGCTGATATCAACTCTGACCATAATCCTGTAGTCTTAAAGTTACAAATAAAACTTAAAAACCCAGGAATAAGGACTTTGATGACACCTCAAGTAGATATATCGGCATTGAAACAACCAGAAATAAGTCAACTATACCTGGTTGAAGTAAAAAAAAATAGATATGATGGGCTAATCATTGAAAGTATGGAACAATATCGACGTGAAAATCCTGAGGATAAAATTAATACAAAATGGGAAATACAAGTGGGAAGATAACATCAAGAGATGGACGAACATCAGCCTGACAGAATGTAGTCAAGGCGAGAGACAAACAGTGTTGGAGATCCATTGCAGCCAACCTTCATTGTGGAGATGGCACCTGATTGATTGATTGATTGATTGAACACTATCACAGTAGTGTTATTACACAAACACACAAAATTTCACATGTAACACACTATCACAGCAGTGTTATTACACAAACACAAGACATTTTACATGTAACAAACTATCACAACAGTGTTATTACATAAGCACAAGAAATTTCACATGTATCACACCAGGAAAATGATTGCACAAACAAATAAGAGACATTTCATATGTAACACATCACTGCAGTGTTATTACACAAACACAAGACATTTCACATGTAACACTATTACAGCAGTATGATCACACACACAAAACATTTCACATATAACACCATGTACATGTACCAGAAATCTTACCCATGCAGAGAAGCTCAGCAACAGCCCAGCATGTGCGGGAGAGATCGAATCATCCCACATCACAATCAACCCCGCGGCCAAAGACACACACTGGGACAGAGTAGAAATCTTCATTCCAAACCAGGTTCGCAAGCAAAGCTGCATTAAGTCAAACTTAACATGTTCCTCGATGGATTTCTTCATTTTACTAATGAAGCGACCTTGAGCTTTGAAAGCCCGAAGTGTGTGTGTGCCGTCAAGTGTCTCTTTGAAATGAACAAAAACTGGAGATGCAAATTTGGATTTGTAGCGACGCAGCTGTCGGGCAGATGGTACATACAGTTTCTGAAGATGAGAACACACAAAAAATGTAGTAGTCTGACTACGGAAGTCATGGCAATAAGTAAACCAATAACATGGCTCGAGACACAGACATTCAATCGGGCATGTGTCCTTAGTGACTCAATGAGTATGCTCAGGAATATAGTATTGGTGTCTCTGGAGTGGTCACGGCTGGCAGACTATGACTATGGTCAGACTGTGAGAACAGCAAGTTAAAAAGAGGTGTTGGCAGACAAGAGCACTAAGCAGGAAGCCAAAAATTAATAAACCAACACAGAACTGGTGTCATGAGCCGCTACATTTTGCGGGATTTACTGAAGAGGGGATCCAAGCACTTATGGACTGAATGGTTCAATGTGCAATTAGGATGATCTGTCGACTAACTAACACAAAAAATAAAGGATAATTACAGCATGAAATTACAAAATGCTACTAATAGTTTCATCACAAAGAGAAAACAAACATATCTGTAGGAATACAGCTGCCATGGTCCATGTTAGCTGCCATGACAAAAGTAACTGAACTCAAAGAACAATTGAAGCATGAATCACAATTCTCACATGAGACATGTGACCATCTGAAATCTGCAAACACAAAGAGAATCATTCGGCAGCCAGAGATTGAGATGGACACCTCGCAACAACTGCTCTGGAAAATGTGGCGGTTCCACTAGTGCGCCGATTCAGCCTTAGCAAGCCAGATAATATACTAAGGATAGAGTTAAAATAAGCTGTAAAACTTTACATGACATTGCAATCAACCCCAGCATGTTTTGGCTGTGTGTGATTTTATAGGCAATTTTATGATCAGTAGTTTGCCATTGCTTTATCAACAATTGACGCTCATATCATTCTGAATATCAACACAAGGCGGCCTGCCTCCAAAAGCCCTATGGCTGACTTCACAACTGGTATGCAGGATTGTGGAACTACCTACACTACCTCTAAGCCACAGATGCCAGCTGGGATAAGAATGGCTGGAGTTCATTTGTGAAATACATTGTGCCTTATTATAACAGAAAAGCACCGTTAGGATGATGTGAAAACATAAGGTCGATCTGTTCTGCTGTTACAAGTGCTAAAGACGGAACTGTGGTTCCACTAGCCTATTCTAATCTTTGTTCATGAAGATTTATAGTTCAGGGGCAGCCCTGGTGTGTCTTAGTGAAGAGCAAAGATAATTAGAACATTAGCTGAAACAGATGAGATGTCTTAGAATAGTTGCGAGAATAACCGTGAGAGATAGAATTAGGAATGAGGAAATTAGAAGATGGCCTAAAACCAGTCATGCACTTTATTAAAGAACAACATATTACATGGTTTGGCCCCCTCACAAGAATCTGCCTCAAAGAGCAACATTGAAAATATATAATGGATACAGAGCAAGACCATGTAAATGATGAAATGATGGTATCAAGAAGAACCTTAGAGAAATGAATAACTTTATAACCTTAACTAAATAAAAACTTGCAAACAGCATTAGAAATAGAGCATAAAATATCTTTATACCCCCCCCCCCCCACCCCCCTTCATTGAAGTAAATGGAGGAAGAGAAGAAGAAGCTGAAAGATAGTAACTAATCCACAGGATGAGACGTGTGTACACAAGAAAGCCCACCCATTATCCACAAGTACACGCAAAGACTCCATAATCGACTCCCGACTAAAGCCTCCATTTGCAAAACTAATCCCATAATGCCAGTGGGATATGAAATATTAGGCCTTCACATATTCAAGTCCACAACATAATGAGATGGGGTGGCCAGTTCCCAGTGCCACCTTTCCTTCCTAGACATGGCTAGGAACAATGGCTACTGGCGGTTGCTGAATTGACTGTTTTGCCCGTTCGGTTCACGAGTGCATTTTGCAGGAGACTCCTGGGAGTCGGAGCTGAAGCTGCGGAGTTTGTGCTTTGTGCGACACTTGCGGTGGGTCGCCCTGCGGTAAGAGACCGAGCCATGTGAGAAAACCCGGGTCAATGAGGTCTTTCTGGTGACTGCCGAGTTCATTGCCGATGAACTGTGGTATTCGTGGATGAATTTTGTGTTGACATTCTGACGGCGGCATTATGCACAGTGTACCTGTGCAGGCTGTTGGATTGCCGAGACTCGTCTATTCCACTTTTCACATTGGACAGTGGGGAGTATTTTGAAAATTTGTGTGATATTCGCTGGCACGGGAATGGAACATAATGGGGATGACCCATTGCCGTGAAGTTGGAACCTTGACTAACTGACTAACTAACTTCCCAGACAATTCTGAACATGATCTAGTGCCCATTTAGAGGCTGGGTTATCCATGTAGCCATAGTGGTCGGCAACATGAACCATGCCATTCCTAGGAAGTGAACCCGTACCAATGTCTTGACAGGCAAATGTACTAACCACTACATCACCATCTCCATCACTTCTAGCAAGTAGTGAATAAAGATACCTGTTGCAGCATAGTGGGTTATGAATAATAGACTAAACAGTACCTGCAGGGATATATAGACTGAACAGCATCATTATAAATATACAAACTAAATAGTACGTGTAGGAATATTTAAACTAAACAGTACCTTTATGAAAAATAGACTAAACCAGTGGTTCTCAACCTTTTTTGGCTCTTTTTTCCCACCATATTTTCAGAATGTCATTTTCCCCCACCCCCCCCCCCCCCCCCCCTTCCCCCCTTTTCGTATTTCCTACCTAAAATCCCCCAGAAATTCCCCACCAGTTAAGAACCACTGAACTAAACAGTACCTTTATGAATAATAGACTAAAAAGTACCTTTATAAATAATAGACTAAACAGTACCTGCAGGGATATATAGGCTAAATAGTACCTTTATGAATATATAGACTAAACAGTACCTGCAGGGATACAGACTAAACAGTACCATTATAAATATATAGACTAAATAGTACCTTTATGAATAATAGACTAAACAGTACCTTTATTAAAAATAGACTAAAATGTACCTGCAGGGATAGATAGACTACTAAACAGTACCTTTATGAATATATAGACTAAACAGTACCTGAAGGGACATATAGACTAAATAGTAACTTGATGAATAATAAACTAAACAGTACCTTGATGAATAATAAACTAAACAGTACCTTTATGAATAAATAGACTAAACAGTACTTGTGGGATAATTAAGCTAAACAGTACCTTTATGAATAAATAGACTAAACAGTACCTGCAGGGATATATAGACTAAAGAGTACCTTTATGAATTATAGACTAAACAGTATCTTTAGGAATATACAAACTAAACAATACCTGCAGGAATATGTATACCCCACCGACGATAAAAATAAATGGGATCAGCTTGGGGCTGATGTAGACCATCATGGCCAGGTTGGCCAGAACTTCTCCGGCACATTCTATGTACCCGTCCAGAGCCCGACCCAGCTCGTCCACACTGTCTATGTCCTTGGAGAACCGGTTGATGATGCGACCTGCCGAAACATTACCAATGTAATTTGACCTGCCATATATTACCAATGTAATTTGACCTGCCGAAACATTGCCAATCAAATTTGACTTTTGAAACGACCTATGAAATTTGACCTGCCGAAACATGACCAATCAAATTTGAAAAACCAAGGATGCAATGTGAGGTCCAACCATTCTGATAACTAATGGTACAATGTGAGTATATTGGATAAGTAAGTTGATTTAATACATACAATGTGAGTATATCAGGTAAGTAAGTTGATTTAATACATACAATATGAGTATTTCAGGTAAGTAAGTTGATTTAATACATACAATGTGAGTATTTCAGGTAAGTAAGTTTATTTAATACATACAATGTGAGTATATCAGGTAAGTAAGTTGATTTAATACATACAATATGAGTATTTCAGGTAAGTAAGTTGATTTAATACATACAATGTGAGTATTTCAGGTAAGTAAGTTGATTTAATACATACAATGTAAGTATATCAGGTAAGTAAGTTGATTTAATACATACAATGTGAGTATTTCAGGTAAGTAAGTTGATTTAATACATACAATATGAGTATTTCAGGTAAGGAAGTTGATTTAATACATACAATGTGAGTATTTCAGGTAAGTAAGTTGATTTAATACATACAATGTGAGTATTTCAGGTAAGTAAGTTGATTTAATACATACAATGTAAGTATATCAGGTAAGTAAGTTGATTTAATACATACAATGTGAGTATATCAGGTAAGTAAGTTGATTTAATACATACAATGTGAGTAATTCAGGTAAGTAAGTTGATTTAATATATACAATGTAAGTATATCAGGTAAGTAAGTTGATTTAATACATACAATGTGAGTATTTCAGGTAAGTAAGTTGATTTAATACATACAATGTAAGTATATCAGGTAAGTAAGTTGATTTAATACATACAATATGAGTATTTCAGGTAAGTAAGTTGATTTAATACATACAATGTAAGTATATCAGGTAAGTAAGTTGATTTAATACATACAATATGAGTATTTCAGGTAAGTAAGTTGATTTAATACATAAAATGTAAGTATATCAGGTAAGTAAGTTGATTTAATATATACAATATGAGTATTTCAGGTAAGTAAGTTGATTTAATATATACAATGTGAGTATATCAGGTAAGTAAGTTGATTTAATACATACAATGTGAGTAATTCAGGTAAGTAAGTTGATTTAATATATACAATGTAAGTATATCAGGTAAATAAGTTGATTTAATACATACAATGTGAGTATTTCAGGTAAGTAAGTTGATTTAATATATACAATGTAAGTATATCAGGTAAGTAAGTTGATTTAATACATACAATGTGAGTATTTCAGGTAAGTAAGTTGATTTAATACATACAATGTAAGTATATCAAGTAAGTAAGTTGATTTAATACATACAATATGAGTATTTCAGGTAAGTAAGTTGATTTAATACATACAATGTAAAGTGATCTTAACATGTTGGTAACTGAAACGCTGATGACACAATGGGAGGTTTTACCAGTCTGGTTAAGATAAATGGCCTTTACAGGACAATCAACCCCAGCATGTGTTGCAATCAACCCCAGCATGTGTTGCTTTTTGTGTGATTTACCAGGCAATTTTATGTTCTGCAGTTTGTTATTGCTTTCTGAACAGCTGACACTAGTAGCAATGAATTCAATGCTCCCTAGTTGCCTGCAGCTGATTCACAACATTCAGCCTGGTATGTTGGGGAAATGTGAAACTGTGTTTCTTAACCTGTAAGTACATATCCCGACATAACATATATTGATGATGAAATTTTAGCATTCTAGTAACTGAACTGCTTATCCCCGGGAAGGTTAACCCGGTCAACAAATGCCCGCAGAAGTCGGATGTGTCGGCCTAACGGCGCAAGAACGCAGCTCTGCTGTAAACAGGCACAACGCAATCACATCCGAAAAAAACTCCGGATGAACGAAGAAGAAGAAGAACTGCTTATGATACAGCTGGAGATCTTAGCAATCTAGTAACTGAACTGCTTATGATACAGCTGGAGATCTTAGCATTCTAGTAATTGAACTGCTTATGATACAGCTGGAGATCTTAACATTCTAGTAACTGAACTGCTTATGATACAGCTGGGGATCTTAGCATTCTAGTAATTGAACTGCTTATGATACAGCTGGAGATCTTAGCATTCTAGTAATTGAACTGCTTATGATACAGCTGGAGATCTTAGCATTCTAGTAATTGAACTGCTTATGATACAGCTGGAGATCTTAGCAATCTAGTAACTGAACTGCTTATGATACAGCTGGAGATATTAGCATTCTAGTAATTGAACTGCTTATGATACAGCTGGAGATCTTAGCATTCTAGTAACTGAACTGCTTATGATACAGCTGGAGATCTTAGCATTCTAGTAACTGAACTGCTTATGATACAGCTGGAGATCTTAGCATTCTAGTAACTGAACTGCTTATGATACAGCTGGGGATCTTAGCATTCTATTAACTGAACTGCTTATGATACAGCTGGAGATCTTAGCATTCTAGTAATTGAACTGCTTATGATACAGCTGGAGATCTTAGCATTCTAGTAATTGAACTGCTTATGATACAGCTGGAGATCTTAGCATTCTAGTAACTGAACTGCTTATGATACAGCTGGAGATCTTAGCATTCTAGTAACTGAACTGCTTATGATACAGCTGGGGATCTTAGCATTCTAGTAACTGAACTGCTTATGCTTGCTTGCTTGCTTGCTTGTGTTCGTTGGCTTGAGCTCCAACGCAAAAGTCCTGTATGTCGGATGAAGACATCCTGTTGTCCAACATCATTGTGATGTCACACAGGACCTGAGGTTTGCGTGAGTATCCGTTGTCCCATGTCTGGCTTATTGGTGTGCAGACTGGTGGTTCCTCGCCATGCAGGCAGATACTCTCCGACTTCGGAAGAATCATCGATCCTACTGATGTTAGCCAGGTCCCCGAAGAGACCTGTTGCCCAGGACGCACGACGTGGACGTGTCAGCAGATCTTGGCCAGTATATATCCCGGCCCTGGTGCCTTGGAAACACCTCTGCGTCCCTGAACTGCTTATGATACAGCTGGAGATCTTAGCATTCTAGTAACTGAACTGCTTATGATACAGCTGGAGATCTTAGCATTCTAGTAACTGAACTGCTTATGATACAGCTGGAGATCTTAGCATTCTAGTAATTGAACTGCTTATGATACAGCTGGAGATCTTAGCATTCTAGTAACTTGAACTGCTTATGATACAGCTGGAGATCTTAGCATTCTAGTAATTGAACTGCTTATGATACAGCTGGAGATCTCAGCATTCTAGTAACTGAACTGCTTATGATACAGCTGGAGATCTTAGCATTCTAGTAACTGAACTGCTTATGATACAGCTGGAGATCTTAGCATTCTAGTAACTGAACTGCTTATGATACAGCTGGAGATCTTAGCATTCTAGTAACTGAACTAGCTTATGATACAGCTGGAGATCTTAGCATTCTAGTAACTGAACTGCTTATGATACAGCTGGAGATCTTAGCATTCTAGTAACTGAACTGCTTATGATACCGCTGGAGATCTTAGCATTCTAGTAACTGAACTGCTTATGATACAGCTGGAGATCTTAGCATTCTAGTAATTGAACTGCTTATGATACAGCTGGAGATCTTAGCATTCTAGTAACTGAACTGCTTATGATACAGCTGGAGATCTTAGCATTCTAGTAACTGAACTGCTTATGATACAGCTGGAGATCTTAGCATTCTAGTAATTGAACAGCTTATGATACAGCTGGAGATCTTAGCATTCTAGTAACTGAACTGCTTATGATACAGCTGGAGATCTTAGCATTCTAGTAACTGAACTGCTTATGATACAGCTGGAGATCTTAGCATTCTAGTAATTGAACTGCTTATGATACAGCTGGAGATCTTAGCATTCTAGTAACTGAACTGCTTATGATACAGCTGGAGATCTTAGCATTCTAGTAACTGAACTGCTTATGATACAGCTGGAGATCTTAGCATTCTAGTAATTGAACTGCTTATGATACAGCTGGAGATCTTAGCATTCTAGTAACTGAACTGCTTATGATACAGCTGGAGATCTTAGCATTCTAGTAATTGAACTGCTTATGATACAGCTGGAGATCTTAGCATTCTAGTAATTGAACTGCTTATGATACAGCTGGAGATCTTAGCATTCTAGTAATTGAACTGCTTATGATACAGCTGGGAGATCTTAGCATTCTAGTAACTGAACTGCTTATGATACAGCTGGGAGATCTTAGCATTCTAGTAACTGAACTGCTTATGATACAGCTGGAGATCTTAGCATTCTAGTAATTGAACTGCTTATGATACAGCTGGAGATCTTAGCATTCTAGTAGCTGAACTGCTTATGACACAGCTGGAGATCTTAGCATTCTAGTAATTGAACTGCTTATGATACAGCTGGAGATCTTAGCATTCTAGTAATTGAACAGCTTATGATACAGCTGGAGATCTTAGCATTCTAGTAATTGAACTGCTTATGATACAGCTGGAGATCTCAGCATTCTAGTAATTGAACTGCTTATGATACAGTTGGAGATCTCAGCATTCTAGTAATTGAACTGCTTATGATACAGCTGGAGATCTTAGCATTCTAGTAACTGAACTGCTTATGATACAGCTGGAGATCTTAGCATTCTAGTAACTGAACTGCTTATGATACAGCTCGAGATCTTAGCATTCTAGTAATTGAACTGCTTATGATACAGCTGGAGATCTTAGCATTCTAGTAATTGAACTGCTTATGATACAGCTGGAGATCTTAGCATTCTAGTAACTGAACTGCTTATGATACAGCTGGAGATCTTAGCATTCTAGTAACTGAACTGCTTATGATACAGCTGGAGATCTTAGCATTCTAGTAACTGAACTGCTTATGATACAGCTGGAGATCTTAGCATTCTAGTAACTGAACTGCTTATGATACAGCTGGAGATCTTAGCATTCTAGTAACTGAACTGCTTATGATACAGCTGGAGATCTTAGCATTCTAGTAACTGAACTGCTTATGATACAGCTGGAGATCTTAGCATTCTAGTAAGTGAACTGCTTATGATACAGCTGGAGATCTTAGCATTCTAGTAACTTGAACTGCTTATGATACAGCTGGAGATCTTAGCATTCTAGTAACTGAACTGCTTATGATACAGCTGGAGATCTTAGCATTCTAGTAACTGAACTGCTTATGATACAGCTGGGGATCTTAGCATTCTAGTAATTGAACTGCTTATGATACAGCTGGGGATCTTAGCATTCTAGTAACTGAACTGCTTATGATACAGCTGGAGATCTTAGCATTCTAGTAATTGAACTGCTTATGATACAGCTGGAGATCTTAGCATTCTAGTAATTGAACTGCTTATGATACAGCTGGAGATCTTAGCATTCTAGTAACTGAACTGCTTATGATACAGCTGGAGATCTTAGCATTCTAGTAATTGAACTGCTTATGATACAGCTGGAGATCTTAGCATTCTAGTAATTGAACTGCTTATGATACAGCTGGAGATCTTAGCATTCTAGTAATTGAACTGCTTATGATACAGCTGGAGATCTCAGCATTCTAGTAATTGAACTGCTTATGATACAGCTTGAGATCTTAGCATTCTAGTAATTGAACTGCTTATGATACAGCTGGAGATCTTAGCATTCTAGTAATTGAACTGCTTATGATACAGCTGGAGATCTTAGCATTCTAGTAACTGAACTGCTTATGATACAGCTGGAGATCTTAGCATTCTAGTAATTGAACTGCTTATGATACAGCTGGAGATCTTAGCATTCTAGTAATTGAACAGCTTATGATACAGCTGGAGATCTTAGCATTCTAGTAATTGAACTGCTTATGATACAGCTGGAGATCTTAGCATTCTAGTAATTGAACTGCTTATGATACAGCTGGGGATCTTAGCATTCTAGTAACTGAACTGCTTATGATACAGCTGGGGATCTTAGCATTCTAGTAACTGAACTGCTTATGATACAGCTGGAGATCTTAGCATTCTAGTAACTGAACTGCTTATGATACAGCTGGAGATCTTAGCATTCTAGTAACTGAACTGCTTATGATACAGCTGGAGATCTTAGCATTCTAGTAAGTGAACTGCTTATGATACAGCTGGAGATCTTAGCATTCTAGTAATTGAACTGCTTATGATACAGCTGGAGATCTTAGCATTCTAGTAACTGAACTGCTTATGATACAGCTGGAGATCTTAGCATTCTAGTAACTGAACTGCTTATGATACAGCTGGAGATCTTAGCATTCTAGTAACTGAACTGCTTATGATACAGCTGGAGATCTTAGCATTCTAGTAATTGAACTGCTTATGATACAGCTGGAGATCTTAGCATTCTAGTAACTGAACAGCTTATGATACAGCTGGACATCTTAGCATTCTAGTAACTGAACTGCTTATGATACAGCTGGAGATCTTAGCATTCTAGTAATTGAACAGCTTATGATACAGCTGGAGATCTTAGCATTCTAGTAATTGAACTGCTTATGATACAGCTGGAGATCTTAGTATTCTAGTAACTGAACTGCTTATGATATAGCTGGAGATCTTAGCATTCTAGTAACTGAACTGCTTATGATACAGCTGGAGATCTTAGCATTCTAGTAATTGAACTGCTTATGATACAGCTGGAGATCTTAGCATTCTAGTAACTGAACTGCTTATGATACAGCTGGAGATCTTAGCATTCTAGTAACTGAACTGCTTATGATACAGCTGGAGATCTTAGCATTCTAGTAACTGAACTGCTTATGATACAGCTGGAGATCTTAGCATTCTAGTAATTGAACTGCTTATGATACAGCTGGAGATCTTAGCATTCTAGTAACTGAACTGCTTATGATACAGCTGGAGATCTCAGCATTCTAGTAACTGAACTGCTTATGATACAGCTGGAGATCTTAGCATTCTAGTAACTGAACTGCTTATGATACAGCTGGAGATCTTAGCATTCTAGTAATTGAACAGCTTATGATACAGCTGGGGATCTTAGCATTCTAGTAACTGAACTGCTTATGATACAGCTGGAGATCTTAGCATTCTAGTAACTGAACTGCTTATGATACAGCTGGAGATCTTAGCATTCTAGTAACTGAACAGCTTATGATACAGCTGGAGATCTCAGCATTCTAGTAACTGAACTGCTTATGATACAGCTGGAGATCTCAGCATTCTAGTAACTGAACTGCTTATGATACAGCTGGAGATCTTAGCATTCTAGTAACTGAACAGCTTATGGTACAGCTGGGGATCTTAGCATTCTAGTAACTGAACAGCTTATGGTACAGCTGGGGATCTTAGCATTCTAGTAACTGAACTGCTTATGGTACAGCTGGGGATCTTAGCATTCTAGTAACTGAACTGCTTATGATATAGCTGGAGATCTTAGCATTCTAGTAATTGAACTGCTTATGATACAGCTGGAGATCTTAGCATTCTAGTAACTGAACTGCTTATGATACAGCTGGAGATCTTAGCATTCTAGTAACTGAACTGCTTATGATACAGCTGGAGATCTTAGCATTCTAGTAATTGAACAGCTTATGATACAGCTGGAGATCTTAGCATTCTAGTAATTGAACAGCTTATGATACAGCTGGAGATCTTAGCATTCTAGTAACTGAACTGCTTATGATACAGCTGGAGAGCTTAGCATTCTAGTAATTGAACTGCTTATGATACAGCTGGAGATCTTAGCATTCTAGTAATTGAACTGCTTATGATACAGCTGGAGATCTTAGCATTCTAGTAACTGAATTGCTTATGATACAGCTGGAGATCTCAGCATTCTAGTAACTGAAATGCTTATGATACAGCTGGAGATCTCAGCATTCTAGTAACTGAACTGCTTATGATACAGCTGGAGATCTCAGCATTCTAGTAACTGAACTGCTTATGATACAGCTGGAGATCTCAGCATTCTAGTAACTGAACTGCTTATGATACAGCTGGAGATCTTAGCATTCTAGTAACTGAACTGCTTATGATACAGCTGGAGATCTTAGCATTCTAGTAACTGAACTGCTTATGATACAGCTGGAGATCTTAGCATTCTATAACTGAACTGCTTATGATACAGCTGGAGATCTCAGAATTCTAGTAATTGAACTGCTTATGATACAAATGGCATCCATCTCAGGATTGAAACCATAGCAGCCATCTCTAGACTGAAACTATGGTATCCATCTAGGGACTGAAACTGGCATCACCCTCTAGACAGAAGTGTCAGATTCAATATACTTCCTGAAGGACAAATCTTTCAGAGAAACCTGATGAAGCCACGCACCTCCAAGATTGGTGAGTAGAGGATCAAATGTACAGAAGACGTATATTGTGCACATCGCAAGTTCAAAATCCCTTGGCAGTTGCAAATTATAAAAACTAGGCCCAAATTTAAAAGATAATCAACACGTAAGAAAGTATTCAAATGTTTGTGGATTTGGTGCCTGGAAAGGGTTGAGCTTTGCCAGGTCTTGAAACTGCCCACAGCGCACTAGAAATTCACCAAGGCTGGTGTTGCAATGACTTTTTGGACTATGGAATAAGTCACCAGGTACTCCCAGTATTTCTGTATTTCCAAGCCAAATTTTTGTTGTCAATAATTCTATTTATTTCAGCCCAGTCTACATTACTAAATAATAGTTTATGCAACAAACTTTACAAACATGTCAGTCATCATCATCATGTGTCTTACAAAGTGGTGGAGGAATTTATGTCTTCCTACAGATTTCACTCCTTGGTGCTCTCGATCAATTCTATTGATATTCCTGTGCGCCAACATCTTAGGCCATCTAGCGTTATTTCACACTGCCTGTCTCTGTCTTTTCTAGAGCTGGTCATATCCATTTCTCCACTGTGCCTCTTCTCATTACATGATGAAAGAACACTTACTTATAGTTATATAGAATGTGTTACTTTCATTAGCCTCTTCCAGGTAATGGGTAGATACTCTGGCCAAGCAAGGTATGTGCAACATTCACCTGACAAACCACACCTCTGCTACTTCCAAACTCATGTTTGTTTGTTCCTTCACATTCATAGATCCACAGCTATACAGAACAGCTTTGGTATATTTCAGTTTGGAGGAACAAAGAAAGAGAGGAGTAACTCAGTTCTCTTTCCAGCATCCAATTTTTTGTTTGCTTTCACTCGCTTTGAACTCAGTCCATACATACTACTTTTAGTGCTTGGGGATTTCCCTATTACAAGTGTCCCTCACCATCAGGTGAACCCACTCTGTCGTTTCAGGTACTTATAATTTAAGTCTCCAAGTCAAGGATGAGAAGTCAACATTTTAGTTCAACAGAATGGTGTAGGGGTTGCACCCGCTACCTTGGCATCAGCACACCAAAAGTTTAAGAGTGAGCACTCTTATCATTCGGCCATGCTGACATCCAATGAAAGTGATTTATTGTATCAGATACTTTTCATCTTCTGAAATGCAGCTTTTGCTTGGCCTATTCTGCTCTTAACCTCTGTCAAGCATCTTCCGTCCAAAGTTATGATTGCCTCTAAAAATGTGCATTTATTGACTCGTTAAGAAATTCTTAAGATATAAAAATTATCATTACCTGTTGGAGTGGTATCAAAGAATGCCATTGGGTAATGCAAAATTTTGGTCAGCAGTTTTGTGTGCAAAAAGGTGGCTGCTGAAAGTGCCCTCATGTTGATTGTGAAGCAAAATAAAAAGGCTGTTACAACTGAAGATGAAACAAATATATTTTATTATATGATTTTTGTTTTGACTGCAAACAGAATTTCATAATGAACAGAAACTGTTTAAAGTTACACATAATTAAGAAGCTTGAGCAATATTAATTATGATCACCACAGGGTGGTTAGTGCGCTTGCCTACCATGACAATGATCCAGGTTCAATCATTCAACAGAAGCAGATTTATTTTTTCTGACCAGTATGTCCATGCCGGTCTCTCTGGCTGAGGGGTTACAACACTTTCTCCGTAATCCCATTTATCACGCAGAGTCTCGTAGCGGGAGAGAACTGGGAGCGGTTCGACCCCCGCTGGTGACTTGCGGGATACTGAGCCGGCCGCTCAGAAAGCAATGGCAAATTACTGAGAGTAACCTTGCCAAGAAATCAACAGACAGCTGAAAGATGCTGCTGTTGACAGCGATGTCCTGTAAAGGATATGCCAAAAAAAAAAAAAAAAGTATGTCCATGGAGTCAACCTGGCCTAATAAACACAGGTACCAGAAATTTCCTGGGAAGTGAAAGTAGCCAGTGTGACATAGCTCCCGTCAATTCCTGATTGGTCAAAAATAAGGGGTTAGAACCATATACTCAATATACCTCATGGCATGAAAAAGGGGCGTTTACATTTAAATTACTGACTGCAAGCCTGTAGTTTACCGGCTTCGTGGCCGAGGGGTTAGCAGCTTTCTCCGCTAACCCCGAATACTCTCGTCACGTGACGCGACGAGAATTAGCAGTGGTTCGAATCGCAAAAGTGACTTATGAGAGTATGGAGCCGGTCGCTCAGAAAGTCGTGGCGTGCTGATGAGCGTAATCTAGCCTAGGAATCAACATACAGCTGAAAGATGCTGGTGTTGACCGCAATATCCTGAAACAGGATGGAAACGCGGGGAAAAAAAAAAAAAAAAAAAAAAAAAAAAAAAAAGCCTGTAGTTTGAAGTAACTGAATACATAGCTAGCACCTTGCTATCTTGACAGACAATTGTTACATTGTGCTTCAGAAAAGCCATAATTATAACCCATGGTGGTAGTAAATGTGACTGATCAGACTAGTTCACACAGTAAGTTTTTGTCCAGAATAGATGCATATAAACATGGTTATTTCCTCCATCATGCACCATCTGACGTCTCACAGTGTTAACTGGATACAAAGGTATCCTAACAATGAAAATGGATATCATAATAAGGGACAGAGACAGATGAAGACAACATAAGCTATTAAATCGTCTTGATTTATTATCATGCTATGATCATTCTATTAAAAACTGTAGTAGAATATCATGAGCATAGATATTAACCGAATGTTGGGCAACGCTCACCAAATCCAACACTCCACATTGTGCCAACGGCTTCAGGCAAAGGAGCCCAATTGGGAGGGTACAAGCCTTATCCTGGTGCAAGATAACGCAACCTAAAGATTAAATGTTATGGCAGGGCATACCAGGTCCTAAGCCTTGATTGGCAACTGATCTAGGATCAAAGCTCTGACAGGCAGACTGTCACTGAATTGGCAGTCCTTTACTTCCCAGAACAATTTTCGGTTCACCATGTAGAGAAGTTACAGAAGAAGAAATGCAATTCTCTATAATAAAGGAGGAGAAATGGAAGACAGAACAATCAGGCCTGCACACATAGAGGCATAAAATGTTGTAGCAAAAGGAACCCATTCAGCTGTGAAGTGTCAGAACAGATGGCTGCTGGCTACTAAAACAGGATAGTGGGAATTGCAATAAACCCAGAATGAAATCACACAGACCATCAGACTAGGGTTGTAAAACCAGGCAGTCCAGCTTAAAGGTGTTACAGGTCAAACTGACAATTACCCCCACTGTAGGGCAGACTGTGAAACTGATCTGGGGCTGGCAACACAAAACCATCCAGGTGTGACACTATGGTGAGGGTTAGTGGTTCAGAATAGATTTATGACCGCCAGGGGGAAATTAGTCAGTCTGCATGAGAAAAGAGGTGTGAACTGGCCCCACACTTGAATAGAATTAATTACCTTAGGAGGTCAGCATGTTTCTGTCATACCAGACAGAAAGGTGCCAAGGAGATAATAGGGTCTGCTGGACTCAGCTTAAATAAGGGTCCCTAGCTCTGGTCATGTTAGAAACGAAAAAATCTCTGAACAGGTAGGAACTATCTCAATGTTCTGTAGTCATATGCATGATTATTATGTTGGCTCCTAGGAAGGATTTCTTAGTTACTATGCAACAGTCTTTTAGACATATGAACTTTCAGTCTCTATCTGATCTAGGTTATTGCAAGAACTATCATAGTCTCCTTTTTGGTGCGGGCATTTGTTGTTCAGAATATAGTCAACTGACTATTTATTTAATTCTTACAACAGCAGTAACTAAGTGGTGATTCAACCGGGCAGCTCAGCAAATATGGCTGGTCTGTGTGGTCACTTCAATTAGACTTGTTGTATATCTCATTTTGTTGCTATACAATATTAGTACTCATTAATAATGCCTGATGCTATTATGTTGAGTATCATTAGATGTCCATCTTGAAGTAATATAATGTTTACGGATATGTTGGATGTATGTATGTGTAATTTCATAAACTAACTAGTGCATTATGCTATGATGTTAAAGTATCATAATATGTCTAGTTTAATCAATATGTTTATGTGTATTGGATGTTTGATATATTGATTTGTCATATGCAAACCTACCAATATGAAGTGTTATGCTATTGTCTGCGCATTGGCACATTGGCCAATGATTGTGTTGGAAGCAGAGGTGTAATGGTACAGACATTACCCACAATTGGTAGTATAGGGTATATGGTGCTAAACTTTCTCAGGGTATTGTGGGCGTGCGTCCACGGTAATGCATGCAAACCTGGCACAGCTACTGGTCACGGCTTGCAAGCCCGGATGATCAGGCATTGTTATAATACCCTTACCGACCCTGTGAGCTGCTAACCCAACTTTGGACGGAGCGGCTGTATGACACAGAATTTATGTATTAGCGACATGGACATGGGGCGGCAGAAATGTAATAATTACAGGCGTGTGAGACAATTGAAAAGCCCGTCCCAGACTAACGACAGTAGGGAGAAGGAGGATGGAGAACACAGTAGAGCTGGAAGATAAACTTGGCCAGACTGGTCATTGTATATGTTTGTGTTATGATATGTTTTAATTAGGATTGCGCTGATGTAGAATTAGATATAACACATTCTTGATTTTCTTTCAAGCTCTCACAAGGAGCACCTATGTTATAGATCTCAAGACTAGAGACTACTGACTAGGAGTGTCAGGACTGACAGGATCGTCAGAATACCGGCAAGCTGTTTCTTTTGTGTGTGTGTACTGGAGAGTGGGGATCTGGACCACAGTTCCAGATAGATGAAGTAACAAGTAAAGTTATGTAATGTTTCTCATCACAATATGTTATATGATTTCATCATCCTCATATTAAAAACCATTAGATGTCTATGATTACTAATCATATCTGTTGTAAATCTATTCTGTTGTAATATTGTAACTCATAGTTCTCTCGTTATATTTTAATTCCAATTGTGCATACTGTGTTGTTGTGTACATTGGTGGGGGTTCACTTACATACCAAGGAAAGGAGCAGTCAGGGAGAAAAACCTGTACTAGGATTGTTGTCCTTAAACTTTAATTCAGACTTAAAAATCTATCCTAGCTAACCTTCTCTTTCCTATACCTTGGCGAATATTCAGCACAGTTCATTTCATTTTGTAACGAGCCACTTGGAGCTGTTCGTTGGATATTCATGGGCTTAATCTGTACTTCAGCCATATAGATTTTGTCCCTAGTCAGTTTCTGACTATTTAGGGTTGCTCGCCAGTGAATAATATTTTCATCTAGCCGGTGGGGCACCCCGACTTATGCTGATCTAGGATCAAAGCTCTGACAGGCAGACAGATATAGCATTGCTTTGCTGGTCCGGTAGTGCAATTAAAGTGTGGGACTTGTGATGATGGTTTCAATGCTGGATCTAATTAGGCCCAGAAAAACTGGCATTCTTAGTCTGGATTCTGAGATGCCTCGCAAATCCAGGACTTCGCTCATAGATTATGTATTACAGTCATTTAGTTAGTCTTAGAAATGACTCTGGTGATCATGTAAGATGTTGAAACATGACTGCTTACACTCAGCGTGGCACATGATGATCAGTAGCTGACCCATGACAATCAGTATCAGAAAAAAGGCAGGGACTTACATGATCATTAACACCACACGGTATGGACTAGAAGCTTGGTAAAGGGTAAAGCCTCTCTAAGGCAAGAGTCAGATACACTAGCATCAACATCATCTGCATGCAGACAACAGCTTGTGTCTGCAATAAGTTTGGTGTAGAGTCTTTTCTTTCTACCAAACACCAAATTGTCATCTTCACAGGGACTGTCTTGCTGAACTCCCCTCCCCTGACTCTTTCCAGGCCTAGGAACAAGCAGGGTGTGCAAGGCCAGTACTGCAACTTCATCATCTGCAGATAAATTAGGTTATAACCAGGGTACGATTCAACACAGCACATACAGACTGGCTGAGATCATATCGAGGTTCATGTTTCCTCTACTGACAGACTGGCTGAGATCAGGCTGTGGTTCATGTTTCCTCTACTGACAGACTGGCTGAGATCAGACCGAGGTTCATGTTTCCTCTACTGACAGACTGGCTGAGATCAGACCGAGGTTCATGTTTCCTCTACTGACAGACTGGCTGAGATCAGGCTGAGGTTCATGTTTCCTCTACTGATTAAGTATTTCATTGTCAATACACTCAAACGCAAAATGTTTACACATAAAAACACACTTACTCTCCATGATGCCCAAGAATGCATACACAAAAACGTACACCCACAAGGCAGAGTTGTAATCTGTTGTGTCTACCAACGACTTGTTGGCCAGGAGAGGATCTTCCGTCCACTTTCCTAACCACACAGCATTGAAATCCCGTGCTACCATCATGAGACCATACATCACAGTAAAAAACACCACCCAGCGGGGGCCGATTGTCAGCAGGTACTCCTTGTAAACTGCCAGAGACACCTGCAAATTTAAGAGTACAATGTATAAAGCTGCTGCAGAGACAGTGGTTGGAATGCTTGTTTGCTAATGCAAGGTCTGGGTTCAATCCCCAGGGGAGGCAGGACTTTTTCTAAAAAGACAGGCTCTGGGGTCAGGCCAGCCTTATGAAAATGGCTACCAGGCAATGCTCAGAATTTTCTGGAAATTTTCTGGCAAGAAAAGATGACAAGAAAGGATACAGGTCACCCTGCCTAATATATCGTGGCCTAGAATAATGTGAATGGCTTAGCCACGTGGTATGATCAAGACAAGAACACTGAGCTGATCCACAACTCTGGTGATCGCGTTAGATGATCAAGACAAGAACACTGAGCTGATCCACAACTCTGGTGATCGCGTGAGATGGTGAATCATGACCACACACGCTTATCAGCAAGGCACATGATGAATGAATGAAGAATACGTGAAGCCTATCAGTTCACACCCCAACGGCATTATTAGCTCTGGAACCACCAGATACAATATATATATAAAAGGTCAAGTTAGTTTCAAAGTGCTATATAAAACAGATACTGTTGTAGGCATGTGAGACATGGACAATGAGCAGACTAAGCTGGGAAACATCTAATGGGAGTGGAAATTTACTTGCTAATGGAAATGTACTAGCTAATGGAAATGTACTTGCTAATGGAAATGTACTTGCTAATGGAAATGTACTTGCTAATGGAAATGTACTTGCTAATGGAAATGCAAAGAATACCATGGCTGGACACACACACACAAAATTAGACACCAAAGAAACAAAACACAAAATAGTCTAATTATTAGAAAAATTAGACGTGGACAGTCCAGATTTCTTGGGCATGTTATGGGGAGAAATAAACTTAACAACTTAGTGACAACTGGCAAAACTGATTTAAAAAGAGCAAAGGGAATGCAAAGAGATAATTACTTGGATGAACTGGCCCAATGGCTTAATCAGGACAAGAACACAGAGCTGATCCAAGACTCAGGTGATCGTGTGAGAGAGCAAACCATGACCACACCCATGCTTATTGGCATGGCACATGATGATGGTTATGACCATGATAGTACCATTAACTGGTTATGGTTATGACATTGCTGATACAGACAAATTATGATGATGGTGTTACTAGTACAGATAAATTATGAGTATGGAATTAATACGACAGATTCATAACGATTGTGGAATTAATAAGACATAAATTGCTAATAAGGAATGAATAATACAGATAAATCACAATTATGGGACTAAGGCATAAATCATGATTATGTAACTAATAAAACAGATAAATCCTGATTATGGGATTAATAGAAAAATTATGATTATGTGATAAATAGACATACATCATGATTATGGAATTAAGACATGATTATAGAATTAATAACATAAATCAGGATACAGAATTAATAATAGATAAATCACAATTAAAGCATTAATGAGACAAATCTTGAATATACAATTAACAATAAAAATAAATCATGATTATGGAATTAACAAGACATGAATCATGGCTATCAAGTTAGTACAGATAAATATGAACAGGAAAAGTTCAGAGAAAACTGTACAATTCTTACACTGCCAAATTCTGTACCCTCTTCATCAATAATCTTTCCTTTAGCATCACTCAGCTTGACCTCTTTATCATCGTTGTTACTGTTGTCATCATCACTGCTGTCAACACGTATGCTGCCGGCTGTTGAATCGCTGTCAACTGTTAAGTTGACCTTCTCGTCTGGCAAACACCTGCAGAAGAAGTCAACATAGCAAGTTTGATGTGATCTTAAGTCCGATGTTTCGTCATTCAGGTTGTTTCAGGTTGTTTCAGGTTGTTTCAGGTTGTTTCAGCATGGTCAAATAGTTAAAAGAGCTCATTCTTAAACATCCAATGGGCTGATGCTGAGGTAGCGGGTTCAACTCCTACATGGGTCAGTTGGACTAAAATGACTTCTCATCCTTGATTTGGAGACGTAAGTTATAAGTACATGGAGGCCCCGGTAAACATCTGGGATACATTCTTGGAAGACGCAACTTTAAGTGAAACAACATATAGCGAAACACTATTTCCCATATAATTAAATGAAATGCAGTGTATTATGTCATGTTTATTTTGATGGTTGTTGATAATTTATTGGCTAAATAGAGGTGGGTTGGGGGGTGAGTGGTAGAGTTATTGGGACGTAGAGGCATTAAATTCTGCCTCTTCATCTGAGGATGAAACTGTAACCTCTTCCTGCCTCTTTTCCTGGCTCTTCTCTGCTTGAACAAAAAATAATTGTCCAATGTCTGCTGCACAGCCTTTTTCCTTTTCTCTAAGTAAAGCTCCTTGTAACAGTTGGTGGTGCTTATTACTGCCCTCAAAACTTTCGGGTCATCTTCATTTATTATGTCCATTGTGACAAACGTTCAGCTGTCAACATTTGAGGGGGGGGGGGGGGGGGGGGGGGGGGGGGGGGTGTAAGTCGCACAGGGTGATCCTCTTCCTGTTGAACTCTCTGCATGTCAAGTTGCATTAGGTCCTCATGAGACAACTCTTCTCCATGTGATGCAAGCAACTCATCAATGTAAGCTTCCTTCATCCCTTCAAAGCCAGCTTTAGTGGCCAAGCTAGCGATCTGTCGTCGAATAGCATGTCATCAAATTCACTAAAGTCATGCACATATTCTGGCCAGGTTTCACCACAGCATTCATGCATGCTGACGTTACCTCACTCCATGAATCCGCTGTGTTGTCAATGGCCTTGAGGATGTTGCAATCTCGCCAGAATCCCTTAATGGTAGGCTTACCTTTACTGTCCTTAGCCCTGATGAGCTGTGAGAATGTGCAACACAAATAATAACTCTTGAAAGTGGCATTTACACCTTGGTCCATTGCCTAGATCAATGAAGTCGTGTTTGGTGGCATGAATACAAACTTGACATTCTCGGACAAGTCATCCAGATTGACTGGATGACCAGGGGCATTATCCAATAGCAGCAATACCTTAAATGCTAGGTTTTCTCTAGCACAGGGGTTGCATTCTTACTCCCTTAGAGCAGGGATAGCATAAACAGTTACCCATTCCTGGAATAATGTTCCTGCAGCATAGTAACACAGGTGACGACGTTATGGTGGAATGTAGCGACGTAAAGTGAAATTATGTCCCCTATGTGACAGCAACGTTATAGCGAAACAACGTAAACTGAAGTGACATATAGCGAGGCCTCACTGTATCTCAGAAGTCAGAATGGGTTCGCCTGATGGAGAGGGACACTTGTGACAAGGAAAGCTAATCCACAAAAATCCGTCTAGTGCACTAAATTAGCAGCATGTGAATGGGCTACGCTTTAGTTACAGCTAGCGAAAGCAAAAAAAACAACCTATCATAGTGAGATTTCTCGTGACCCAGTATGGTAGCATCTTTTCCACAAGGAGGTTCTCCCTCCCCTCTCCTAGCCAGAAACCAGTGGGGTGTGCAATACAAAGGGCTGGAACTTCACATCAGAAGACAGGCGTTCTAGGATGTACCCAGGTCACGATCAACAACTATTTATAACAGGTATGGATTCCAGGTACACAGTGCCAGAGCATTAGTGCACTGAACTGAGAGCCTTAAACTTTGATCTGAAGGAAAGAGGGGCACTAGTCAATTGTTTTCACAGTGAATTGAATTCAATGAATCAATCAAACCAACAATGAATTAGTCAATTCAAGCATATAGAAAGTATGGTGTGACATTCAGACTATATCATAGTTGCAAGACAAACATACCTAAGTTTCCACATGGAAATCACTCATCCGAGGATTTCAAGTGTATGAAGATGATCTTTTAATCCAATCAATCGATCAAACAAAATATGATTAACACTGAAAGACTATATTATAGTTACAAGGTGGAAAAACATCAATCCTGAAGCAGGAACCAATTCTTGGTCTGAAGTGCTACGATCATCACATCTTGTAGTGCTGAATGAACAAAGCCACAGGTGGCAAATCTTTCCCTCTCTTAGCAAACTGCAAGTGCAGGCATCGAACTCTCAACCTGCCTCACTCATGACATTATCAGCCTGCTAATTACAAGTTAGACTGACCTATATTTCCACAGGGCAATCACTCTTCCAAGGAAACCAAGTGTGTGATGATGTCCCTTTAACCAAATCAATGAACCCATCAATCTATCAGACCAAGTTAATACAAAGTATGGTATGACAATGAAAGGCTGACTTACTTTTCCACAGAGTGATCACCATCATCTAAAGAGACCAAGCGTGTGAAGATGTTCTTTTTGATCTGCTCCACTGAAATGATAAACAGCATTTAGTTTATGACTCAACAGTTTATAACAAATATTGTTCTTTAACAACTTGGAGATTTCATGTTTGTTGAGGAATTTTTCTCAATTGTGAACCAGATGTATGAAAGAGTATGGAATGGCCAAAATAACATTCAATAATAGGAAACAATATCTTTGGACACTATAACTAGACACTCTTGACTGGAATCTACAGGGTAAACAAAATAGTGGGTGATGCAAAAACACGAGAAGAGAATTACAGACAGAGATGAATAATATTGGGGAAGACAAGGAGGGAGCTGCAGGAGGTAGGAAGGCTGGACATTGATTGGTCGAGGGTCTACACCCCAATGGAACATACATGGCAGAAGAAGTGTTACATTTACTATTCATTATTGTATAGTGCAGAAACAGATAATGTGAAGGTAACATTACAGATAGATAATTTGAAGGTGACATTAAAGATAGATCATGTCAAGGTAACATTACAGACAGATAATGTGAAAGTAGCATTACAGATAGATAATGTGAAGGTAACATTACAGATAGATAATGTGAAGGTAACATTACAGATAGATAATGTGAAGATAACAAAAAAGTTATCAGAATATCATGACAAAAGGGGGGAAAAAAGGCAATGTTACAAAAACTTGGTTTTAAGAACACAGATCAAGTTAAGATAATTAAGGAACTTTAGTCTTTAAATGTGCAACAGATTAACAGAAGAATTAGGTCAGACAAAAGCTGCATTCAAGAAAATAAAAAGTACCTTTTGCAATATCACTGAATGTAAGTGCTGAAATGTTATATATTTTGCTGTATGGCACTGAATCATGGAATGTTAATGAACAAAGGAGGAAAAGCTTGGACTCAATGGAGATGTGGTTCCTGAGACGAGTGTTGCGAATACGTCAGGCTGCCGGAGTAAGTAACGGTGATTGCCTAGAAGAGGCTGACGAAATTAGAAAATTATATTGAAGCATGTATGGAAATGTCCCGAGAGCTGTGATGTTGGTTTGGTTCTTGACTCAACTCAATACTCAATTCAGTACAACAATGAGTAACAGTCAAACAGCATTCCTTGGTCATATGATGAGAAGAGAGCTACTGAAGAATATTGTGACAATTGGGAAAATCAATGGGAAAATAGTCAGAGATAAACCAAGAGAAATTATGCTGGATGGACAGACAGTGCAATGAAGGAATACCACCAGCAGAGTTGATCCAGAGCACCAAGGACAGATCTGTGGAAAGACGAACACTTAAGCCAACTGGCCATAAAGAGGCTGCTCCTTGTTACAGGGCAGGTGGTTGGTTGTGAATCCTGTGGAAGACTAACTCTAAGTCTGATGTACTGGAGTTCATATCATCTTTGGTCTGAAAGAGACATTGCATCTACCAGAGTCAAGATAGTGTAAAGATGTTTCTCCTCATCCAGTACCAGAGTCAGGTTGGTGTAAAGATGTTTCTCCTCATCCAGTACCAGAGTCAGGTTGGTGTAAAGATGTTTCTCCTCATCCAGTACCAGAGTCAGGTTGGTGTAAAGATGTTTCTCCTCATCCAGTAGCCAGAGTCAGGTTGGTGTAAAGATGTTTCTCCTCATCCAGTACCAGAGTCAGGTTGGTGTAAAGATGTTTCTCCTCATCTAGTACCAGAGTCAGGATAGGGTAAAGATGTTTCTCCTCATCCAGTACCAGAGTCAGGTTGGGGTAAAGATGTTTCTCCTCATCCAGTACCAGAGTCAGGTTGGGGTAAAGATGTTTCTCCTCATCCAGTACCAGAGTCAGGTTGGTGTAAAGATGTTTCTCCTCATCCAGTACCAGAGTCAGGTTGGTGTAAAGATGTTTCTCCTCATCCAGTACCAGAGTCAGGTTGGTGTAAAGATGTTTCTCCTCATCCAGTACCAGAGTCAGGTTGGTGTAAAGATGTTTCTCCTCATCCAGTACCAGAGTCAGGTTGGTGTAAAGATGTTTCTCCTCATCCAGTACCAGAGTCAGGTTGGTGTAAAGATGTTTCTCCTCATCCAGTACCAGAGTCAGGTTGGTGTAAAGATGTTTCTCCTCATCTAGTACCAGAGTCAGGATAGGGTAAAGATGTTTCTCCTCATCCAGTACCAGAGTCAGGTTGGGGTAAAGATGTTTCTCCTCATCCAGTACCAGAGTCAGGTTGGGGTAAAGATGTTTCTCCTCATCCAGTACCAGAGTCAGGTTGGTGTAAAGATGTTTCTCCTCATCCAGTACCAGAGTCAGGTTGGTGTAAAGATGTTTCTCCTCATCCAGTACCAGAGTCAGGTTGGTGTAAAGATGTTTCTCCTCATCCAGTACCAAAGTACCATCACCACAGGGACTATTGCAGAGCTCTCCTTTCCCCTCTCCAAACTCACAAATCAGCAAGTGTGTGCAAGACTAGGGCCAAAACTTCACATCTGTTCACACGGTGAAGATGTAGCACAGAACTTCACATCTGTTCACACAGTGAAGATGTAGCACAGAACTTCACGTCTGTTCACACAGTGAAGATGTAGCACAGAACTGCACATCTGTTCACACAGTGAAGATGTAGCACATTTGTTCACATGGTGAAGATGTAGCACATCTGTTCACATGGTGAAGATGTAGCACATCTGTTCACACGGTGAAGATGTAGCACATCTGTTCACACAGTGAAGATGTAGCACATCTGTTCACACAGTGAAGATGTAGCACATCTGTTCACACAGTGAAGATGTAGCACATCTGTTCACACAGTGAAGATGTAGCACATTTGTTCACATGGTGAAGATGTAGCACATCTGTTCACACAGTGAAGATGTAGCACATCTGTTCACATGGTGAAGATGTAGCACATCTGTTCACATGGTGAAGATGTAGCACATATGTTCACACAGTGAAGAGGTAGCACTTCTGTTCACATGGTGAAAATATAGCACATTTGTTCACACGGTGAAGATGTAGCACATCTGTTCACACAGTGAAGAGGTAGCACTTCTGTTCACATGGTGAAGATGTAGCACATCTGTTAACACGATGAAGATGTAGCACATCTGTTCACACAGTGAAGATGTAGCACAGAACTTCACATATGTTCACACAGTGAAGATGTAGCACATCTGTTCACACAGTGAAGATGTAGCACATATGTTCACACAGTGAAGATGTAGCACATATGTTCATATGGTGAAGATGTAGCACATCTGTTCACATGGTGAAGATGTAGCACATATGTTCACACAGTGAAGATGTAGCACAGAAGAGTTGAAAGTTAATTCTCACTGTCATAGAACTTGATGATTATTCAGTTTAAACAATTTAATGGCTTGTTGTGCAGTGATTTTTTATAGTTAAGAATAATTAAGAAACCAGCTCCTTGGCGAATTATTTACAGATGCAGTTCATGATGCCCATGTTCGAAACATAGCTGTGGGCGATTTGGCAGCAAACTGCCTTATGTTGGTTTTTTTATGAAATGGTATGGAAAGCAGCGGCAAACTACTGAACGTAAACTTGTCCTGTAATCACAAACAGTCAAAAAATACTGGAGTTGACTGCTACGTCCTGCAAACAACTACCTATGTCATTCTTAAAATTATATTCAGTGTCTTTCACAATACTGTCTTTAGTGTCATTCTCAACATTAGTGTCTTTCACAATATTACCTTCAGTGTCATTCTCAATAATGTCTTCCACAAAATTACCTTCAGTGTCTTTCTCAACATTAGTAATTTTCTCAAAATTAACTTCAGTGTCATTCTCAACATTAGTATCTTTCACAAATTTACCTTCAATGTCATTCTCATCCTTGTCATGTGAGAACACATCCTTGAGGAACTGAGCAAATGCTCCGTTGTGAGACACAAGCTGTCTGTAAGTTCCACATTCAGAGATCACCCCATCCTTGAGCACAACAATGTTGTCAACAAATGGCAGCCAGTGGACTCCGTGAGTTACCAGTATTCGGGTCTGCACACAAACAAAATGGCATACCTTAGTGTGAGCTACAAGGAGTTTTGGTCTTCATGGCTAATGTTCAAATAAACACACACACACACACACAAACAAAAGAGAAGTCCTGTACCAGAAATCTACACTTATGTGAAGTTTGAGAACACTCACAATATTTAGGTTTGAATGCATGGAGAAATAGGTGGTCAGTCTCTTTCTCTTACAGATGAGGGCAGGTGCCAAACACTTGTTCAACCATTTTCATTACATTATGAGCGTAACTTCCTAACAATTACAACAACATCCCCCTGCTACAGTTAACCTCTTGATTTTTTTTTTATTGCTAACACTAATCCAGCAGTCAATGTTAGCAATTAAAAATCTAGAGGTGAAGTAGCAAGGGTCACCCGGTCATAAAATAAATCCCTGTCTTTCATGTGATTTGAAGAGCAAGCAAGCGAGAGGGAAGGAAGGGAAATTATTACCCTGCGCATAAAGCTATGATCAAGAGTACAGAATTCTGATTAAGCTTATTAAGAGTAGGAGGAGGAAGAAAGAAAAGACCAGGAAAGAGGTGTGATTAAATTTGAGACATGTAGGAAGTAATAATAGTTATTCTTACCATGAAGCTCACTAGGCTCCTGTCAACAACAACAACAACAACAATAATAATAATAATAATAATAATAATAATAATAATAATAATAATAATAATAATAATAATAATAATAATAATCAGAAGAAGAAGAAGAAGAAGAAGAAGAAGAAGAAGAAGAAGAAGAAGAAGAAGAAGAAGAAGAGGAGACGGGATGTGGAGGAGGGGGATGACAAGAGCAAAGAACACTGAATGGAGGAACAACATAAATCAGAAAGCGAGGGATGAGGATTCCAACAAAGAAACAAGAATTACTCTAAGAAGAGCAAAATCCAAAAATGATGAAAACGCGATCGTACCTTGCTCTTCAACATCCCACTGTGGCCAATAACTTGATTAAATATGTGCTTGCCAACATGGGCATCTACGGCACTGAGAGGGTCATCTAGCAGGTAGATGTCTGCATCACTGTACACTGCCCTGGCCAGCGAGACTCGCTGTTTCTGACCTCCGGACAGATTAATGCCCTGGAGGTTAAGATAACAAATAAAATGGGTTACACAGAATGGCTGTAGCAGGATATAACAAGAAAATAAAAACAGTTTGTTCTGTTAACTCCTGGGAACTGTTTTGTAGAAGCTACATGTACCTAACTGTTTTTATGTTCTATTTATAAACAGAAGTTAGTTGCATGTCCTTTTATTGGATGTTGCAATCAACCCTAGCATTACTTGACTGATTTTCTAAGCAATTTTATGTAGTTTGCCACTGAATTCTGAATGGCTGATGCCTTTGAAAAAAAATTTGCATGTCCTTTGCAGGATGTTGTGTGCAACTCCAACCCCAGGTTGATTTACTAGGCAGTTTTACATTCAGTAGTTTGCCATTGCTTTCTTAACGAGAAGTCCAACAGACGTATTTAGGGGATGATCTCGCTACCCCGCAACCAGCATACAGGAAGTTTAAGAAAATGACACTTACCTTCTCTCTGCTATGCTTCACTGCAAAAGCAGTAGGACAAAAGAAAAAGCCTCACAACCTGCCTGCAGGTTGAAATATTGATGATGATGGTTGATACTGGACATCATATTCTTTAATGTGCCCAAAATACTATCGTGATGATGGTTACTACAAGGATGTCACATTTTTAATGTGACCACAGCATCATAATGATGATGGTTACTACAAGGGTTTCATGCTTGTTCATGAGGCAAAAGTATTATATTTCTCTCTTGTTTCATTTCTTCCATCAGCTCTCATTTCATTCTTAACTTTTCTAGGATCTCCACATTTATGAAATACAATATTTTATTCACCTTTTCTCCAATTTCTGTTCTATCACCAGCTGCCAACATTTTAAAATCATCCTTCAGGGCACAAGCTTTGATCACCTTTTGGTACCTGTCAGCCTCGAACATGGAACCAAACAGGATGTTGTCTTGGAGAGATGCATTCTGGATCCAAGCTTCCTGTGAGACATAAGCTGTGCTGCTCTGTGAATATTTGAACAAATGAGAATGATGACTCAATCATTGTAATCAAATGTTAATTTTAATGATAAAAGTAAAGTTTATTTACATTCTTTTAGGAGATAGAATGTGGTGGTGGGCTGTAGGTATGCTTTATCAAATGTGGTAGATATTATAATGCAGGTCTATGTACCAATTGCAGACTGCATAGAAGAAGCTTAACATGGCTATAGAACAATGTAACAACTTAAACAATTATAGTACTAGGAGATTTTGATGCAAAAGTTGGAGAGGAAAGCGATAAATTTGTTACTTGTGGATTTGATACATGATGTTAAGCCTTTGGTGGTGGGGTATGCGTATCCCCTTGATGACATGCCCTAATATGTTTGTGTGGCATGTTGTGGTGGGGTATGGGTATCCCCTTGATGACATGACCTAATATGTTTGTGTGGCATGTTGTGGTGGGGTAAGGGTATTCAGTTGATGACATGACCTAATATGTTTGTGTGGCATGTTACATAGAACCAGTTTTAGCATATGGCTGTGAATCGTGGACAATTTGTAAAGAAGCAAAAAAATTCACTGAAGCTTCAGAGGTGAGTAATCTACCAACCATTTTGAAAGTTTTTGAAGAAACAAAGACAAGGTATCACAGACAACAAGTTGAGACAGTTATTTTTGGTTACATTATGAGATGACAAAAACAAGAATATTGTGACAACTGGAAAGATTTCTGAAAGAGAGATGGAGGAAAACAGCAAGAGAAAATCATGGCACAGAAGGGTGTCAGGACAGAATAGATGCATTCTGTTGAAGAGTTAATGAAATCAATAGAAAGGTGAATATTTTACCCTAATAGTGGTATGTGTGTGGTTTGAGCGTAGCTGAATGAGGGATCATCGCCCCTATTCATCATCTGCTAAGAGAGGGAAAGACTGGTCACCTATTCCTCCGTTCATGCAGACCTACAACATGTGATGGCCCTGGCACATCACAGGCCCACAGAGGGTTTCTTCTTCGGGACTGTTTGTTGTTGGAGATCACAAGATGTGGATAAAGCACTTTATGATGATGATGATAATGATGATGCTGATGTGTTTAGGATGTTCTAAAATTGCCTGATTATATGACCTAACTCAAGGTTTACATGTTCAGGGAGCTCTCAAATTTTTCTAATCACAAGATCTACTTCAGGCAACATAATATAACTGCAAATTAACTACTAGCCAAAATACCTTCTAGCAACAACTTCAGAAAAACCTGTCACAGATATATGAACTTGTTTTAGCAAACAAATATATTCTTTATGTAATGCTTGTAATCAACACATTTTGCATATTTTTTTACACAATTTTAAAATACCAAATACAATTACATTTTCATTTTTTTCACATGCTTAAATCACCTGAAATATTTAAAATTATTAAGAACAAATCTGGCAATGCACCACTAACTTGTAAAACAACATTTCCATCCAGTTTTTCCATTTCACCCAGCATGGCAGACAGAAGTGAGGACTTCCCTGATCCAACCATGCCAACTACAGCAATCAATCCACCTTTAGGAATCTCCAGATTGATGCTGAAACAGACACACAAGATGAACAATTTTTATTTGGTTTGTAAATTCTTCTTCAACTGTCTCATTTGGAGCAGGCACTGGAGATTATGACTTGTCCAATCATAAAACTACCAACCAGTCAACCATCTCTTCTCAGTCAATCACCCATCATAAACCACCTATTTCATCTCAATCAACAAATCAAGAATCTCATCTCAACCAATTAACCAACCAAACACTTCATCTCAACCAATTAACCAACCAACCAACCATATCTCAACCAATTAACTAACTAACAATATCTCAACTAATTAACCTACCAACCATGTCATCTCATCCAAATAACCAACCAACCATCTCAACTAACAAAGAATCTCATCTCAACCAATTAACCAACAAAACATCTCAACCAATGAACCAACCAACCATATCTCAACTAACAAAGAATCATCTCAACCAATCAATCAACCTACTATCTCATCTCAACCAACCAATCAATCACCTTATCTCAAACAATCATCCAATCATATCATCTCAACCACCCACCCAGTCAATCATCTCAACCACCCAGTCAATCATCTCAACCACCCAGTCAATCATCTCAACCACCCAGCCAATCATCTCAACCAACCACTCAGCCAACTATCTCAACCACCCAGCCAATCATCTCAACCACTTAACCAATTATCTCATCTAATACCTGTAAATCATCTGTACCACCACACTTTAACATACAAAAAGGTACAACTTACTTTCTAAGTGTTGGTTGTTGACTAGGCTCCCATGTAAAAGTACCTTCTCTAATACTAATGGCAGACTCTGAAATTGATCAAACAATCTGATTTTTTACGTATCATATTTCCAATATTAACATCTGTACTATTTATGAAACAAATTTTGGATCTTGTAGATGCAGACTGTTGTCTTTATGAATTCTTATGCCTATAAATAACACACCACATATCAGTTTTCATAATGTTTCTGGAGAATATACTTCTAGAGCGACTTCAATTTTCCTAACAATCATTTTCCACCCCAACTATTAACAACAATCTTACATCTCTTTTTAAATAAAAGCCACAAACAGTAGGCTGCATGATTTATGCCTGGTATATTTCACTGCATCTCTTCAGGCTCTTACTGTGGAATTATGTATTCATCATATGAAGTGAATACATGAATTATCTTTTGGCTGAAATACTTATACACATAGTCACTGATATTGATTGTTCATCAGATAAACGACTGAAAAAAATCTGAAAAGTTTAGAGGATCGACTTCACTGTACCGGGTTTTATCCCATATAGCTCAGTCTTTTTACACAGGGCTGCCTGCCAAAAACATCGCACAAAGCATGAACTTCTTAGCTACAGTAATTACCCCCAGGAGTCTTCGAGAAAAATGCACTTGTCAACCGAAAGACATAGGCTGGAATCAAACCACAACCTTCGCAGCGCGAGGCAGATGGCTTGACCACTTCGCCACGAAGACTCCCAAGAGATAAACGACTGATCAAGTATAGCAAAGCACTAGCAATTAGGCAGTTCCAACCAAGTTTGTGCTGACAGAAAGACTGTTTCAAAATTGTGTTTACCATGGTAGTAACAAATTCTCACATTCGAACAATATCAGTGACTGTCTTTTAAATATTTAAGCCAAAGCAAAATTAATTTTTCCCACTTCATGAAATATAATTATATACACCTGATGAGAAGCAGCAAAACATGTCAGGCAATAAATCATGCAACTTATAGTTTGTGGCTTCTATGTTTAAATTCACTTAGGGTGTACACCATTTTGAATTATGGCTGTTATTGTCTTCAAACACAGAATGCCAACGTTTCTTTGCACACAATATTCAGTGTTGGCTAGTTGTGCATCTTCGAGAAGGATGTGTGTGATTTAAATCTGATGCACTGGCAACCAGGTCATTGAAGCCCTGAGAATGGCTTGCATCTATCGGGATAAAGTTGGTGTTGAGACTTCTCCCAACCTTGAAACACAGCAGCATCTCTGCAGAGACTGTTGCAGAACTCTCCTTCCCGTGCTCAAACTCAGAAACTAGTGGGGTGTGCAAGGCCCACTACTGGAATCTCACATCTCTGAAGAGGTTTATTCAGATGTAACTAGGTTATGATTCAGCAAAGCCCATATAAACTGGCTTCTGTTATATATAAACTGGCTTATATTATATATAACCTGGCTTATATTATATATAAATTGACTTCTATTATATAATAAACTGGCTTCTATTATATAATAAATGGGCTCCTATTATATATAAACTGGCTTCTATTATATATAAACTGGCTTCTATTATGTATAAACTGGCTTATATACATATTCTTTTCTACTGTATTCTATGAGTATGATATTTTAGTCAGACAATAAGACATAACTTCTTCTTCTTCAGCGTTCCGAGCCATTGAGGTTCTTTGCTGCAGATACAAGCCGACTCCATTCGTCTCTCTGGTTGACCTTCTCTTGCCAGTCGTTGATTCCAAGTGCTTGTATGTCTGTATATATATTATCTCTCCACCGTCTTCTTGGTCTACCTCGGGGTCTACGGTCATTTATTTCCTGAGTGTAAGCGAGTTTTGTTTCCCTATTATCTTCCATTCTTTCTATATGCCCCAGCCATTTGTAGTCTATTAGCCTTCATGATACCAGTGATTAGCGGGGACTTATACAGATCATAAATGTCTTTGTTACTTCTTCTTTTCCACTCTCCACTTTGTGTATCCCTAATGGGTCCAAAGATGCGTCTTAAAACTTTGTTCTCAAAGGTTTGTAGCAAGGTTTCGTCTCCTTTCATTGTACTCCAGGTTTCAGAGCCATACAGCACAACTGGTCTGATCAGTGTTTTGTATATTGTGATCTTGGTGTTACGAGATAGCGCCTTTGATTTTAGTAGATGTTGTAGTGCATAGTATATCTTATTTCCAGAATTGATTCTAGTTTGTATTTCTTCCCTTATGATGTTGGAGCAGTTGAAGATTGTACCCACGCATTTGTATGTTTCCGTTCTTTTAATGATCATATTATCTATTTGTATGTGGCCAGAGTTTTTAGCCATTCTGTCTCTTGAAATTACCATATATTCTGTCTTATCTTGGTTGATAACCAACCCCATCTGTTGGGCTTTTTCCTTTAAGTGAGTCAATATTTCTAATGTCTTTTGTTCATTTTCCCCTATAATATCTATATCATCTGCATAACCAAGCAGCTTGGATGTTCCTCCAATATCACATTCCTCCTTTACCCTCCTTAAAACTTTCTCTAGAGCCAGATTGAAGAGTAGCGGCAATAGTGCATCACCCTGTTTCAAGCCAGATGTTATTTGGAAAGGGTCTGATTTCCTGCCTTTATATGTTACTATAAGTATCTTCCATGCATAGTCTGGTCATGTTGATTAACTTCCTTGGTATTCCAAATTCCTGCATCGCATTCCATGGACTATTCCTATGGACACTATCATAGGCCTTTTTAAAATCCACAAAAATGTTATGGAGATCTCTTTTATATTCCCAATTTTTCTCGGCTATTTGTCTTAAGATAAATATCTGATCTATTGTTGATCTGTTTTGTCTAAAACCCGCCTGGTAGTCACCTAATTTGTATTCTGAATATGGTTTTAGTCTATTTAGTAATACTGCGGATAGTATCTTATAGCTTATGGACAGTAGTGATATTCCTCTATAATTTTCTCCTTTCTATTATAAGACATAACACAATGAACAAATATCAAAAGAAAATTATAACAGAAAGAAAGGTGGATTGTAAAAATGCAAGAGGAATATAATGTTTCAAGTGGGAAGATGTCAAGAGATGGATACGAAAGAAAATTAACATTTCAAGGGGGAAGATGTCAAGAGATGGATATGAAAGAAAGTTAACATTTCAAGTGGGAGAATACTAGGAGATGCACATGGATGAAGATAATGTTTCTCGCTGGAGGAGATAAAGAGATGGACATGACTAAAGATAATGTTTCTCGCTGGAGGAGATAAAGGGATGGATATTAATAAAGATAATGTTTCTCACTGAAGGAGATAAAGATATGGATATTAATAAAGATAATGTTTCTCACTGAAGGAGATAAAGAGATGGACATAAATAAAGATAATGTTTCTCGCTGGAGGAGATAAAGAGGCAAACATGAATAAAGATAATGTTTCTTGCTGAAGGAAATAAAGGGATGGATATTAATAAAGATGATGTTTCTCGCTGAAGGAGATAAAGAGATGGACATAAATAAAAATTGATTATTTGGTTGTTTCGGGATTTGAAATTTAAATATTGAGCACAACCCACTACTGGCAACGCCGATCGCATTCCGGCACGAACCTAAGGCCTATCCACGTCATGGAAGCACTATACTCGAGTTTCACCCTCGTTTGAGCTCGTCAGTAGTGCATATCCCTGACCGGATCCGGAAACAAGCCCCGGATCACGCATGTGAATCGGGTGTGTAACCACGCGGCACACACTGGACACGTCAAATTATCACACCGGAATACCACAACGCTACCCATCGTAGGCTATGCTCAAGATTGCCCAATCGCCGCGACTGACGTCCGTCAATCGATGTGGACCCGAACGATCAGGACTTCTCACTGGCAAGGAACACCAGGCCTCCTAAATCCAGTGAGCAACGATAAAATTGATTATTTGGTTGTTTCGGGATTTGAAATTTAAATATTGAGCACAACCCACTACTGGCAACGCCGATCGCATTCCGGCACGAACCTAAGGCCTATCCACGTCAATGGAAGCACTATACTCGAGTTTCGCCCTCGTTTGAGCTCGTCAGTAGTGCATATCCCTGACCGGATCCGGAAACAAGCCCCGGATCACGCAGTGTGAAGCGGGTGTGTAACCACGCGGCACACACTGGACACGTCCAAATTATCACACCGGAATACCACAACGCTACCCATCGTAGGCTATGCTCAAGATTGCCCAATCGCCGCGACTGACGTCCGTCAATCGATGTGGACCCGAACGATCAGGACTTCTCACTGGCAAGGAACACCAGGCCTCCTAAATCCAGTGAGCAACGATAAAATTGATTATTTGGTTGTTTCGGGATTTGAAATTTAAATATTGAGCACAACCCACTACTGGCAACGCCGATCGCATTCCGGCACGAACCTAAGGCCTATCCACGTCATGGAAGCACTATACTCGAGTTTCACCCTCGTTTGAGCTCGTCAGTAGTGCATATCCCTGACCGGATCCGGAAACAAGCCCCGGATCACGCATGTGAATCGGGTGTGTAACCACGCGGCACACACTGGACACGTCAAATTATCACACCGGAATACCACAACGCTACCCATCGTAGGCTATGCTCAAGATTGCCCAATCGCCGCGACTGACGTCTGTCAATCGATGTGGACCCGAACGATCAGGACTTCTCACTGGCAAGGAACACCAGGCCTCCTAAATCCAGTGAGCAACGATAAAATTGATTATTTGGTTGTTTCGGGATTTGAAATTTAAATATTGAGCACAACCCACTACTGGCAACGCCGATCGCATTCCGGCACGAACCTAAGGCCTATCCACGTCATGGAAGCACTATACTCGAGTTTCACCCTCGTTTGAGCTCGTCAGTAGTGCATATCCCTGACCGGATCCGGAAACAAGCCCCGGATCACGCATGTGAATCGGGTGTGTAACCACGCGGCACACACTGGACACGTCAAATTATCACAAAGGAATACCACAACGCTACCCATCGTAGGCTATGCTCAAGATTGCCCAATCGCGTGATAATAATATTGTGATAATAGTGATAATAATCATGACCGGATCCGGTCAGGGATATGCACTACTGACGAGCTCAAACGAGGGTGAAACTCGAGTATAGTGCTTCCATGACGTGGATAGGCCTTAGGTTCGTGCCGGAATGCGATCGGCGTTGCCAGTAGTGGGTTGTGCTCAATATTTAAATTTCAAATCCCGAAACAACCAAATAATCAATTTTATCGTTGCTCACTGGATTTAGGAGGCCTGGTGTTCCTTGCCAGTGAGAAGTCCTGATCGTTCGGGTCCACATCGATTGACGGACGTCAGTCGCGGCGATTGGGCAATCTTGAGCATAGCCTACGATGGGTAGCGTTGTGGTATTCCGGTGTGATAATTTGACGTGTCCAGTGTGTGCCGCGTGGTTACACACCCGATTCACATGCGTGATCCGGGGCTTGTTTCCGGATCCGGTCAGGGATATGCACTACTGACGAGCTCAAACGAGGTTGAAACTCGAGTATAGTGCTTCCATGACGTGGATAGGCCTTAGGTTCGTGCCGGAATGCGATCGGCGTTGCCAGTAGTGGGTTGTGCTCAATATTTAAATAAATAAAAATAATGTTTCTCGCTGAAGGAAATAAAGAGATGGACATGATTAAATGTAATGTTTTCCGCTGATGGAGAAAGAGATGGACATGAAAGAAGATGTCAGACCATCATTGCAAGAGAAATGTTCTGATCTCTTCTATTCAGCTCTATTCACTTCTGTCTAGCTCTATTCACTTCTATTCAATTTTTATTCACTTCTATTACAGTTCTATTCACTTCTCAACAATTATTCACCTGAATCACTGTCCATCATTACAACTTCTTTGGAAATATCTTTTTCAGTCAAGAAATCGTTGATCCGTGACAGGGAGACACGGGCCTGAACACAAGAAGGTATCACCACTGCCACCTCGCTGAACGGGTAGCTTAACAGCAATAGCAAGGTCATGGTCAGGAAAGCTTTTGGTGCATCCAGACTGTCTCCCATCATAACCACACTAAAAAGACTAATGAAACGAACCTGGAAACAAGATCATAAAGTCGATTTAGCTTCTCTATATTTGAACTATTTGTTAGAATTTGTCTCTAACACCAACACGACAGTACTTAAATCATGGTCTTATGTGCTCTGTATCTCCTAGAAAATGTATGTATATTACAGGATATATTTTTAATGACTGTGCAGTGTTTGAAAATATTGTTTCGTATTGAACTATTATGTTGCATGAACTTTACAGAGGGTAAATACAAAACGTGGACCAGCATTTTTTTCAAACACTGCAGTCATTAAAAATACACCCTATAGTTATTTAACAAATCATCTTCACTAAAACTCAAGTCATTTAGGCCAACTATGTTCAGATCCATCCTGATTATGTCCCTTGCCTGTAGTGGCTGACAATACCAGTTGTGTGTTGGTTTACTATATTTCATTGGACCCCTGCATAGTCCGCTACCACAAACCATCCTGCTAGTGCCAAACTGGATTGGCACTGACATTCATGTCGCCACAAATCTCAGTCTCTGATGTTCTGGATCATTTCTATTATATTTATGTTATTCCTCCATGCGGCCATCTTGGGCCATCCAACATCATTTCTCTTGATCAGCCTCTGCTCCTTCTCGCTCTGATCTTTCCAGTTGTCATGATGTTCTCTCATGATTCTCTTCTCATCACATGATCAAAGAACATTTCTTGTAGTTGTATATAATATTCTACTTTTATTTTCCTCTTTCAGCCAATCAGTTGGCAATGGCATTATGCATAGTATACTCTACAGGCTGTTGGTTTGTCGAGAATCCTGTCTGTTCCACTTTTCACAGTGAGGAGCCATTTGTGTGATATTCACTGGTACAGGAACAGAGCATTATGGAGCAACCCTTTGCCATGAAGTTGGAACCACGACATAACTGACTAACTAACTAAGGTATTTGCAACATTAGTCTCTGGAACCACATGTCCATTGCCTCCAAGCTTTTCTTAATTTGTTCATTCCAATTCCATAATTCACTGTCATACAGTAGAACAGGATAACACTTTAGCACTCTCTGTCAGACATTTAATGAGAGTAACTTGACTTCTCCCATAATATACTTTTTATCTTTGGAAAGAAAGCTTGTGCTTGACCTTTCCTGCTCATAGTCTCCAAGACATCATCTATCTGGTGTTATTCTTTCAATGTAAGATATTCCTTTCTATTGTTACAACACATTTTGGTGTTATCTTTTTCTTTAATATAACCAAAAATAACCATTGTCTCAGTTTTCTTGATATCCAAAGAAAGCCCATTGTTTTACATTCTATAACTACAGTGTCCAACAAATGTTCCAGATGTTTTGCAGTGCTAAACATCAACATTGTTTTAAAACGACAAAGACAATTTATTCAAAGAAAGCTTATTAAATAAAAGAAAAGAAAGAACTAAATAATCTAATAATATATAATGTATAAACAACAATTTTTAGAACAAACAAATATGTCAAGAGGTCTTGTTCACATTCAGTGGCATACTGGGTATATGGTTCACATTCAGTGGCATACTGGGTAGATGGTTCACATTCAGTGGCATACTGGGTATATGGTTCACATTCAGTGGCATACTGGGTATATGGTTCACATTCAGTGGCATACTGGGTATATGGTTCACATTCAGTGGCATACTGGGTATATGGTTCACATTCAGTGGCATACTGGGTATATGGTTCACATTCAGTGGCATACTGGGTATATGGTTCACATTCAGTGGCATACTGGGTATATGGTTCACATTCAGTGGCATACTGGGTATATGGTTCACATTCAGTGGCATACTGGGTATATGGTTCACATTCAGTGGCATACTGGGTATATGGTTCACATTCAGTGGCATACTGGGTATATGGTTCTAGCCGCATATTTTGGTGGACCTAGTGGCACTTGATGGTTGTTCTCATTATCATGCTGGCTACCTTTACTTCCCAGAACATATCCTGATACCCATTTTAAGCTGGGCAAACCTGGCAGCCCGTATTAATGAAAACATCCCTACTTAAAAGTAGAAACTGTCTAACAATAAATCAAAGTACACACTATAATATGCCTGAAATAACTAACAAACAAAAACAGAGATAATATACTAACTAGGAACAAGATAGCTTTAAACATGAAGTCTAATCCACAATAGCACAGCCGAATTTTCTTGTTTACAGCCATCTCTTCATTTCGAATGCCACAGATTTTGCCAATAAAAGATTTTTCCCATGCATACAGTTTCAGCACCTGAAATTAAATGATTGTGAGCATTTTGTAATAATCTGTGTAAAGAGCATGTAAAATGTATTGAAAGAAATCTGGTGAAAATAAAAACAACCTCAGATAATAATAAATGATGCAATATATCTGAAACTTTCCATCCACTGACTGTTTCATGAGATTTAGGTCCAGCTTTCTTCCTATGGGCTCCTGGTCCCCAACATGGAGGTTAGGTGGTTGAGCTGTTAAGGCCTATGGAGTGTTTATGCTGGTGGCTATGGTTTGCTTTCACTTTTTCCTCATTTTGAACTGGTAGTTCATACTTCCGTTGCCCTGCTTTTTTTCCTACTTTCATTTTATTTAGAATTCTGATACAAACATTAACATGTCTAAAATCTGTACAGATCTTCTTACCTTAATCCCATTGAGAATCTCATTCATGACTTTGATCCTGCCATCTTTGATCTCATTTCTCTTCTCCTCCAGATCCTCCACTTTCTGGCCCAGCCAGTAATTGATGGGAATCAGACACAGCAAGATGGGCAAAGTCAGTACCACAACTCCTCCCAGCTGAGTGTACAACAGGTACATGGCTACCAGCGTCTGCGGCAATGTCAGAGATCAAGGTTTTATTCATGTCTGGACAGATTGAGAAATCAATAAGCAAGTCCTACAAGAAGCTAATGGAAAACCGTAAACTGATTAGTGCAATTAGACGTAGATTTTTTGGGGCATATTATGAGAAGAAAAACAAGAGAACTTGCTGACAGCTGGCAAGATTGAGAGGAAAAGAACAAGGGGAAGGCCAAGAAGTAAATATCTGGATGGCTTATCCACATGGCATGGTTGAGACAAGAACACAGAGCTGATCCACGACTCTAGTGTTCGTGTGAGATGGCGAAATATGACCCATGCTTATCAGTATGGAATATAGTGATGATTCATGTGATAGATGGCAGTAAATTAATACATGTGGTATAAAATGTCATCTGGTACAATATGCCATCACTTTCATCAGCATGTGACCTGCCAGCTGGCACATCCATACAGATTTTGGTCCCTGATGTTCTGGAACAATTCTATTGATATTCCTCATGCCACCATTGCAGTCCATTCAACTTCATGTTTCTCAGTTGACCCTTGCCTATTCTACCGCTGATCTTTCTAAATGTCACATTTTCCAATGCCCCTCTTCTCATTACAATACCAGAGAACACCACCTCCTTATATTTGTATATAATGTTCTACTTTTATTAGCCCTTTCCAGGCACTCAGCTTCTCTGGTGGTGCAGGTATTTGCAACATGCCTCTCAGAAACCACATCTCTTGTCCCCAAGCTCTTCCTAATCTGTTTGTGTTTCATGACTGACTGCCATACAACAGAGCAGGTTCTGTATACCACTTCAGCACTCTCTTTCTGGCATATGCCACAATGATATATAATGTTTGTGATATGCTTGAATTTTGTATGATGAGACAAATGATCTAAAGGGTAGAATGGTTCAGAGATTATGAAGACTGCGTCTGGACTTATGCACACCTGATTCAATTCATGTGGACTAGATTTTTACAAAATATGAAAAGACTGGTGTACCTCCTCCTGATCCTGTGGTAGTGTATCTGATAGCTAGCATTCTTGGACAAGGGTGGAATATTTGGAGAATATGTGTGGAAGTTGTGCTTCTTAAAAATGCCTTGGGAATGGACAAGAACAGGCAGGATATGTCACTCCTATTTGCCCACAGTAGAATATTTATCACATCTGTGAGAAAAAGAGTGTTGAAGTACTATAGAGAACCCATATCTATGTATGCGTGTAAAACATGGAAAATTAACAGACAAGCTCAGAAGCATCTAATGGCGGTGGAAATGTGGTTTTTGAGAAAAATGCTAAGAATACTATGGACAGACAGAAAATCAAATGACATGGTCCTTAAAGAGGAAAATGAGAGATGGAGATTGAAAGGGGATATTGGATGTAGACAGTCAAGTTTTGGACATATCAGGAGAAATGGACTTGAAAATTTGGTGACAACTGGCGAGCTTCATGAGAAGAGAGCAAGAAGAAGACAAAGGGATACATACCTTGGTGGTTTGGCAGCATGGCATGGTCGGGACAAGAACACAGACCTGATTTGAGACTGGTGGCAGCATGGCATGGTCAGAACAAGAACACAGACCTGATTTGAGACTGGTGGCAGCATGGCATGGTCAGGACAAGAACACAGACCTGATTTGAGACTGACATGGCATGGTCGGGACAAGAACACAGATCTGATTTGAGACTGGTGGCAGCATGGCATGGTCGGGACAAGAACACAGACCTGATTTGAGACTGGTGGCAGCATGGCATGGTTAGGACAAGAACACAGACCTGATTTGAGACTGGTGGCAGCATGGCATGGTTAGAACAAGAACACAGACCTGATTTGAGACTGGTGGCAGCATGGCATGGTAGGGACAAGAACACAGACCTGATTTTTTGCGCTCGTTCGCTTTGAACTCAAGCGTAGTCCAGACACACTACTTCTAGTAATGTTGGACTGCATTTTGCATGTGGATTAGCTTTACCTACTAACAGTAACCCTTGCCACTCTGACTTCAGGGGTACTTGTAATTTACTCCCCAAGTCAAGGACAATAGGTCAACATTTTACCTCAACTGTCCAATGTATGGGGTTGAACCCCTTACCTCGGCATCAGCACAACGGATGTTGGTGACAGTATAAGATGGCAAACCATGACTGCCCAAGCCTATTGGCATAGCACTTGATGATGATGATTCTGGTATAACATATGTGGATCCTTGTCAGTGTTATGGAGTTCATGCACTGTACTGAGATTCTCCATGTCTGACCTATTGGAGGAGACTGAACACTTATGAAGGTATCCATGTCTGACCTATGGGAGGAGACTGAACACTTATGAAGGTATCCATGTCTGACTTATGGGAGGTGACTGAACACTTATGAAGGTATCCATGTCTGACCTATGGGAGATGGCTGAACACTTATGGAGGTATCCATGTGCAAATAAAGTAGTTTAGCATATCAAGTACCTGAACATATACCAGTGTGGGTAGAAAAGAGTTAATCTTCAGAGATCCCTGTGCAGTCAACAGGTCATAAAAGTTGGCCAACACGGAACATTTGCTTATTAGCCATCATAAAGTTAATAAAACATATTTCATATATTGTATTCAACTCCCTGCTCCCTATACATCGAAGAATTATCAATGAAGCGATTCCAGCCATTGTTATGGAAACAGAAGAACTTCTGTTAAATCTTAGACTACTGTGCGGATAATGTAGTCCACATTCAAACAATATTAGTGACTATGTACTTAGTATTTAAGCCGAAGTATTATTCATTTATTACTTCATATGATATATCACCACCAGATTCAGTGAAATATGCCGGGCATGGTGCAATAAATGTATTGTTTATGGCATCTTTCTATAATGTGCTTTTAGCACAAACAACCCACCTGTATTGGTGTCAGGACAATGAGGTAAATTTCCTCCATTGCACTTGTGACCTTGTCCAGGTCCTCGCTGATAAGTGAAACCATCTGGCCAGCAGTCTTATCTTTCCTGCAGTCATTACTCAGTGTCAAAGCCTGGGTGAAAGAGGAAGAAATGTTACATTCTAGAATCAACCATTTTAACTGCAACATCTAGCATTCAGTGACTTTCTTAGCATTTACAGTGGCTTTCTTAGGATTCAGTGGCTCTTAGCATTCAGTGACTTTCTTAGCATTCAGTGACTGTTTTTGCCTTCACAGTGACTGTCTTAGCCTTCACAGTGACTGTCTTAGCCTTCACAGTGACTGTTTTAGCTTTCACAGTGAATGTCTTAGCCTTCACAGTGACTGTCTTAGCTTTCACAGTGACTGTCTTAACCTTCAGAGTGACCATCTTAGCATTCACAGTGACTGTCTTAGCCTTCACAGTGACTGTCTTAGCATTCAGTGACTGTCTTAGCCTTCACAGTGACTGTCTTAGCATTCACAGTGACTGTCTTAGTCCTTCACAGTGACTGTCTTAGCCTTCACAGTGACTGTCTTAGCCTTCACAGTGACTGTCTTAGCATTCACAGTGACTGTCTTAGCCTTCACAGTGACTGTCTTAGCATTCACAGTGACTGTCTTAGCATTCAGTGACCGTCTTAGCCTTCACAGTGACTGTCTTAGCATTAACAGTGACTGTCTTAGCATTAACAGTGACTGTCTTAGCATTCAGTGACTGTCTTAGCCTTCAGAGTGACTGTCTTAGTCTTCACAGTGACTGTCTTAGCATTCAGTGACCGTCTTGGCCTTCATAGTGACTGTCTTAGCATTCAGTGACCGTCTTAGCCTTCACAGTGACTGTCTTAGCTTTCACAGTGACTGTCTTAGCACTTAGTGACCATCTTAGCCTTCACAGTGACTGTCTTAGCATTCAGTGACTGTCTTAGCCTTCACAGTGACTGTCTTAGCATTCAGTGACCGTCTTAGCCTTCACAGTGACTGTCTTAGAATTCAGTGACCGTCTTAGCCTTCACAGTGACTGTCTTAGCATTCAGTGACCGTCTTAGCCTTCACAGTGACTGTCTTAGCATTTAGTGACCGTCTTAGCCTTCACGGTGACTGTCTTAGCATTCAGTGACCATCTTAGCATTCACAGTGACTGTCTTAGCATTCAGTGACCGTCTTAGCCTTCACAGTGACTGTCTTAGCTTTCACAGTGACTGTCTTAGCATTTAGTGACCGTCTTAGCCTTCACAGTGACTGTCTTAGCATTCAGTGACCGTCTTAGCCTTCACAGTGACTGTCTTAGCATTCAGTGACCGTCTTAGCCTTCACAGTGACTGTCTTAGCATTCAGTGACCATCTTAGCATTCACAGTGACTGTCTTAGCATTCAGTGACAGTCTTAGCCTTCACAGTGACTGTCTTAGCTTTCACAGTGACTGTCTTAGCCTTCACAGTGACTGTCTTAGCATTCACAGTGACTGTCTTAGCCTTCACAGTGACTGTCTTAGCCTTCACAGTGACTGTCTTAGCATTCAGTGATTGTCTTAGCATTCAGTGACTGTTTTTGCCTTCATAGTGACTGTCTTAGCCTTCACAGTGACTGTCTTAGCCTTCACAGTGACTATCTTAGCCTTCACAGTGACTGTCTTAGCATTCACAGTGACTGTCTTAGTCTTCACAGTGACTGTCTTAGCCTTCACAGTGACTGTCTTAGCATTCACAGTGACTGTCTTAGCTTTCACAGTGACTGTCTTAGCCTTCACAGTGACTGTCTTAGCATTCAGTGACTGTCTTAGCATTTAGTGACTGTCTTAGCATTCACATTGACTGTCTTAGCCTTCACAGTGACTGTCTTAGCTTTCACAGTGACTGTCTTAGCCTTCACAGTGACTGTCTTAGCTTTCACAGTGACTGTCTTAGCTTTCACAGTGACTGTCTTAGCATTCACAGTGACTGTCTTAGCATTCAGTGACTGTTTTTGCCTTCACAGTGACTGTCTTAGCATTCACAGTGACTGTCTTAGCTTTCACAGTGACTGTCTTAGCCTTCACAGTGACTGTCTTAGCATTCAGTGACTGTCTTAGCATTCATAGTGACTATCTTAGCATTCACAGTGACATTCTTAGCATTCACAGTGACTGTCTTAGCATTCACAGTGACTGTCTTAGCCTTCACAGTGACTGTCTTAGCATTCAGTGACTTTCTTAGCATTCACAGTCATATTCTTAGCATTCACAGTGACTCTTAGCACTCAGACACTTAGCATGTACAATGACTTTCTTAGCACTGACAGTGACTTTCTGAGCTCATTACTATCTTTGGTCAGTTTGTTATGCAACTTGATAGATACCATTAAAACAGCATGGATACACATATGGTAACAATTGAGCATGCATGGCAGATATTTTTCCTATTACTGAAAAACAAATGTTCATGTGGCATAGTAATTTTCTTATCAATGTGAATTCTAGAGGAGTTTATTGTTTTTGTTTTTTTTAATACTTAAGATTCTTTTGAAATATGTGAAGAAATCAAACTGTTATAAGAAGATGATGTAAACAATTCTACATGTTAACTCTTAGAGATCATGAAGTTTACATTCTGAATATTAACTCTTACAGAATCACACCTACCTTCTTGTAGACAGCCACTGTGACTGCCATCTTAACCTGGTATGACAGTCTGCGCAGGCTCATCCAGACCCGCAGGTGCAAGCTGTCTGACAAGAATGATGCGAAGCAGGAAGCTGCAATCAAACCATACCCTCTCCACTGAGGCTCTGAGCTGCGGTTCTGAACATACTTCATCAAGGACCTAGAATGTCAATCAAGCCGTTCATCAGACATCTAACACCATTTATATATTTCTTGATCTTCATCAAGTATATGGTGTATTTTGTATTTTTAATGACTGTGCAGTGTTTGTAAATATTGCCAGTCCAAGTTTTGTAGTGTTATATTGTTTCTCAGTACTCTACTCCTCAGTAATTTGCCTGATGTGTTTCTGACATTTTCCATTTTGTGTGAAAATTATGTGCTTCAAAATGTTATGATTTCATTGTGTTTTATTCGTGTTATGGAGCAGTTCTTGTGATATTCGTGAACACAAGTGGTGTGTGTACCATTATTCACTAATTTTAACAGGATATTGCTGCGGCTGATAGAAAATAACACCTTGGTAAGTGAATTTTTTTCATAATTTTTAACACTTTAATTTCAATTGTTATTACTAAACCTCTCATTATTGTCATAATATTTGTAACCTATCAATTAATTATTAACACTGTCATGTTCCCTGTGAATTCCTCTTTAATTTGATATGTAATACAATACACCTGCTACCATTTTAACCATTTTAAAAGCATTATTGTGACACACCCCTACTTCAAATTTTCTGCCTTGAATTTTTGTTTGGTCATGACCGCTTTTTTGTTTGGCAGGCAATCAGTTAAGTCAGCAAGTATGTAGACAGACAGGAACCTTCCTGTCTGTCTACATACCTGCTGACTTAAACTATAGTTTACATTACTGTAGAACACTATAGAACACAGAAAGGTAGGTAGGCAGGAAGGTAATGTGATAGGTAGACAGGAAGTTAGGTAGGAAGATAAACATGAAGGTAGGTAGACAGGTAGTCAGGAAAGTAGGTAAGTAGACAGAAAGGTAGGCAGATAAACAAGAAGGTAGGCAGGTAAACTGGAAGGTTAGGTTAGGTAGGTAGGTAGGTAGGTAGGTAGGTAGGTAGGTATATAGATAGACAGGAAGTTAGGGGTAGGTAGATAAACAGAATGGTAGGTAAGTAAACAGGAAGATAGAGGTAGGTAGGTAGACAGGAAGGTAGGTAGATAGACAGGAAGGTAGGTAGGTAGACAGGAAGGTAGGGGTAGGTAGGTAGACAGGAAGGTAGGGGGTAGGTAGATAGACAGAATGGTAGGTAAGTAAACAGGAAGATAGAGGTAGGTAGGTAGACAGGAAGGTAGGTAGATAGACAGGAAGGTAGGTAGGTAGACAGGAAGGTAGAGGTAGGTAGATAGACAGAATGGTAGGTAAGTAAACAGGAAGATAGAGGTAGGTAGGTAGACAGGAAGGTAGGTAGATAGACAGGAAGGTAGGTAGGTAGACAGGAAGGTAGGGGTAGGTAGGTAGACAGGAAGGTAGGGGGTAGGTAGGTAGACAGGTAGGTAAGGGTAAGTAGGTAGACATGAAGGTAGGTATACAGGAAGGTAGGGGTAGGTAGGTAGACAGAAAGGTAGGGGTAGACAGGAAGGTAGGGGTAGGTAGGTAGATAGGAAGGTAAGTAGAGAGGAAGGTAGGGGTAGGTAGATGGGAAAGTAGGTAGACAGGAAGGTAGGGGTAGGTAGATGGGAAAGTAGGTAGACAGGAAGGTAAGGGTAGGTAGACAGGAAAGTAGGTAGACAGGAAGGTAGGGGTAGGTAGGTAGATAGGAAGGTAAGTAGAGAGGAAGGTAGGGGTAGGTAGACGGGAAAGTAGGTAGACAGGAAGGTAGGGGAAGATAGGCAAACTAACTGTTTTTTGCCATTATCCCAGTAGGCTAGGTATCTGATGTCACTGCCCAAGAGATCAGGAGGTGATGTCATGTCATATCATTAGATACCAACAGTTCCTATAAAAATTCCTAGTCCTAAGCTGGGATTCAAACCTAGTACCTTAATACACAGTAACCTCTCAGCTGCACCTGCCCAGTAATGTGAATTAAACAGAATAAACTACAGCAGTAATACAGAAATTAATACACAAGGTAAATGAACTCACTCAATTGCTAATGGATAAATGAAGTCCGTTAACTTCAGAGCACAGTTGAGGAACTGAAATGACAAAATATCAATAGAATGTATTATCTGTGACCATACAGATTTTATTCATCAAGCTACACCCTTTTGAATAGATTTATATATATTTGGTCAATATGAGGTTGATGACATCTCCATCATTATTTCATGGCTGGAGCTGGTGAAGATCTAAAGCAGATTAAAATCACATGTGGGATGAGATTAAAGTCACATGTAGGTAGAGGATTAAAACCACATTTGGCCTGAGGATTAAAACCACTCGTCCATGGTGGACATATAAAATGAAATGTACAAACAATTCTTTCAGTTCTTTGTTACATTACTGAACAAAACAGCACACAAATTCACCTGCAGGAAAAAATACTTCAGTCCGTAAGCCCGTATCAAAGCAAAGAGAAGACTAGCCCTATGGCTCTTCTTGCTTCCACTGTGGTTTTGATCTGTGTCATCTGTTTTACTTTGTGAATCTCTATTGTCTGAATCAGTTCTGAGTTCCAGCGGTGGTCTGTTGAGTAAGAACATTCTAGATAACAAAGAAGCATTGGGGATGTTCTTTTTTATATTATTATATTCATGGAAAGGTATGGATCTGAAGCTGTCAGTAATGACAAATTTGACATTTTTTTGTTTTTTGCGCTCACTTGCTTTGAATTCAAGCGTAGTCCATACACATTACTTCTAGTAGCAATGGACTGAATTTTGTGTGTGGTTTAGCTTTATCTATTAACAGTGTACCTCGCCATCAGGTGAACCCACTCCGACTTCAGAGGTACTTGTAATTTATGTCCCCAAGTCAAGGGTGAGAGGTCAATATTTAGTTCAACTGTCTGATATAGGGGTTGAACCTCTTACCTTGGCATCAGCATGGCGGATATTTAAGAACACGTGTTCTTATCCAATCGGCCATGCTGACCTACGGTTTTGAATTTAGTCACAAGCAATTAGGGAACAGGGCATTTTACGTTGATTTTCACAATGATATGAGCACTGGTGCTCAGAAAGGAATGTCAACCTACTCATGTATGTCTGTCTATAAAATCACAAAAAGCCTATAAATGTTGGGGTTGACTGACATCCTGTAAAGAACATGCAACTAACTTTTCAAAAGAAAAAATCGACAAGATCACGCATCTGGAACACATTAAGTCTCTAATTAACAATATTCTTTCAGTTAGGAAGAGTTAGACACAATGTGTCTAATGTTTTAAATACCTTGGACTGTCAGAGTAACTAATAAAGAACCTGGAAAGAGCTGGAACATTATAGCAGAAAGTGGAACATTATAGCAGAGAGTGGAACATTATAGCAAAGAGTGGAACATTACCACAGAGTGGAACATTATAGCAGAGAGTGGAACATTATAGCAGAGAGTGGAACATTATAGCAGAGAGTAAAACATTATAGCAGAGAGTGAAACATTACAGCAGAAAATGGAACATTATAGCAGAGAGTGCAATATTATATTCAACGATAAGACAACGACATACAATGATCTTTGGTCATTTAATGAAAGAAGAAGTGTTGAGAAATATAGTGACAAATGGAAAGAACAGTGTCTGATAAACCAAAGAATGTTAGACAACAGGTACAACGTTTTCTGGACCGATTAAGCAAGGTTCCTTGATAATGAGGCAGGATTCCTTGATAACGAGGCAGGGTTCCTTGATAATGAGGCAGGGTTCCTTGGTAATGAGGCAGGGTTTCTAGATGAGGCAGGGTTCCTTGATAATGAGGCTTGGTTCCTAGATGATGAGGCAGGGTTCCTAGATGAGGCAGTGTTCCTAGATGATGAAGCAGGGTTCCTAGATGATGAGGCAGTGTTCCTTGATAATGAGGCAGTGTTCCTTGATAATGAGGCTGGATTTCTTGATAATGAGGCAGGGTTTCTAGATGAGGTAGGGTTCCTTGATAATGAGGCTTGGTTCTTAGAATATGAGGCTTGGTTCTTAAAATATGAGGCAGGTTCCTAGATGAGGCAGTGTTCCTTGATAATGAGGCAGGGTTCCTATATGAGGCAGTGTTCTTTGATAATAAGGCAGGGTTCCTTGATAATGAGGCAGGGTTCCTAGACAATGAGGCAGGGTTCCTAGACAATGAGGCAGTGTTTCTAGATTATGAAGCAGGGTTCCTAAATGAGGTTGAGGTTCCTAGATGAGGCAGGATTCCTTGACAGCAAGACAGGGTTCCTGAATTATGAAGAAGAGGCAGAGTGCTGAAGATCCATTACAGTCAATTGTTGTTGAGAAAATTTACCTGGTATGGGTGAAGTAGCAATAACCACACAAAAAATATATCAAACAAAAACCAACCTGGTGCATTTTATCAGCTGCTCCTGTCTCCAGGCTTGCTCAAAGGGTGGACAACTGGTGTCACACTGGTCCCTGATGTTGAGTTCAGGTACATCTGTCTCCCTCAACTTGTCCTTGTAGCCAACCCATGCAACTCTACAGACAAGCATTGCGTACAACTGTTACTGTTAGACTGGAGGAAGGAAGGGAGGGAGGGGGGGAGGGAGGGAGGGAGGAAGGAAGGAAGGAAATATAAATAGGCAGGGAATGAGCATGATCAGGGGAGGGGAGGGGGATATGCAAGACAAAATAAATCCTGACAAATTAATTCAGAGGCAGTAAAAGCGTACTTTTCAACCAACAGATAAAGTGAGCTAAGAAAAAAACTGAACTAGTAAACAAAAATTATTACAAACCAAAATTAATTAGCTCTAAGAAAAGACTATGGTAGCCATGGCAGCATTGTAACTAGCCCACTTGCCTGCTGACCTAGAGGTCATGGGTTTGAATTCACGTAAAGGAGATTTGTTTAGCTGACCAGGGCTTGCAGTTCAATAAGCCTAAAACGGCTCATAAAAGTATGTGAGAAGTAAAGGCAAACGGCAAGAACACTGACTATGTGGCACGACTGAGTGCTGATTTGCCTTTACGGATATGCACACAAAAAAACTAACTGTCACCCGCCTAAACAGCAAAAACATGCAGCTGTCGTTTGAAAATATGCTGGAAGACCGCCTCAAGCCCAATGCTGCAGCTAAACAGGATGCGGAAACAGAGTGGAGAGCCCTAAAGGACATAATTTACAACACACTATGGAAATCCTTCGTCCAGAAAAAGATGCCTTCAATAACATTCGGAGAGTAATGCAGCAGAAACTTCAGTACATGCAGGACTCCTATCTGAGCAGCAAAGCTGATGAAATTCAAGGCTTTGCTGACAGACACAATATGAAAAACTTCCACGGTTCACTGAAAGTGGTCTATGGTCCTACATCACCAGGCATAGTTCCCCTCCTCAGTACAGATGGGGGAACATTGGTCACTGATAAGAAAGATCACTGAAAAGAAAGAAATCCTTCAACGCTGGGAAAAGCATTTCAGCAACATCTTAAATGCAACTTCTTTCTTCGATGATAAAACGATCAACCGCCTTCCTCAAATTCCCACTAATGATACACTTGATGACCTGCCAACCATAGTGGAAGTAAACAAAGCCCATCCAGCAACTTTTTAGCAGTAAGGCGCCTGGTCCTGACTCCATCCCAGCAGAGATATACAAGACAGGTGGGCCGGTCCTAATACAGTAGCTTCGCCAAGTCTTTACAAACATATGGGTGAACAAGACCCTGCCGCAAGAATTCAAGGATGTGTCAATAGACCACCTTTACAAACGTAAAGGAAACCGCCAATCCTGTGACAACCACCACGGCATCTCCTTGCTCTCAATTGCAGAGAAGATACTTGCCAGAATTCTTCTCAATCGCCTCACGGCCCATCTCGATCAAGGTCTTCTTCCCGAGAGCCAGTGTGGCTACAGAAAAGAAGGAGGAACTGTTGACATGATTTTCACTGCAAGGCAGCTGCAAGAGAAATGTCAGGAACAGAACTGCAAAATGTTCTCCACTTTCATTGACCTTACCAAGGCTTTTCATACAGTCAGCAGAGAAGGACTGTGGAAGATTATGGCAAAATATGGCTGTCCACAAAAGTTTGTCCAAATAGTGCGGCTATTTCATGATGGTAGGCGGCAAGAGTACAGGAAAATGGTGAAATGTCTGAGCCCTTTCCTGTCACCACTGGGGTGAAGCAAGTATGTGTCCTGGCACCAACACTGTTCAGCCTCATGGTTTCAGCTATGCTGACAAATGCCTTTGAGAACAATGACATTGGAATAGACATCAACTACCGCATGAATCAAAATTTTTCAACCTCAAAAGGCTGAAAGTTACAACCAACACTAACAGCGACACCGTCAGAAAGTTCCTGTTTGCTGATGATTGCGCTCTATATGCCACCTCAGAGGCAGACATGCAACACAATGTTTCAGCTTTCTCATATGCCTGTGCCAACTTTAGGCTCAATATCAACTTGGAGAAGACTATCGTTATGTACAAGCCAGCTCCAGGGAATAATCACACCGTGCCGAATATCAAAGTGAATGGTCATAGACCAAGTGTTGTGGACAAACTCACCTATCTAGGCAGCACTGTGTCACAAGCTGCCACAACTGATGAAAAAGTGAATTTGAGAATCTCCAAGGCCTGCGCGGCCTTTGGCAGACTGTACAAGAATGTATGGGACAGAAATGGAATAAGCCTGCAAACAACGCTGAAAGTCTACAAAGTCATTGTATTATCCACATCGCTTTATGCTTGTGAAACCTGGACTGTTTATCAGCGCCACGCTAGGAAATTAAACGATTTCCACACAATCTGTCTTAGGAAGCTATTGAAGATTAAATGGCAAGACAAGATCCCAGACACTGAAGTCCTAGAAAGAGCATCCATGCCCAATATCCACACTCTACTAATGAAGAATCAGATTCACTAGGCTGGTCACTTAACTAGCATGCCAGATCACAGGTTCCCTAAACAAATTTTTTACGGCAAGCTGTGTTGTGGTAAATGCTCCCAAGGCAGCCAGAGGAAACGCTTTAAAGACACTTTGAAAATCTCACTGAAAGCTTTTGGAATTCATCATGACACCTGGGAGACTGCTGCCAAAGACCGAAATTCGTGGTGTACATCATTATGCAAGTGTGCAGTCACTTGTGAAGCAACCAGGACTGCAAGAGCTGTGAAGAAAAGGCTGGACAGAAAAACCACTGCAGGAGATCCTCCTCCTGGAATGTCAAGCATTCTTTGCCCACATTGTCAAAGAACATTTCGAGCCAAAATAGGCCTTATCAGCCATCTTAGAACTCACGGCTCCACACTTTCAACCCCACTGGATGAAATGAATGGTCATCATCATTCTTGATGGACAAACAACAAACACAGATATGGGGCTAGCACTATAGACCCAAAGTGCCTCAAAACGTTTAAAGGGGTTCCTTAAGATTAAGACTACACATCTTCTTCAGGTGCCTGGTCTGTAGCAGCCTTCATCAGTCATGACTCTCCAATTCTCTCTGACATCTGATGAATTGATTACGTTGGTGTTAGCAATATGATTATTTATTGCACAAGTGCTTAAGCTTTACACATACATCTCTGACTCTCTTCTCTACTATCTCCCCACATAAGACTAATTTAATTGAAACTTTTTGCTGGCTGTTGGAGATGAGGACTGCGCGCTTATGGGAGTGCCCCAAGTGCAATGATGTCGGTTCTTGACTCAACTCAACTCAAGACTAATTTGGACAAATGGTACAAATACTATGGAACAAACATGAATAAATAGATACTAACAAGGCACTCTATACAATCTTCCAACCAACTCAATGCTACCTGGACTATGACAGAAAAAAGAGAACAGATAGATAATGTAAATGAGATTGCTGAGAAGAATACTCAAAGTATCAAGAAGAGAGAAAAGTAGAAAAGATGAAATCAGGACTAAAGTGGTGGTTATAGCAGCGCTAGATTTCATTACAAATCAGCAAGTTCAATGGTTCAGCCACATAACTAGGCTACCAACTAACAGTATACCACAGCAAGCAATGATGTACATACCAAATGGAACCAGAAGAAAAGGCTGACCATGTAAAAGATGGACAGAGGGAACAAGTCCATGGGAATCTAGATATATAAAGCCCACAAACGGGCACTCTCCCACTGTTTATACTACACCTTGACACTGCAAGGTACAAGAGGAACACGATGATATGAAGATTAATTTCTCTTCTTTTGATATGCCCCAAATATTTCATTTGTCTTTTTTTAAGTTTTGATTAGAGATCTATAACACCTGCAGCTCTCAATGCTTCAGCTTTTGTTTTCTTCTCTGTCCATGATATGCTAAAGTCTTCTTTGTCCTTGATAATCTAAACATTCTTCTTTGTTCATGATATGCTCAAGTCTTTTTTGTCCATAATAATCTCAGCATTCTGTTCTTCATTGTTCATCATATGCTCAAGTCTTCTCTGCCCATCATAATATCAAGTCATCTCTGCCCATCATAATATCAAGTCTTCTCTGTCCATGATAATCTCAAGTCTTCTCTGTCCATGATATATGCTCAAGTCTTCTCTGTCCATGATAATCTCAACAGTCTTCTTCTAAGTCCATAATAATCTCAAGTCTTCTCTGTCCATGATAATCTCAAGTCTTCTCTGTCCATGATAATCTCAAGTCTTCTCTGTCCATGATATATGCTCGTCTTCTCTGTCCATGATAATCTCAACAGTCTTCTTCTAAGTTAGTTAGTTAGTTAGTTAGTCGACAGATCATCCTTGTTGCACATCGAACCATTCAGTCCATAAGTGCTCGGATCCCCTCCTCAGCAAATCCTGCAGCGTGTAGCGGCTAACGACGCCAGTTCTGTGTTGGTTTATTAATCTTCTTTGGCTTCCTGCGTAGTGTTCTTGTTTGGCCACCCCTCTTTTAATTTGCTGCTCCCGCAGTCTGGCCATTGTTGTAGATTCACAGTCATCACTTGGTTCTCGCAAAAGTCTCACTTCTCGTAGAGCATTCAGTATGTCAGCCTGGTCCATGGCGCGTCCGCCCTCCACAGTAGCCTCACCTGCGAGCCTGTCAGCCTGCTCATTCCCTTGTACTCCCGCATGCCCTGGCACGAAGATGAAACTAATCTTTGCCAGCCGAGACCGCTTCAGAGGCAGCAACCATTCTCTTCGGATCGACCCCTCCTCTATCCTCTTGATCATGTTCATTGAGTCGCTAAGAAAACAAGCCCTAGTGAATGTCTGTGTCTCGAGCCATGTTATTGCTTTACTTACTGCCATGACTTCCATGGTCAGGCTACTTGAGGTTTCAGTGAAAGCACCAGAGTCCTCCTTCACAATTCTCCCTCTTCTTCTAAGTCCATAATAATCTCAAGTCTTCTCTGTCCATGATAATCTCAACAGTCTTCTCTGTCCATGATAATCTCAGCAGTCTTCTCTATTCATGATAATCTAACAGTCCATGATAACTCAAGTCTTCTCTGTCCATGATAATCTCAAGTCTTCTGCCATATAGCGGGTGCCCGAATTACATTATAGAAAGATTGTAGAGAATCCTAGAAGCCAAAAGCTCAGAGAAACTAGGAAACAACTTGTCAACAGAGAAACGTCACACGAACGTCATTTGACAACAAAGAGACTTTGTGGGGTTCTCGACAGAGAAGGCCATGCATTTGGATTCTTGAGCAAATTGGCGTGGCTAATAGTTGTTTGGCAAAAGATCAGTGGATGGATGACACGGACAGATGAAGTGATGAAGCACCAATGATGTCACGGAATGTCGCCGTCAACTGAAAACCCTGTGGGCAGAGATAACCTAGACAAACTGATCGAACAGTGTCACAAATGATGGACAGACGAACAGAAGAATGAAGGTGACAAATGACTGAGAGTGAAATATGGTTCGTATGATAATATATTGGATATTTATTAATTAACTCTATCCCTGGCTTGGCAGCACAGGCCCTTTAGAGAAATATCTATATTACTATTATAACCTTGTGTCAGCTGTGAAAATAAAGCAGCGACTGTTTCTGATGCTCAGCAAGAGTCTACCTTATCATTACTTGCTAGTTCTGGCTCCAGTTCATTTACAAGTTACTGTTGGATTGTTTGAGCCGTAGGATTAAAAATTGACTTACCGTTGATTCCTTGATGTTACCATTACATTATAAGTAGCAGAGTCACGGTTTGGCACCTTCTCTGTCCATGATATATGCTCAAGTCTTCTCTGTCCATTTTAATCTCAACATTCTTCTTTGTCCACAATCTCAACAGTCTTCTCTGTCCATGAAATTCTCCATTCTTATCAAAGCCACATCACAGAACCAAAAGTCTCTTCACCGTGTCATTACTCTTGTCCAGCATTCACATCCTTACACAAGAACAGGCCCCAGACAAGTCTTCCGCAAGTAGAGATATACATATAAAACCAGAACATGTCAGAGTTAATGACCATTTCCATCGCTTCAAAAAACCTTTACCTGAATACCCAGTCCAGGAATAATTTGCTGAGGAGTGATGCCTCATCTTCTGGGTGAATATTCTGTTAGGAATTACAAAAACAAAAACAATGGTGAATGCAGCTACAAAGAAAATAAACATCGACTCCTGGTAGAAAGTCACAACAGGGGAACAGTATTCTAAACAACATGGGAACAGTGATCTAAGCAGGGGAACAGTAATGTAAACAACACAGTAACAGTAATAATGTATAAACAACTGGGGAAAAGTAATGTAAACAACATGGGAACCACAATCTAAACAACAGGGGAATGGTAATGTAAACATGGGAACAGTAATGTAAACAACATGGAAACAGTAATGTACATAACAGGGGAACAGTAATTTAAACAATAGGGGAATAGTAATCTAAACAACAGGAGAACAGTAATCTAAACAACAGGGGAATAGTAATGTTAGCATGGGAACAGTAATTAAAAAAAAACACAGGGGAACAGTAATCTAAACAACCGGGGAACAATAATGTATGCAGGGGAACAGTAATGTAAGCAACAGGGAACAGTAATGTAAACAACAGGGAAACAGTAATGTAAACAGGGAAACAGTAATGTAAACAGAGAACATTAATGTAAACAACAGGGGAACAGTAATGTAAACAACAGGGGAATGGTGATATAAATAACAGGGGAACAGTAATATAAACAGGAGAACAGTAATGTAAACAGGGGAACAGTATGTAACAGCAATGTAAACAGGGGAACAGCAATGTAAACAGGGGAACAGTAATGTAAACAGGGGAACAGTAATGTAAACAGGGGAACATAAATGTAACAGTAATGTAAACAGGGGAACAGTAATGTAAACAGGGGAACAATAATGTAAACAGGGGAACAATAATGTAAACAGGGGAACAGTAATGTAAACTGGGGAACAGTAATGTAAACAGGGGAACAGTAATGTAAACAGGGGAACAGTAATGTAAACAGGGGAACAGTAATGTAAACAGTGGAACAGTAATGTAAACAGGGGAACAGTAATGTAAACAGGGGAACAGTAATGTAAACATGGGAACAGGAATGTAAACAGGGGAACAGTAATGTAAACAGGGGAACAGTCATGTAAACAGGGGAACAGTCATGTAAACAGTGAAACAGTAATGTAAACTGGGGAACAGTAATGTAAACTGGGGAACAGTAATGTAAACTGGGGAACAGTAATGAAAACTGGGGAACAGTAATGAAAACAGGGGAATAGTAACAAAAAAGGGCCTTTTCCAATGTCTCTGGGCATAAAGGGTGACAGCGCTAACTTCATATTTTCGTACATCAATCAGCACTCGGTTCATAACACACATAAATGTCCCAGAACATTTCCTGGTAACCATTTAAAGATGAGTCAACTTTGGAGTCAATCAAGGCATCAGTATTTTGTAATTGACCAAGGCGAGGATTCAAACACAAGCCTACCAGACAAGTGTTCTAGCCCCTTGCTATTACAGTTCCTTACATTGGGAAACAACGGGAAGTGAAACAGTAGATTGGCTAGCATGTAAATGTCAACAAATTGGTGGAATTTTTAATATAGGAGTCAGAATAGTAATATACAAAGAAAAATTAATAGAGAACACTACAATAATTCAGAATGACAATTGGTAGCAACTAGAATGAAGCAAACAAGTAATTTTAGAAAGAATTTCTTCTTCAAACGAAGAAGATTCAAACAATAGGTTACACAATGAATTGCCTGGCATATTTCACTAATCTCATCACATGCATACTGCAAAGTTGGATATATAACTGTGTAGTATGCACCTGACAAGATAGTGAAATATTCCAGGCAATTCATGTACAACCTATTGCTTGTGTCTTCTTTGTACAAATTTACATTTGGAAAATATTGCTTTGAATTCCTTTTCTTCTTCTGGCATCTATCTACCACTGGAGCATAAACCTTCAACTATGGCAATCTGCACCCTCCCATTCTTTGTAATTTATGCCATGTTTTCATCATATCTGGCTATATTCCTCTTCTGGATACAATTATACTTCTAAGAGAGAAAAGAATGTATTTACCTTCTTCAATGGAATGGCACTGTTCCCGTTACTGAGAATTTTGACATATATGTTTCTGAAAATGGACAGAAACATGCAACCAAGAACCAAGGACAGGATGATCAGGGGCACTATAAGTCTGCTGTCAGCTGTTTCGTATGTCTGAAATACAAAGTCACAACATTTACATAATGTGCTTTCTGTATATAACATATGAAGGATTAGCCAACTGGTTATGTTATGAGCTCAATGCCTGTATTACATTAAAAAGTAAAGTTATTCCCAGATCAGACACTGCCGCTGGGGTGTGAAGTGTTAGCACTTGATGTATTCTAAGTGACAACATATGAGGTGAGGGTGACCAGTTCCCTTCAACACTTTCCTTCCCAGACAGTTTCTGAAAATTGTCTAGTACTCATTTGTATGATGCTGGATCAGCTAGAGTCATTCTGGTAGAAAAAAAATAATCTGTATGCTGAGGATTGAATCCAGATCACTGTCTTGGTACTCATTTTTATTATTCTGGATCAACTAGGTTACACATAGATTGGAATTGTGAGGTAAGTATGAAAATTTTTCCAATTCTCATTTTCTCTTCATTGCTTTCATTTTTTCATCCTTTTGTTCTTCTCGTCCTGTTGTCACCTTTTGATGTAGTCACAGGAGATCTCCTTGTACTATATGTTGTGTTTGTGAATGTGTTTGTTTGCGAATTCACCGCTCCATACTTTCAACCCCACTGTATGAAGTGAATGGTCATCATCAAACTTTGAATTACAAACAACAAACCTTGCAATAATATTATAAATAACTGCTCCGAGATCAATATGAAAATGTGATCAGGAAAATAACTGATCACCCTATTACCATAAACCAATAACTAGAACACATGGCCACTGCTGTTTCATAACCATATGACAATATCAGATACAGTTATCCCTTATGATTCTTAGATCAGGCCTACCTCCTGATAGATGTTCAGAACAGAAACACTGCAGGCCATCACACCAAGGAAGAGAATCAACACAGCGGCAGATCCTATCCATTTCCTCCTGTTTCTTCCGAATAAGAAGGCTGCGGTAGTCAGCAAGGTCTGGTATAAAAGAAGTAATTCATAATTACTTATTATGATATAATTACTATTATTATAGCTTCTTCATTTCTATTGTGAGGGGAGGTAATCGCACCTAACTACACACCTCAAAGGTCAGTGTGTCCAGTATTGGTATGCATTTGTGTCAGATTTGCTTCCTCTTGACAGATTCTATACAAAGTCTGTTTCTAGCAATTTTGCTAGAGCAGCAGCCTTACGGCCTACTGTGTCTGATTTCCAACCACCACTGATTTTTAATGTACAAAGGAACTCCTGCTTTTCACCTTTATCTGACAAGGTTAGGTATCAGAAATCACTACCCAAGTGATCAGGAGGGTGTGTCATATAGCATATACATTATTGGGAAAATGTATGTGTATTGTGATACAATACTTAAGTAGAACCCTAAAAGCTGTACTATGAACTACAGTGTACTATGACATATGGCAGTACTATGATATACCGCTGTATTGTGATATACCGCTGTATTGTGATATATCATTGTACTGTGATATACCACTGAACTATGATATACCACTGTGCTATAATATATCACTGTATTATCATATACCTGTATTGTGATACACCACTGTGCTGTGATATACCGCTGTATTATGATGTATTGCTGTAATATGATATACTGCTGTACTATAATATGCCACTGTACTATGATATATCACTTAATTATAATATACATGTATTTTGTGATATACCACTGTATTGTGATGTACTGCTGAATTATTATATATTGCTGTAATATGATATACTGCTGCTCTATGACATACCACTATTATCATATATTGTTTACTATGATACACTGATGTATTATGATATACCACTATTATGTATACCGCCGTTCTATGATATATCACTGTTTTATGTATACTGCTGAACTATGATATACCACATAAATTATGATATACCACTTTTTATGATATACCACTGTACTATTATATATCACTGCAATATGCCAGTGTACTATGATATACCACTGAATGATAATATACCACTGTACTATGATATACCACCATGCTATGATATACCAGTGTAGTATGATATACCACTGTACAATGACATACAACTGAATTATGATATACAGTACCTGTATTGTGATATACCACTGTACTGTGATATACCACTGTATTGTGTTATACTTCTGTATCATGATATAGATAATCCCCTTGCAGATGTAGGGGTGTAAAGTAGTAGCCATATATATTTACAGTACATCAAAGCATTGTCAACTTTCAAGCACAAATTGAAACATTATATTATAAACAACCAGCAGGTGTGGGATTAGAACTTTAATTCTATCTGTTACACAACACAGGGACAATCAGAGCACGCTGTCAAATATTTACAAAATAAACAAAGATAATGTCCACAGAAAAAGAAAAAAACCAAAAATTACAGTCAACAATGATGAAATTGAAAAATGTCACTAAAACTGTAATACACCAGCTCCATAATTAACCAAATGGGACTGCTCTAAAGATGTCAAGAAAAGACTGCTCTCTAGCAATGGAGACGGTAAAGAACATTGAGAGCCTGTGGCTAAAAACCAACAAAGGAAAAATGTTCAGATCATGCATCTTTCTTGTGGCAGCAGACTGATGTTACATGGACTCTCTCACAATCACTAAAGAAGAAAATCAATGCTTCTGAACTGAAATGTGACAGGCAAATTCATAGAATACTGAGGATCAGGAGGAAAATATGAACAGAAAAGAACACTGACCCATAAACAGCATCGTGTTTCAGAAACTGAAATACTCTTGTTACATTAAACATGACACTGACTTGGAATGAACAGTGATGGAAGGATGTTTCTGGAAGCAGAAGTAGGGGTCAACCAAACTAAAGATTGGCACAGGTATTGCAGACACCCCGGGCATAAGGGTGCATGAGGCAGGAGATATCAAGGATCGAGAAAAATTTCGGCAGGCTTTGATGACAGCGACATTCTGCAATGAAACTGCTACATGATGATAAATGCTCCTTTTCTAAATTAGGGTGCAGAGTGAAAACAAGACTCAGTTGTCTTATAATATTAAGCTTCTTATTATAAACAGCTTTCTTTGGTCATGTGATAAGAATAGGAGAATTGATACAGAAAACCAAAGCCCAAGATCTGTGGAGTGTCAAGAATGCCTACGCCAGCTGGCATGGCACATGGTGATGATGATTATATATTAATTTAACATAAAAGGACTTTAACTAGAAGAGATTTGTTTTTTTAATATTTTATTTGCCTCACAAAAGCCAATGGTGAAGTGCCAGGCTGCACTGTAAATCCAAAGTAGTGCTCTTTTAAATTTTATGTAATAAATTACTTTCCCTGTGTGTCAGAAAGAGAGTGCTGAAATGTTATATTCATATTCTCCTGTATGGCAGTGAATCTTGGAATGGGAACAAATTAGGAGGAACTTGGAGATGTGATGTCCCATGTGAATATAAATATCTTGGATGACCAGAACAACTAAGCCTGGAAGATGCTAATGAAAGTATAACATTATAACTATAAGCAACTATAAGTATACATATAAGTATTAATTATAAGAAAGAGGCAAACTTAATATAAGACCTTGTTGATAGTAGTAATAATAGTAATAATAGCATTCTTTGGTCACATCATGAGAAGAGAAGAATTGCAGAACACCGTGACGACAGGAAAGATAATGGCAAGAATAGGTACATCAAGAGAAACTATGCTTGATGGTTTAACTTAGACTTAAGGACCCTGGCATGATAGAATTTTATTAATAGAATTGATCTAGAACATGCATAGTCTAAACAAAATGTGTAAAGAACATAACATGAAAATTAGCACAAGTAAAACAGAGGTAAAGACTATAACTAAAGAAGAAAAACCAACAACAGTTCACCTAAATGAACATCCCCTGAAACAAGTAAAGAGTTTCAAGTACCTGGGAAGTATAATATCACCAAATGGCTAATCAGAAGACGAGATCTAAAATAGATGCAATAAGGCAAACCAACTCATTGGACAAATGGCACCAATACTGAAGAACAAACATGTATCAATAGTTACTAACAAAGCACTTTACAACACAATCTTCCTACCAACTCTATGTTACCAATGCCAATGCCAAACCTGGACAATGACAGAAAAAGAGAAAAGAAAATTTACAACAGAAATGTGATTCCTGAGAAGAATAGGCCTACTCAATGTATCAAGAAGAGATAAGATCAGAAATGAAGAAATCAGGACTAAAGTGGGGTGGGGGGGGGGGGGGGTTATAGCAGCGCTAGATTTTATTAGAAGGCAGCAAGTTAATCAAATGGTTTGGCCATGCAAGTAGGTTACCAACAGTTATACCACAACAAGCAATGATGTACAGACCAAATGGAAGCAGAGGAAGAGGCCGACCATGTAATTTGTAAACGACTGGACGGGGGGAATTGCAGTCCATGGGAATATCGATACATGAAGCCCATAAGCAGGCACTCTCCCGCTGTTTATACTTCACCTCGACACCGCGAGGTACAAGAGGAACATGATGAGACGCGGGAGTTAGAATTCGATTCGATATAGAGTTCGATTCGTCGACGGGGAGGCAACTTTTTTTTTTTTTTTCATTTTCAGGAATTAGGTGACACCAATGCTAGTCTGATGATTTCGCTTTAGGCATATGTTTTCTATGTATTTTGTGTATTAGGTGTTGTTTATCTTGCTGCACAAGACCCTTGGGAAAGGAGCTTAGCCACCCGAACGCGAGTTCCTCTCTCTCTCTCTCTCTCTCTCTCTCTCTCTCTCTCTCTCTCTCTCTCTCTCTCTCTCTCTCTCTCGCTCTCTCTCTCTCTCTCTCGCTCTAAGTCTCGATCTCTCACCTCTCCCTTTCTTGTCTTTATCCACTTTTTTATGTCTTTCAACACATCTTTCTCATATCTCTGTCTCTCACACTATCTTCGTTATCTATCTCTCTCCTCTCTCTTTTCCACCTGCTTCAGATATACAGCTTTTCCTGCACTCTATATGCGTAGCAAATTAATGAGGCCAGTCAATCGAAAGCCTGGTGTTTGAATTGCCTAATCATGTCTCTCTGAGGCGAAGCATTTTGCTGACTGTCAGCTTGGACCAGAACAGAGTCAGTCAGAGAGGATGCAATTGAGGCCATAAAAAGTGTCAAATTGAGAGAATCATCACTGCCTCGATATTATCGATTAAACAAACATGGATGCCTGGTATTGTAACAGTAAGTGTACAGAAACGAAAGTTAACAATTCTTGAACTCGCCTGGGGACAGAATTATGTGTAGGGATCGTTATTTGTATTGGGGATACCTGTTCTGAAAAATTATTCTTGATATTTAAACAGGATTAACGTAAAATGTAAAAATAAAACGGGATGCCAAAAGAACGGACAGAAGTAAGAAGAAGAGTGATTCATTAAAAAATACAAAGAATTCGGCAGAATTAAGCTCGCAACAGTGAACATTCCTATTTAAATTAACCACCTTCTTAGACTTCTTAATGGCCCAAACTAAAATTGACTAGTGAGCAGACGCGGTGACATGTTGCTTACTTCCTGCAATTCGATTGCGAATATAATTTTTTTCTATTCGCAATGGAATTGCGAATAGTGCCTCCCTTCAATTTACGGTACGCCACTTGGCTGGGCACATTATGGCATTATCATTCATTAAATTTATGGTGTGCTATGCTCGCCCACATAAACCTCACTTGGTAACAATAAACCAATCTTCCAGAGTTAACGCCGCAGCGATTATCCCGTGTTTTTGGAGACTGGTGGGTGCGATCAGTTATCGCCGATAACTGACCCGCACGAACCCCGACATCTAGTTCGTCTACTGCTATTTTCCACAGTGTAATCAAATTTGAAGGAGATAACTCTATATTTATATATTTTATTCCCTGCTAATCATGTCTATTTTTTTTAGGGTTTCCATCTTCTTCTTCTTCTTATAGTATAGTCCATGTCGTATGGCGCTGGTGATCATGTCTGTCCACTGCTTTCTGTCTCGTATGCTGAAAGTTTTGTGCAATAAGTGATATAAGTCACTGTTCTTGAAAGTCAGAAAAGAGCCTGTTACATAGAGCGAGTTTTAACATACGGCTGCGAATCTTGGTCAATTAGCAAACACTAAACAGGCGAAAAGAAATCCCTGGAAGCCTTGGAGATATGGTTTTATAGAAGAATGCTGAAAATTAATTGGACAGCCAAAATGAGCAATCGGGACGTTTCAAAGGAAGCTGAGCCGCAAAGACAACTTATCACAAACATCAGAAAGAGGTAGTCATGGTTTTTTTTTTTTTTGGCCTCTTATGAGAAGACAAAAACTGGATCATGTTGTGACAATCGGAAAGATTTGCGGAAAGAGCGATAAAGGAAGACAGCGTGAGAAGATTATTGACAGTCTTGTGTCATGGTCAGGGAGTCAACACACGAATTGATCCATGACGTCGGAGATCGTAATTTATGGATAGGCATGATCGCCCACGCCAGCCAACAAGGCACTTGATGATGATGATGATGATGATGATGATGATGATGATGATGATGATGATGATGATGATGATGATGATGCCAATATTTTCTGATACCGATGTTCCTCCATGCCATGATATCAAACTATTTAATATCTTCACTCTTAGTCTCCGCCAGCCTCTTTCCCTTCCAACTTTCTCGTTGTGACAAATACTCCAGCTGTCCCATTCTTATGACATGCCCAAAGAATATTCTCCTGATGCGAGTAAGCAGTTTTCTTTGTTAGTTAACTTTTTTTATTATATTTTCTTTGCTCTTGCTGTCCCTCTAAGGTGATATCATTCTCCTATAAAACCACACATCCGCATCATCCACATAATTCCCCACTTGTCTGGCTCAATACAGCTGGAGTAACATATATGAGTATATATCAGAGAAACAAACGCTTCTATCAAGCATACAGAGGTGTTGCAGCTCAGACATGCTGGCCTGGGCAATTCTGAGAGCAGAAGACTGTGGTGGGGCATAATTAGACAACTTCAACCTCAATCTTCAGACTCAAACATTAATTCTGCTACTGCTGGCACCTGGCCAGCTTGACACATGATAGTTTGTTCACTTTGCGCTTCTAAAAGGCATAATAATTATAACCAATTGGCGGGGACCAGTGATGGAGTTATACCTCTTCATAGCATAAAGCCTGGGCTGAATTGTAGAGACCATGTGTTGCCTATGCAGCATGATCAATCTCTCGGTCACCTAGTTTACTCCAGAGGAAAGGTAACATCAATAGGCCTGGAACAAGACAATCTGCAGAAGCTGTCGGATCAGCAAAGCAATGCCCTAACTGTCCATTTGTCGGAGTTCCGATCCTAGATCAGTTGCTGACCAAGGCATAGGGTCTGATCTGCCCTGTCATAATATTTAATCTTTAGGTTCCATTTCCTGGCACTAGGATAAGTCTTGTACTCTCCCAATTGGGCTCCTCCGCCCAAAGCCGTTGGTATAATGTGGGGTGTCGGGTTTGATGATGAGCCAAACATAATATATGTTCTATGTTGAGTAATGACATCGTTACAGCCTTATCACCATCATCATGTACCATGCCGATAATCGTAGGCGGTCATATTTCGCCATCTCACGCGATCACCAGAGTCGTGGATCAGCTCTGTGTTCTTGTCTCGACCATGCCACGTGGCCAAGCCATCCAGATATTTACTTCCTGCGTTCCCCTTGTTCTCTTCCCCTCGATCTTACCAGTTGTCATCAAGCTCCCCACTTTATTCCTTCTCATAACGTGACCAAAAAAGTGTGACTGTCTACGTCTAATTTCTCTAATCAGCCTTATAGAGAATTTGCTTAATTAGCCTGTGCCAGATCTCCAGCCCTCTAGTCCCATTTCTCTCTTGTCTGTCTCCACCCCTTCTACCATTGATCTTTCGAGTCGTCGACATATTTTCAGATACCTTTCTTCTCATAACAAGACCAGGAAGTCTCCGTGGCGTTGTCGTTACGCCTCCTGTCTCGCTCTCCGAAGGTTTCCGGCTCGATTCCGGCGTATATCGTTCTGTTCACGAGTGCGATTTTCTTGGAGACTCATGGGGGTCGTCACGGGAGCAACGAAGTTCGTGCTACTATTAAACCTTGATTACTTGTTCCCATTTACACTCATTCATTCAGTGGCATGTCCTTTGCAGAACCTCGCTCCCATAACAACCTTCCGGAAAACCTCTCCATCACAAGCAAGATGTCCCGCGTCCGATACACCCATCTGAAGATGATTCGCCACATCCTGCATCCATCTTCTCTTTAGCCGTCCTCTTCCTCTCTTCCCAGGCATATATCCCTCCATTATTGCTCTCTCCAAACTTTCGTGACGTTTGAAGTGACCAAAATATTTCAATTTTCTTTGTTTTATCGTCTTTAATAGCCAACCTTCTTCAACATTCAGCTCTTGAAGTATGGATGCATTTGTTCTTTTCTTTTTCTTAACTCGTATATAACATTTATATTCAAATGCATGTATGCGCTGTTCAGCTTGTTTAGTAAGTGTCCAGGTCTCATAGGCGTATGTTGCAATGGGAAAGATGCATGCTCTTAAAAATCTAATTTTTGTAGTTCTGTCTGTCCCACTCCATAATTTATTCAGTTGTTTCAGCCTTTGTAGAGCAACTGATAGTCGTCGTTCAATTTCTTTCATTGTGTCACCATTGTTGGTAATCAATGACCCAAGATATTCAAAATGTTTCACCACTTCAAATTTTTGATCATTAACATATATTTCTTTCTCCATAGTAGTTTTATCTGTATGCATTATCTTTGTTTTTGCTATGTTAAGATATAAGTCCCCTTTACACTATAAAAACGAAAAAGCTTGAAACAATATATTATTAAAAAAATTGTGAGCTTGGCAGTGCGAGACATCACAGACTCGAACCTGGGTTGTCGCGGCCACAACGCGAAGTACTAACCACTATACGATCACGGCCAGGACGCCCACAATACCATTTTGGATTTCGAAATGGTCAACGATATAATTTCTGACACCGTTTAGTTTAAGTAATTCCAGTTTTAGAGCAAACTATTGTAGCTTCTGTTAAGACGTGAACTGTCACAGTAAATGTATTTGTAATAAAACACCTACAAGACAACATCTACTAGATGTGGCATCAATATTATATCCATCACGCAACATCATGGCACTGAACTCTGACAGGGATGAAAACACTATGGAAACTAGTGAAGACCATAGCCAGAGGCAGGCCGCCCTGCAGAACTGAGAAATCAGAAAGAGACCGAGTCATATGATGAGATAAAACCCCGTTATAAAGTCAATCCTCTTGACTTTTAAACTCACTTTTTTAAAACTAATTTCAAGACCAAAGAACATTATTTTCTTCTTTTTTAATAGGTGCACATGATGTTCTACTGTCGTTAGCCTTTTTTCAGGCAATCATTGTTAGTTACCCTGGCTGTTCAAGATATTGACACAACATTAATCACAGAATCCCTGTTGCCGCCAAAGAAACTGAACAAACACACGGTACTCACTAGAATGCTGGACAGACAGATTAGTCCTTGCGTATTTGTAGTAAAGCTTTGTGCTGAACATCCTACTTTCCAAACGTGGACAGCAGACACTCCAGCCAGCAAGAACAATATTATCTACAGGGGAAACATGAATTACATTAGAAGCTACATTTATTATTGGACTAAAGACTGTTACAAAACCGTACAACCATTCAGACTCATTCAAACATGTCTAGTTGTATGCAACATTTATTATTGAACACAAGACTGTTACAAAACAACACAATCATACGGGTTCATTCAAATATGTCTAGTTGTATGCAACATTTATTATTGGACAGAAGAATGTATTTTTAAACAGACAATCATATCTACATTGAATATCCAACAAAGTAAGCCTTAACAGAACCCATTCAGAAAATGTCATTCTTTACTTTAGACGAAAGAACAGATCCATTAGCAATAGATGAACTTTGATCTGCAGACAATCAGTGCCAGTTTTACAGAGATATGGACAGACTGTAGAATCATATTATTATTAATAAGCTGAGTTCAACATTCAGCAGATACAATATGAACATATAAAATACAATACAAACTGAAGTAATACAGGTTAGCAGATGTCCGGTCCACTAAATATACTTGTATACAATACACTTATGAAACAATTGAAAGAATTTAAATATCTAGAAACTATGATCACAGAAAATTGTAGAATTGACTTAAATTGAAATCAGATGTCAAAATGCAAAACTACATGTAATATTTACACCAAACCTATGCTAGCAATGTCAAACTTGGACATTATCTAAAAGACACTTACGCACAATCAACATCTGCGAGATGAGATGCTTGAGAAGAGCTGCCAACTTTAAGTATCCAAGACCTAATATGAAATGATGTTATCAATGGGACCGACACTTTTTTTTTTTTTTTTTTTTGCATATCCTTTACAGGACATTACAGTCAACACCAGCATTTTCAGTGATGTTGATGTCTTGGCAAGTTTTACGTTCAGCAGATTGAAATTGCTTTCTGAACGACCGGCTCACATACCTCCGTAAGTAACCAGCACGACGCGATTCGCTGTCGAATCTCGGGCAGTTGTGTTTCGTACATGAGTATATGGGTATGGGATTACGAAACAACGTCCTTAACCCTTTCGCCAGGAACACTTTTAGCCAGATATATTGAAAGGTAATAGATAAAATGGTTCGGCCATCTCGTTAGAATTCGACACCATTAACTATCAGCACCGATGCTGGCATTTGATAGAGAAGACAGAAACAAGCTGTGGGAAATCCTTAAACAATATGCAGTGAGTACACATCTAACAAACCTATATAGAAGCTTATACAACAACAGTGAATGCATAGTGAGAGCAACTGGAGGACACTCAGAACCCTTCACCATAAGATCTGGAGTACGACAAGGTTGTGTCCTGTCCAACACAATCTTCCTACCAACTCTATGTTACCAATGCCAAACCGGGACAATGACCAAAAAAAAAAAAAAGAGAAAAGAAACATCACAACAACAGAAATGATATTCCTGAGAAGAATACTCAATGTATCAAGAAGAGACAAGATCAGAAATAAAGAAATCAGGACTAAAGTGGGGGTTATAGCAGCACTAGATTTTATTAGAAGGCAGCAAGTCAAATGGTTTGGCCATACAAGCAGGTTACCAACTAACAGAATACCACAACAAGCAATGATGTACAGACCAGAGGGAAGCAGAGGAAGAGGCCGACCACGTAAACGATGGACGCAGGGAATAACAGAGTCCATGGGAATATCAATACATGAAGCCCATAAGCGGGTACTCTCCGGCTGTTTATACTTCACCTCGACACCGCAAGGTACAAGAGGAACATGATGAGATGCGATGAGACTGACGCTAATTCAAAGATTTGATACGAGAGCAAGAGGACGCCTGAGAAGAAAATGTACTGACGACTTAAAAGACATTGTACAATCACAGGGAATGACACTATTCAGTACCACCCAGCGGGCACTAGAACGGCAACTGTTCTACCCCATGACGGCTGATGGCAAAGGTGGAAAATGATGATGATAATGACAATCATAATGTTCATTCTAACATCTCGACTTGCATGGGACATTTATTATTAAGCACATGACTGGCACCTTGCCGTCTTGATAGACGATAGTTTGTAAAATGGCGTTATACCTCTCCGTAGTACATAGCCTCGATTGAATATAGAAACCATGTGTTGCCCATGTAGCATGATCGATCTCTCCCTCCTTCACTCCTCTCTCTCTCTCTCTCTCTCTCTCTCTCTCTCTCTCTCTCTCTCTCTCTCTCTCTCTCTCTCTCTCTCTCTGCCTAGTTTACTCAAGAGGAAAGGTAACACCAGTACGCCTGGAAGAAGACAAGCTGCAGAAGCTGCCGGATCAGCAAAGCAATACTCTAACTGTCCATTTGTTGGAGCTTCCATTCTAGATCATTTGCCGACCAAGGCATAGGGTCTGGTCTGTCCTTCCGTGACATTTAGTCTTTAGGTTGCATTTCCCCGAACTTGGGTAAGGCTTGTACCCTCCCATTTGTGCTCCTCCGCCCGAAGCCGTTGGCATAATGTCGGACTTGATAAGTTCCGCCCAAGATTAAATGCTAATAGAAAGCAGGTAGGACCGCCTACTGTCATGCGATAGCTCAGTCATATCTGACTAAGACATGACTTCAGTCACAAAACTATTATAAAACAGCGCAATCATAAGGCTCATTCATACCTCTCAGGTTGTATGCAATGGAAATATCCCTATATCTGCAGCACAGTGACGTTTCAGAGACAACATTGCAGATGAATGAAAGTAGAAGACATGAAGGAAGAGAAGGAACTAGGAGAAGAAAAAAAAATTATTTGCTTAAACATAATATAGAAAATAGCCTACAGACGCATTCATATGTAAAAAGAAATAAAAAAATAAGAGTTAAAAGCATATTGTTTGATTATTGAAATACGAGCCAACAAACCTCTATGGTAGTACTGGTGGCTCCGTCTGGAGAGCGTGTCTTCCTGAATGCCATGACAAATAAGCACAGAACCACTGCCCAGAGATAGGTGAGTGCTTCCCAGTTAGGTTCTGTGTGGAGAGACTCCACCACGCCCACTTTATGTGTGTCATCTCTTAAATCACAGATGTTGGTGCTAGTCTGCGGCAGGAGGGGTCAGGGACATGGGAGTGTAAATAGAATCGCAAATTATGATAAGATATTATGTTGGAGCTTCTGTAGTATAATATTTGTTATTTGTCCATCAAGAATGATGATGACCATAAATTTCATCCTTGTCAAAGAGCTACGTAAGAGCTAAGAGCTAAGAAGATTATAAATAGAGCTAGAGAAGAGGAAAGTAACATAGCGATCTAGGAAACCAGACAGAAGGGACACAAACACTATAAATAGTTCTCTAACGGGACACACTCGTGTCAACAAGGAGGGCAATGAGTATACGTGAGCTGGGGTTACCCAAGAGACTGGGAAACCCGCATCACGAGAAGTGACTCGTGGCTGAACACGCCACAGGGAGATTCATCAGACTGGGACTCGACGGCGCAGGCGACGGACTGTATATCCGCTGTGAATACTTTGTTGCTAAGAAGGACAGTATCAATAGTTAGGACTTAAGCTTAGCTTCAGTAGTTATTATCATCAACATCATCTCCTCATTACATCTTTATAACATACTATGATGTTTAATACCGATGTGGTATTCCGCTCGTGGAGCTCATGTACTATCAGCTCCAAATAAAATGTATCCTTTTGCACACAGTACGAGTTGTCATTTTCGTGTGGTGCAAAAGTAGGGAATCCTTGTATGCCTGTCGCAATTGAGTTGTTGACAATCCTGAAGGGTTGAAAGTATGGAGCCGTGTGAGTTCTAAGATGGCTGATAAGGCCTATTTTGACTGGAAATGTTCTTTGACAATGTGGGCAAAGAATGCTTGACATTCCAGGAGGAGGATCTCCTGTGGTGGTTTTTCTGTCCAGCCTTTTTTCACAGCTCTTGCAGTTCTGTTTTCTTGACAAGTGACTGCACCCTTGCGTAATGATGTACGCCACGAATTTCGGTCTGTGGCAGCAGTCTCTCTAGTGTCGTGATGAGTACCAAAAGCTTTCAGTGAGATCTTAAGAGTGTCTTTAAAGCGTTTCATCTGGCCGCCTTGAGAGCATTTACCACAACGCAGTTCGCCGTAAAAAAAATTCGTTTAGGGAGCCTGTGATCTGGCATGCGAGTCAAGTGACCAGCCCAGCGAATCTGATTCTTCATTAGTAGAGTGTGGATACTGGGCATAGGCGCTCTTTCTAGGACTTCAGTGTCTGGAATCTTGTCTTGCCATTTAATCTTCAGTAGCTTCCTTAGGCAGACTGTGTGAAAGTGGTTTAATTTCCTAGCGTGTCGCTGGTAAACAGTCCAGGTTTCAGATGCGTATGCTGCTATAATGTTTAGACTAGTAGTTCTTAGCCTTTTTTTTTTTTTTGGCCCAAGCACCCTTTCACCTTATGTTCAGAACGCCATTTCCCCGCTTCGTATTTCCTCCCTATAACCCCCCCCCCCCCACCCCCACCCCCCATCCGCCCCTACATAGTATACGTAAAAATTGAAGCTAAAGTTAAATTTAATAACACATAGCAGAACAAGACTAGACGTCTACATAAAACGTGATTTGCGAGTCTACTTAAGTTATAACACGAATTTCAGAAGGGCGAGAGGTACAGAACCGTAAAGTATGGAGGGAAAAACAGTATCAAGTAATGAGTTCTTGTATTAACGCGATCTTGAAATAATCTTAATCCACTCTCCCCCCCCCCCCCCCCCCGAAACCCTAAAATTCCCCCGGGGGGGGGGGGGATTTCCCACTGATTGAGAACCACTGGTCTAGACCCTTGTCTGCTGGTCCAGTGGTAGTCATGGGTTCAAATCCACACCGGGACGGAGGTTTACTTTACCCGGGCTCGCAGGTCAACCGTCATCATCTTCATCATCATCATCATCAAGTGCCATACCAGCTGGCGCAGGTGCTCATGACTCTCCACAGATCTCGGTCTTTGATATTCTGGATCAACTCTGCTGATGATATTCCTCCATGCTACCGCCTCTATCCATCCAGCATCATTTCTCTTGGTCTGCCTCTGCATCTCTTCCCATCGATCTTTCCAGTAGTCACAATGTTCTCCAGTGCCTCTCTTCTCATCACATGACCAAAGAAAGTCGACCGTGGATATCAGAAAATGTTATGGGAACTAAGGGTGGCCAGCGCGAAAGTGACCAACCACTTGGGCCCTGCGTGGTCTTGAGGTCCTGTTACAAGTGATTCACTGGTTCCGTGTTTAACGAGGCAGTCTCGGTCCTATTGGATACATCTAGCAGTCATTTGTTTTGCTTTGAAGAGCTTCTGAGTTCCATATATAGCAAGAGCCACCATGTGTGGTTCCTGGTTCATTTTGTTGATTTGTGAAGTGAGGGATTCTTGGTCCTAAATGCCCTAATTAGGACATTTTTAAAGAAGCCCTCAGTCCTGCACATGCCAAACGCAGTCTTGGATCCTGTGGTTCACTGGTGATTCGTGAAGTGAGAGATTCTTGCTCTGTCCTAATGATCAGATCTAAGACATTGTGAAGTCATTTATTCTCTGTCCTAATGGTCAGATCTATGACATTGTGAAGTCAGGAATTCTCTGTCCTAAAGGTCAGATCTAGGACATTGTGAAGTCAGGAATTCTCTGTCCTCATGGTCAGATCTAGGACATTTTGAATTCAGGGGTGTCAAGGGTGCTCTGTCCTAATTGTCAGATCTAGGACAATGTGAAGTTACTGGTTCTCTGCCCTAATGATCATATCTAGGACATTGTTAAGCCAAGAGTTCTCTGTTCTAATGGTCAGATCTAGGACATTGTGAAATCAGGAATTCTCTGTTCTAATGGTCAGATCTAGGACATTATGAAGTTGGGGGAAATATGTCCTAATAGTCAGATCTAGAACGTTGTGAAGTCTAGAATTATGTCCTAATGGGCAGATCTAGGACATTGTGAAGTCAGGAATTCTCTGTCCTAATGGTCAGATCTAGGACATTGTGAAGTCAGGAATTCTCTGTCCTAATGGTCATATCTAGGACATTGTGAAGTCAGGAATTCTCTGTCCTAATGGTCAGATTTAGGATATTGTGAAGTCAAGGATTGGGTTTTCTAATGGTCATATCTAGGACATTGTGAAGTCAGGAATTCCCTGTCCTAATGGTCATATTTAGGATATTGTGAAGTCAAGGATTGGGTTTTCTAATGGTCAGATCCATGATATTGTGAAGTCAGGGGTTCTTTGTCCTAATGATCAGATCTAGGATATTGTGAAGTCAGGAATTCTGTCCTAATGGTCAGATCTAGGACATTATGAAGTCAGAGGTTCTCTGTCGTAATGGTTGATCAAGGACATTGTGAAGTCAGTGGTTCCCTGTCCTAATGGTTGATCTATGATATTGTGAAGTCAGGGGTTCTCGGTCCTAGTTCTAATTGCATATTTAAAGGGTCCCTGAGTCCCATATATGGCAAGAGCCGCCCTATGTGGTTCCTGGACCCTATGGTTGAGCTGTGAAGTGAGAGCTTTTGCTCTATCCAAAATGTCAGGTCTAGAACATGTTTAAAATGACAATGCGTCCAACACATGGCAAAAGTGAAGACAGGAAGGTGAAAAGACAGGATGATAGGAAGACAGACACGTGGAAAGACAGGAGGATGGGAAGATAGGAAGTTAGGAAGACAGGAAGATGGGAAGATAGGAAGGTGACAAGACAGCAAGGTGAAAAGACAGGATGATAGGAAGACAGAAACGTGGAAAGACAGGAAGATGGAAAGACAAAAAGATAGGAAGACAGAAAGATGGTAAGGTAGGAAAATGGGAAAACGGAAAGAAAAGAACAGAATGAGAAACGAAACAATGTGTATTTATTTGTTTGGTGCTGGATGAGTTAAAATCATTGAACATGTTTTGGTTAAATAGGAAGTAAATCATCAATGTGTGGTTCAGAATGCATTAAAGATAATCCACATACCTGGAATGTGAAAATCCTGAATGTTTGGTTATTTGCTGAAACACTGACCATAATAAGAATAACTTGCCAGGTGGCACTTGTTGGCGTAATCAAATGAATGGCTCGTAGCAAACGGTAAGAAACGGATAATGGCAAACCAGAGGTTATTATAGAGATTGGGAGACTTCAAATACCTAAGGGAAAAAAAATGTTACATCTTGACATAATAGGAAAAACACGAAGCGGAGGTCAGCTATGGTCAAGGATCACTAAAAGAAGGTATACAAGGTAAGATGACTGAGTTCATTGCACTGGGTTTTAATCCGTATGGTTCGGTCTTTTTCAGCAAGGCGTCTTGCGAAAAGCGTGGCACAAAGTACAAACTCTGTAGTTACAGCAAGAAAACTGCAATTGTGAACAGGACGACGCAGACCGGAATTGAACCCACAACCTTCGGATCGTGAGGCAGGCTTCGCCACGGAGACTCCGGTAAATGATTACTTTCATTGCTCATGGATATCCCCATGCGTGCTCCAGGTTGTTCCAATAAGGAGAACCTTAACATGGTGAATACACACTCTGTAGCATGGGCCAGGGTCAACATGTTTGATACTAGAAAGACAATCAATCAATCAATCAATCAATCAGGTGCCGTCGCCACATTGAAGGTTGGCTGCAATTGATCTCCAACACTGTCTGTCTCTCGCCTTGACTGTATTACGATGCTCAACTACTGAATGGTTTTAACCTTGGATACGGGACTTCCTGTGGTGGTGTGGTGGAGGGAGGTGGTGGTATTAGTTGTAGCTATAGTAGTAGTGGCTATAGTAGTAGTAATATAGTATCGGTAGTAATAATAGTAATAGTAGTAGTAGTAGATTAATGGTGGTCGTCATAATAGTAAGTAATAGTAACAGCAGTAGAAGTAATAATAATAGTACAGGTATCTTCTTCTTCTTCTCTTCTTCTTCTTCTTCTGCGTTCATCTGGAGTTTTTTTTTTTTTTTGGGACGTGATTGCGTTGTGCCTGTTTACAGCAGAGCTGTGTTCTTGCACCGTTAGGCTGACACATCCGACTTCTGCGGGAATTTGTTGACCGGGTTAACCTTCCCGGGGGTACAGGTATTAGTAGTAGCACTGGTGACAGTGGTGGTGGCCGAAGTAGAAGCAATAGTACTGGTGACAGTGGTGGTGGTGGTGGTGGTAGTAGTAGTAGTAATAGTGGTGATAGTGGTAGTAGTAGTAGCAGCAGCAGCAGCAGCAGCAGCAGCAGTAGCAGCAGCAGCAGTAGCAGTAGTAGTAGTAGTAGTAGTAGTAGTAGCAGTAGTAGTAGTAGTAGTAGTAGTAGTAGTAGTAGTAGTAGTAGTAGTAGTAGTAGTAGTAGTAGTAGTAGTAGTAGTAGTTCATTGGCACCTTGCCGTCTTGACAGACGATAGTTTGTGCTTTAAAAAGGCATAATAACTATTACCTATGGCGGTAGCGAATGTGACTGATAAGGCCAATTCGCGCTGTAAATGTCCTTTCACAGTGGGTGCATGTGAACACGTGGTCATTTCCACCATCATGCACCATCTTACGTCTCACACGCTCGGTGTGTGACTTATCTGCAATAATTTTCTCCTTTGTCTTTATTCCATTTCTGATCTTTGCCCTCCATGCAACACCTTCAGCGGCGACTTGCTCTCACTGTGCATTATCATTGCCTGTATCAATCACGTCCCGCTTACACACATCTTTGTATCGTAGTAGAGGCCGACCCTGAGATCTCTTACCCATCTGTAATTCACCAAAAAAGATGTTCTTTGGTATTCTACCATCATCCATCCTCATAAGATGTCCTATCCATCTAAGTCTACGAAGACTGAGCATGGAATAAACCGTCACACAACCTGATCTTTCCAATACTTCAGTATTTGTGATTTTGTCTTGCCACTTAATACCAAGAATTCTTCGCAGACACCGCATATGAAAGCTCTTTAAACGTTTCTCTTGGTGTGAGTAAGTTGTCCAGGTTTCACTGAAATAAAGAAGAGTATTAAGGACACAGGCTTGATAGATAAGGACTTTTGTTTTGGCAGTAAGCTTCCTGTTCTCCCAGACTTTTTCTTAACCTGTTCATTGTTGTTGCTGCCTTACCAATCCAGATGTTGATTTCCTGATCTAGGGATAATTTGCTATTTACCGCTGATCCTAGATATGTAAAATGGTCTACTATCTCCAGTTCGGCGTCGTCAATAAAGATTGATGGTACCCATGTGACATAATCTGTGTCTTATTTTTGCTAATTGTTAAACCAAATTCAGAACAAGCATTGGGGAATGCAGATAGTAGACATTGCAATTCTTCCTCAGACTGGGTCGTAACTGCAGCATCATCTGCAAAAAGCAACTCACTGATCAGTACCCTCCTAATTTTGGTCTTGGCCTTCAATCTCTGAGCATTGTAGAGGCCGCCATCTGAGCGTGAGTGAATGTATATACCACCATCCTGATCACGAAAGGCATATTTCAGTAGAAGTGAAAAGTATATTCCAAAGAGGGTGGGAGCTAATACACAACTTTGCTTAACTCCACTCTTGATTTCAAACTCTTCAGAAGTTGCACCATCAAACTTGATTATACCTTTCATGCCTGTGTGGAACGATTCCACAATGGACAGAAGAGTTGGTGGACAGCCAATCTTCTTTAGTGCCTTGAACAGACCCTCACGACTGACAAAATCAAATGCCTTTGTGAGGTCGATGAAGGCAATAAACAGTGGTTGATTCTGTTCACGGCATTTTTCTTGCATTTGTCGCAATGAGAATATCATATCAATGGTAGACCGGTTCTGTCGAAAGCCACACTGTAAGTCGGGGTAGATATGATCTCCTAGGACTTGAAGTCTGCGCAGAACAATTCTGGCAAATACTTTTCCAACAATACACAGAAGTGAGATACCCCTATAGTTGTTACAGTCGCTCCGATCGCCCTTGTTCTTGTACAGTGTTATGATGCTTGAATCTTTGAAATCATTTGGGACTTGTTCTTCTCGCCAGCATAGCTCTATTAGCTGGTGGATCTCTACAGTGAGTGTGTCTTGCCCACTCCTGACAATCTCTATTGGAATCCCAAGTAGTAGTAGTAGTAGTAGTAGTAGTAGTAGTAGTAGTAGTAGTAGTAGTAGTAGTAGTAGTAGTAGTAGAGATAGTAGTAGTAGAAAAAGTAGTGTGGCCGAAGTAGAAGCAATAATGTAGTAGTACACAAAAGTAGCATTAGTAGTAGTAGTAGTAGTAGTAGTAGTAGTAGTAGTAGTAGTAGTAGTAGTAGTAGTATTAGTAGTAGTAGTAGCCGTAATAGTAGCAGCAGCAGCAGCAGTAGTAGTAGTAGTAGTAGTAGTAGTAGTAGTAGTAGTAGTAGTAGTAGTAGTAGTAGTAGTAGTAGTAGTAGTAGTAGTAGAGATAGTAGTAGTAGAAAACGTAGTGTGGCCGAAGTAGAAGCAATAATGTAGTAGTACACAAAAGTAGCATTAGTAGTAGTAGTAGTATTAGTAGTAGTAGTAGTAGTAGTAGTAGTAGTAGTAGTAGTAGTAGTAGTAGTAGTAGTAGTAGTAGTAGTAGTAGTAGTAGTAGTAGTAGCAGTAGCCGTAGTAGTAGTAGTAGTAGTAGTATTAGTAGTAGTAGTAGCCGTAGTAGTAGCAGCAGCAGCAGTAGTAGTAGTAGTAGTAGTAGTAGTAGTAGTAGTAGTAGTAGTAGTAGTAGTAGTAGTAGTAGTAGTAGTAGTAGTAGTAGTAGTAGTAGTAGTAGAAGTAGAAAAAGTAGTGTGGCCGAAGTAGAAGCAATAATGTAGTAGTACACAAAAGTAGTAGTAGTAGTAGTAGTAGTAGTAGTAGTAGTAGTAGTAGTAGTAGTAGTAGTAGTAGTAGTAGTAGTAGTAGTAGTAGTAGTAGTACAAGTAGTAGTAGTAGTAGTAGTAGTAGTAGTAGTAGTAGTAGTAGTAGTAGTAGTAGTAGTAGTAGTAGTAGTAGTAGTAGTAGTGATATAGGTTGTTTTTCGACCCAATTTCAGGATCCGACTCTGAGAGATCTTGACGCTTTGTAGCCATGTGACTCACGCGGTGACGTAAGAAAGACTATCCTGAATTTTCAAAAGTCGTGCGTTGTGGTAGCAAGGGATGTAACTCATGAATAACAAATCGACCGATTTATAGCAGTTTTTCCCCTTTATTTTTGTTTTTAGAGACCTTTACAAAAAAATTTTTTACTATTCTTTTGATTGTAGTCGGTATGGCTTAGTGTCAATCGTTGTTAAGGGGTGGGCGGGCGGTGGGGTAGCTAGATAAGTGTTTCCGAACACTATCATCATATGGACTACAGCTCTACAAATAAAAACTTTAAAAAAGTAAAGATGGTAGGTATTACTGGTTGTTATGAGTATGGCTTATTGTCATTCGTTGTTAAGGGGTGGGTGGGTGCTGGCGTAGCTAGATAAGTGCTTCCGAACACTATCATCATATGGGTTACAGCTCTTCGAAAGAAAGTAAAGATGGTAGGTATTAATGGTTGTTGTGGGTATGGCTTGGTAACATTCGTTGTTAAGTGGTAGATGAGTGGTGGAGTAGCTAGATAAGTGCTTCTGAATACTTTCATCCTAAGGGTTACAGCTCTTCAAATGAAAACATTAAAAAGGTAAAGATGGCCGATATTACTAGTTGTAGTTGGTATGGCTTAGTATCATCATTGTTAACGGGAGGGTGAGTGGGGGCGTAGCTAGATAAGTGCTTCCGCTCGTTATTAATGCGTGGACGACTGGGGGAGTGGCTGTTGAGTGAATTAAGACTGGGTTTCGTTGGTAAAGAGGTGGATGGGTCGAGTCGCAGAGTGGTTGTAGGGCATGACCTATGAGTCGCCATGCCAGCGGATATGACAAAATAGTCGGCGGGGCAGTGGGTATGACCAAGTGGTTGGCGTGGCAGAGGATATGACACAGTGGTCACTGTGTATGAGTGTATGACGCTGTGGTCGGTGTGGCTGAGTGTATGACCTAGTAGTCGGTGTGGCAATGAGTATGACTCGTATTTTATGTATGGTTCGCTCTATCTCTCTATTGATCTCTCTCAATCTGTCTGTCGCTCAGTTTTCACGCTTATGTGACATTGGGGTTGCACCAGTACTTCTCTGACTATTTACTGTGTGTTTGTGTGTGTGCGTGACTGTCAGCGGGAATCTATCCTTCTGTCTGTCTATCTGGCTAATTGTCTACCTATCTGTCTATATATCTGTGTATCTCCATGTCTGGAAGTATGGGTGTACGTGTCTATCTGTATATATGAATGGTTGTTTTTCTCTGTATTCGTCATGGGGTGACAGTGATCTGATGTCAGTATGTATCCTTCTAATGACTGTGTGTGTCTATACGTAGCGAAGAATAACTACATGGCCTGCTCACAGTTAATTAGCTGGTGGGGAAAATGCGGGTGTCATAGTAATTAGAATGTTGTAGTATGGTAGGTAAAGGTGTGCATAATATTTGAGGAGCGTCAATAAACCTGAAATACATTCTTACAGACGCTTATGTGTTGTCACGACAAGCCTTAAGGTTATAAATTTTCAAATGTGACGCGTTAGGATACTTAACTGCTTCCAGTTTTGTATACTTAAAAGGGTACACTTTAATTACTAAAATTAATAGTATAGAGAAGGTAATATTTAAAATATTATTTTTGTTGTGTACAGTGAAAAAGTAAGGATGGCAGCACTGGTTAGGAGGTCTACCTGCGACAACTTCGATCCATATTCGCAAATTCCATCGTCAGAAGACATGGGTGTTTCCAATATATATCTAATGAAAAGGTGCCAACTGTATATTATGATGGTGGTTATTACTGTCTGTAGTGGAAGAGGCTTAAGCACTATTATCGTATCAATGACGATGTGTTAGGGATACAATCCTCATCCTCGGGCTGTGTGACGGTGTACAGCCGGTCACACGGTGACATGTCTAAGGGATAGATCCGGAACACATGGGCAATGGCTACAACCAGATTACGTGGGGCGCTGCGTCCTGTGACACGCATAAGGATACATCCGGGAAACGTGGGTAATGATTACATGCAGTCAAATTTGGCGTTGCATTTGGTCACATGTGTAAGTGTACATCTGAGACAACAGAAAGGGTGTCCTGTCGGTTGTCGAACCAATGAACCTAACTCGTAATTACCAACATTATGGGAGTGAATCCACATCATCATCGGAAGTTTAAAATGTCATAAGTTTGGATGAGATATTCATAAGTTTGACGAATATTTTTCCATTTGGCTAACAATTATTCCTACTTTTTATAAGTTTGGACGAGACATTTATAAGTTTGACCATTATTTTTTCCCATTTGGCTAACACATGTTCCTACTTGATTGATACATTTATAAGTTTGGTTGTGATATTTCCTATTATGGTCATCATTTTTATTAGTTTGGCTAAGATTTTCACTTATTTCAGTCGACCTATTTAGAAGTTTAGTTGAGCTATTTCTTATTTTGACCAAGAGAATTATTAGTTTGGCTAACAATTTTCCCATGTTTTATAAATTTGGTCGAGATATTTATGTATTTGACCAACATTTTTCCTATTTTTAAATTTTTTTTTTTTTACTTCGGTCGACATATTTCTTGGATTGGCATACATATTTCTTGGTTTGACCGTCATTGTTCACGATTTGGTTAACATATTTCTTGCTTTGACATACTTATTTCTTAGTTTGGCCATCATTTTACTTACTTTGGCACTTATATTTCTCACTTTGTTAAACTTGATGACTTGGTCTTACTTTGTCACATACACTTCTTAGTTTGTCCATCCTTTTAATATTTTTTACCTTGGTCGACATATTTCTTGCTTTGCCTACCATATTTTCTTACTTTAACTAACATATTTTCTTACTTTGGCCGATATATTTTCCTATTTTTATAAGTTTGGTCGAGATATTTCTGTATTTGGCAGAAAATTTTATACTTTGGCTAACATGTTTTCTTATTTGAATGTTGAAGTGTTACATAGAACCTGTACTTTTGTCTGGATGTGAAACGTGGTAATGAGCAGACACATTGAAAAATATATATTGACACTGGAAATGTTTTTTCTGGGGAAAGATGCAGAGACCCCGACGGACACAAGAAGAATTAATAAAAGTGTAAATGTTTGATCTGAGATGCGATAGCTTTGCTGGTCAGGACATGCCATGTTACACATGACGGAGGTCAATTTAAACTTCCGATGCATTGTTGACGATGTAGTGGAAACACTCCCATACATGTTGGTTATCACGAGTTAGGTCCCCTGGTTCGACAGGCGACAGGACACCCTTTCTGTAGTACCACTATTAACCAAGTGTCTCGGGTGTACCCGGGTGTGGCCGGATGCACATGTGACCGGATGCAAAGCCATCTTTGACTGGATGTAACCATTACCCACTTGTCCCGGATGTACGAATATGTCACAGGATGCACTGTCATCTTTGACCGGATATAACCATTACCCACGTGTCACGGATATATCCTTATGAGTGTGACAGGATTCAGCACTCCCATGTGGTCTGGTTGTAGCTATTACCCATGTGTCCTGGATGTATCCCTTGCACATGCCACAATGTAACTGACTGTACACCATCACACAGCACGATGATGAGGAGTGATCCCCAACAATACCCCTGTACAAAAGTGCCCTATCCACTACAGAAGTAATAAAACCAATTTTTATACTGGCCTTTTCATTAGTATATACTGGAAAAAATTAACCTTTACAAATTTGCACATATGGACGAAGTTTTCGGTAGACCTCCAACCCTGCTTATTTTTTCTTTTTTACAAAGCAAAAATACTATTTTTTTTTAGTTATTTAAAATTTTGTATGTTTTTTTCCTTTTTTAAATATCAAAACTGAAACAGTTAATACCAAGCGTCAGATTGAAAATTTTTATCCTTAAGGCTTTTGTGAAAAACCTATGCGTCCTAAGAATATGCAGGTTCAGGGGCGCTCCTAAAAAATTTTTGCACCTGTTTTCCTACCAACAACAACATATAATTATTGTGACATGCACTTTTCCTGCCGTAAAACTGCTTAGGCCATGTATTATTCTTCACTCATATAGCAAACACAGCTTTGGGGGAAAACTGTAAAAAACCACTGTCATCCATGATGAAAACAGAGAAAAAGACCCTTTATATATACAATATACACAGACACTACATCCGAATAAAGATACACAGATATATAGCAATAGCTAGACCAGTTAAAAAAAAAAAAAAACCCCCCCAAAAAAATAGTATAAGCCAAAAAGAATCAAAAAACCGGGGGGGGGGGGGGGGGGGGGGGG
>JACEFZ010013711.1:0-195698 GCA_014155875.1 Cepaea nemoralis
AAATTACATTTTACCATCTTATGATCATGACTTGGTTATATAACAGTGGAGAGTTTTTTAAAGTGTTGAGAATGTGTATTACAAATGTTTTCAAAAATATCTTTTCCATGTTTAGCACGTAACATCCATTCAGATGTCATTTTGTTTTTCAAAGAAGCATGTCTTTGTCACTTTGTAAATGTTTTGGTTTTGAGTGGTGAGGTGAGAGTAATTTTCCTTGTAAAAATGTTGTTTTGTTTTCTTTAGCCCTTGTGTTACATTTGTTCACGCATCTTTTTAACAATTGTGTTATTCTGGTTGATAGTCCGAGGTCATGCAGGGCACTGTATCTTATTGCAGTGATTGTCAACTTCAACGCAGAGTATCCCCATAATTGATCAACCAACATAAAAATACACCAGTGCACTCAACAGGTGTGGGAGTCCGAGAGTTGTCCTCCCATGTATATGATTGCATACATTACTGATCTCAGGCTGTCTATTATTTTCTTGTAATCTACAGGGGCTTATTTCAGCTTTCATATATACGGTTATGATGTAGAATTATATAGATTCATATACGGTTATGATGTAAAATTATATAGGTTCATATACAGTTATGACGTAAAATTATATAGGTTCATATACAGTTATGTTGTAGAATTATATAGATGTATACAATTATGATGTAGAGATTATATAGATTCATATACGGTTATGATGTAGAATTATATAGATTCATATACGGTTATGATGTAGAATTATATAGATTCATATACAGTTATGATGTAGAATTATATAGATTCATATACAGTTATGATGTAGAATTATATAGATTCATATACAGTTATGATGTACAATTATATAGATTCATATACAGTTATGATGTAGAATTATATAGATTCATATACAGTTGTGATGTGTATAGATTCATAGAATTATGATGTAGAATTGTATAGATTCGTACATAATTATGATGTAGAATTATATAGATTCGTACACAATTATGATGTAGAATTATATAGATTCATATACAATTATAATGGAGAATTATATAGATTCATATACAGTTATGATGTAGAATTATATAGATGTATACAATTATGATGTAGAATTATATAGATTCATATAGTTATAATGGAGAATTATATAGATTCATATACAGTTATAATGTAGAATTATATAGATTTACATTTAACCATCCTTGTTATCACGGTTAGGATATATAACTATGGAGTGTTTTAAAATAGAATTCCATTTAACCATCTAGTATTCATGGTAATGAAATAGGACAATGGATTGTTTTAAAAAGTGTTGGGAAAGAATATTTCTAATCTTTTTGAAGTTTTATTGTGTTGAGCACAACACCCCTTCAGTTGTCATTTTGTGTTTCAAAGAAGTGCTTGTTCGTCACTTTGTAAATGTTTTGGTTTTTGAGAGTCTCACTTTAACTTTCCAACTGCGTGTTCACTGTCCAGGTTTCTGCACCATATAGTATTAATGATTAGAATATACATATAACATTTGACAATTCTCATTTACAATTTGTTTAATCTTTATCTATGCTATAATGTTTTCATTTTGTTGAAAATGTTTTTGGCCATTCCTGTTATCTGTTTTTACTTCTATTTCACTCCTGTTATATGTCACTACATGTTCCAGTATCTCACAGTTTACTGTGACGTTCATTGTTGGCTAATAATAGCTGTGATAATAGTATATGACAGGTGGAGGCGGCGGGGTTGAAGCCTGACATGGCCACACTACAGCTTTCAATTTTTGTATTTTGTCTAGTGTGTTATCTCATCTCTACTTCTTTTCAGTGGCATTAAGGTTCCTTATTTCTGTGATAATGTTGTAATGTTGTTTGTCCATCAAGAATGATGATGACCATTCATTTCATCCAGTGGGGTTGAAGGTGTCGAGCCGTGGGTTCTAAGATGGCTGATAAGGCCTATTTTGGCTCGAAATGTTCTTTGACAATGTGGGCAAAGAATGCTTGACGTCTCTGGAGGAGGATTTCCTGCAGTGATTTTTCTGTCCTGCCTTTTCTTCACAGCTCTTGCAGTCCTGGTTGCCTCACATATGACTGCACCTTTGTGCAATGATGCACGCCACGAATTTCGGTCTCTGGCTGCAGCCTCCCAGGTGTCATGATGAATTCCAAAAGCATTCAGTGAAATTTTCAGAGTGTCTTTAAAACGTTTCCTCTGGCCACCTTGGGAGCGTTTACCACAACGCAGTTCGCTGTAGAAAATTCGTTTAGGGAGCCTGTGATCTGGCATGCGAGTCAAGTGACCAGCCCAGCGAATCTGATTCTTCATCAGTAGAGTGTGGATACTGGGCATGGATGCTCTTTCTAGGACTTCAGTGTCTGGAATCTTGTCTTGCCATTTAATCTTCAGTAGCTTCCTTATGCAGACTGTGTGGAAGTGGTTTAATTTCCTAGCGTGTCGCTGATAAACAGTCCAGGTTTCACAAGCATATAGCAGTGTGGATAATACAACTGCTTTGTAGACTTTTAGCTTTGTTTGCAGGCTTATTCCAGTTCTGTCCCATACATTCTTGTACAGTCTGCCAAAGGCTGCACTGGCCTTGGAGATTCTTGCATTCACTTCGTCATCGATTGTGGCAGCTTGTGACACGGTGCTGCCAAGATAGGTGAATTTGTCCACAACACTTAGTCTATGATCATTCACTTTGATATTCGGCACAGTGTGATTATTCCCTGGAGCTGGCTGGTACATAACTACAGTCTTCTCCAAGTTGATATTGAGCCCAAAGTTGGCACAGGCATGTGAGAAAAGCTGAAACATTATGTTGCATGTCCGCCTCTGAGTTGGCGTATAGAGCGCAATCATCAGCAAACAGGAGCTCTCTGACGGTGCCGCTGTTAATTTTGGTTTTAGCTTTCAGCCTTTTGAGATTGAATAACTTTCCATCCATACGGTAGTTGATGTCTATTCCAATGTCGTCGTTCTCGAAGGCATTCATCAACATGGCTGAAAACATGAGGCTGAACAGTGTTGGTGCCAGGACACATCCTTGCTTCACTCCATTGGTGACAGGAAAGGGTTCAGACAGTTCACCATTTTCCTGTACTCTTGCCTGCATGCCGTCATGAAATAGCCGCACTATTTGGACAAACTTTCGTGGACAGCCATATTTTGCCATAATCTTCCACAGTCCTTCTCTGCTGACTGTATCAAAAGCCTTGGTACGGTCAATGTAAGTGGAGAACATTTCGCAGTTCTGTTCCTGACATTTCTCTTGCAGCTGCCTTGCAGCGAAAATCATGTCAACAGTTCCACGTTCTTTTCTGAAGCCACATTGACTCTCAGGAAGAAGACCTTGATCGAGATGGGCTGTGAGGCGATTGAGAAGAATTCTGGCGAGTATCTTCCCTGCAATTGAAAGCAAGGAGATGCCTCGGTGGTTGTCACAGGATTGGCGGTTTCCTTTACGTTTGTAAAGGTGGACTATTGACGCGTCCTTAAAATCTTGTGGCATGGTCTCGTTCATCCATATGTTTGTGAAGACTTGGTGAAGCTGCTCTGTTAGGACCGGCCCACCTGCCTTGTATATCTCTGCTGGGATGGAGTCAGGACCAGGTGCCTTGCCGCTGGAGAGTTGCTGGATGGCTTTGTTTATTTCCACTATGGTTGGCAGGTCATCAAGTGTCTCATTGGTGGGAACTTGAGGAAGGCAGTTGATGGTTTCATCATCGAAGAAGGAAGTTGCATTTAAGATTTTGCTGAAATGCTCTGCCCAGCGTTGGAGGATTTCTTTCTTATCGGTGACCAATGTTCCCCCGTCTGCACTGAGGAGGGGAACTATGCCTGGTGATGAAGGACCATAGACCGCTTTCAGTGAGTCGTAGAAGTTTTTCATATCATGTCTGTCAGCAAAGCCCTGAATTTCATCAGCTTTGCTGCTCAGCCAGGAGTCCCGCATGTGCCGAAGTTTCTGCTGCACTACTCTCTGAATGTTCTTGAAAGCATCTTTTTTTGATGTTGACTTTAGGTCATTCAAATGTGCCTTGAGGAGAAGATGTTTCTCGGCCAGCAATTGGTTGACTGTCTTCGGAATTTTCATCAAACCAGTCTTTATGCTTTCGGGGGGCTGGCCCCAGGATTTCCATAGCAGTGTTGTAAATGGTGTCCTTTAGGGCTCTCCATTCTGTTTCTGTATCCTGTTTAGCTTCAGCATTGGGCTTGAGGCGGTCTTCCAGCATATTTTCAAACGACTGCTGCATTTTCTTGCTGTTTAGGCGGGTGACATTTAGCTTTGTTTGCATTTTCGCCCCTTGAGGACGCCGTGGTGGCCTGATGTGGATGTTCATTTTCGAGACAATGAGACGATGGTCTGTCCAACATTCGGCACCACACATGGATTTTGTCACTCGAACGTCTTGTCTGTCACTCCTCCTGACGATGACATAGTCAATGAGGTGCCAGTGTTTCGAGCGAGGGTGCATCCACGATGTCCTATTTCTCATGGGGAGACGGAAAATTGTGTTCGTAATCAGGAGATCATGTTCGGCACATGTCTGAAGGAGGCGGAGTCCGTTGCTGTTACAATTTCCGACTCCATGCTTTCCAATAATGCCACTCCAAGAGGTGGTGTCCGTGCCTACTCTGGCATTGAAATCCCCAAGGAGTATAAGTTTGTCTCCTTTGGGAACAGATGTTAATACATTGTGCAGGTCCTCATAGAACTTGTTCTTGACATCATCTTCGTTGGTCATAGTTGGTGCGTAGACACTCACAATGGTTGCGTGCTTCTTTCCATTCAGCAGAGGCAACTTCATGGTCATGAGCCTGTCGTTTATAGCCTTTGGAAATCCAGCTAATTTGCCGACCAGGGCCGACTTAATGGCAAATCCCACACCGGATTGGCGTCTTTCCTCGCTTTTCCTTCCACTCCAGAAAAATGTGTAGCCGGCACCAATTTCACAGATTTGGCCTTCTTCTGCAAGTCGTGTCTCGCTCAAGGCTGCAATGTCGATGTTGTACCTGCCCAGCTCTCTCCCAATCAGTGCTGTTCGTCTCTCTGGACCCGACGCGCCGTCTCTGTCAAGTAGGGTGCGTACATTCCAAGCTCCAATTGTTAAGGGAATATGGTTTACTCTTTTAGCTTTGCTTGTTTTATCTTTCTTTGTATGTCGACCGCAGTTAGGGTACCCACCAACCGCGGCTAGCTGGTTAGGTAGTGATGAAGCAGACAATGTTTAGGGCACCTTTTCTAGCCCCTTCCTCATGCTATGGAGGTGAGCAGTGTGTTCCTATAGAGGGCTGCTCAGTCGCTCAGGGGGCTGCCGAATCCCACTGCTGCTCCGGTCAGTAGAAGACGACCATATGGCCTGAGCCAGCCTGTGTGCAGGTCTGCGACTACGGCTGCCAGCGTACCCACGCCTGCCGCTTGCCGCTCGCCCATCGCCACAGGGCTTGAAGGTGATAAGTGACGTTGGATGAAGAATGACTTGCGCGATGACTTGGATTAAAGTGAGGAAGAGTTGCGCAATTCGTCGACCTCACTCTCTCGCCTGAGTCCATCTGAGTCCAGTGGCAAGACAAGTCGAGACGATTGGAGACGAATACAGGTGCAGTGGATGACCAGGGCGCTCTACGTGCCTTGCCGTGCTCATTACGTTCCACAACGCTTTGCAGGTAAACGCCGTCTTGCCCGTTGAATCAGGAATGATTTCTTCCGCGCAGTCTGCCGAATCCTGTCTTCACATGCTGGGTAGGCATACCCTAGTTTACCTCTTGGTTTGACACCAAATTGGATACCCATGCCTGGTTTAGCCAGCCTCTCACAGCTGTTGCCCGGGGGGTGGCCGCTGTCGCATGCTGACAGCTACTAGGAGCCACAGGCACGAGCTGGGTGTCAGACTTGGACCAGTGGGGGATGGGTCCTGAAAGGACATGAGAGCCATCCTTACCAAAGGTGCTACCAATGCCTGACACCCCCCACCCCCCCCCCCCCCCCCCCCCCCCCTTATTATCTGTGATAATAATCCTCTGCTGTTGTAGGAGCCTGAAGGGAAATGATAAAAGACAATATTCTTATCATAGTGAAATATTACATTGTTAAAAATAACTTATGTAAGTTAATAAAATAAATAAACTGCCACTACTTGATTGTCTTCTGTCATTTTATCTCATTGAACTTTTACATTTAATTTGTTTTCACACATAGAGCATGATTGATTACATAGTTGTTGTGGTTAATCACAGCATGATAGATTCAACACAAATTATACATGTGGTCGGTGATTTAAAGCTAGTCTACGTGTGTCAGAACTGACCATGTCCTTACTCCACCTTGAAGGGTTCATCTTGAAAACAGGCTGCATGATTTCATTCTGACAGTGATTTATGGGGGAAAACCCAGTCTCGTGCAATTCTGTACTGAAGTGTTTGTGTGGTGGCAGCATGGCACAACTATTGTCGCTTCACTGGAAGCAGATCAATCAACATAATGTGTCCTTTTACAGATAAACAAGGATGATTTCTTTCCAGATGAAAATGTTCAGTTTGCATCATTAGCCATTGTTGGCCATGTGCATTTTCTTGCCATATTTGCAGATTCGAGGACAAGCACACAGCATCACCAAAAGCAACCCTGCTCTATTTTAGGTGCATTTAATTAATAAGTCTTGAATCTGTGATGTTTTTGCTGTATGCCAGATAAATGCCATCTAATGATTACATGTTAACAATTTTGCAGGATCTTAACAAAGAAGTATATGATTTTCTGGCAACAGCAAGTGCCAAGTATGGTGTAGGATTTTGGAAACCTGGCAGTGGAATTATCCATCAGGTAACAGAACAAATGTTGGTTTGAATTAAGAAGCAACAATTTTGTTTATAAGAAATTATGAGTTTTCGGTCGTTTTTGTCTGTTTTCTTATGTCATCAATATCATTACCGATCTGTGGCGGGATATTTTTATCCTTGTCTTCAGTATTATCATCTTGATCTTGATGTTTGTCTGTGCTCCATCTACCCTATATTTGGTTGTTGCATTGTGTTGTCTTTTGCTTGTCTTTAGTTGTGATCTTTGTTATATCAAAAATGTGTCAGTGCCTTCATATCCTCTGATGTATACAGGTTAGTCTTCTGTTTTCATTGTTATCTTTATGTACCGGATTAATGCACATGATTCGCAATTCGTTAGTTTTGTTGTGCTGTTTTAGTATTCAATTGTTATTTTGTCTCTTCTCCCCATTCACTCACACTCCACATTAGCCATGTCCATGTGACCATGTAACATTTCAATTTATTTTACTTGTTAGTGGAATGCATGTCATCATTTGTATATTAAAAGTATTTCCTTATAGCCACATTGCAGTGTCTTGCTCATTATCTGTGTTACAGAACTGATATTAAACATTAAATAAGCCTTGTTTCTTGCTAATCTTTGACAGAATTGTTATGAAAAATGTAGCAGTATAGAATTACTGCCCCCTGACAAAATGGATGTGAAACTTGGACAATGAGCAGTCAAGCTGAAAAGCATCTGATGGCTGCAGAAATGTGGTTTCTGAGGAAAATGCAAAGAATACCATGGACAGACAGAAAAACCAATGACCAAGTACTACAGGAATCAAATGAACATTGTAGACTGATTAGAGAAATTAGATGTAGACAGTCAAAATTTTTTGGACATGTTATGAGAAGAAATGGATTGGAGAACTTAGTGACAACTGGCAAGATCGAAGGGAACAGACCGAGAGGAAAATACCTGGATGGCTTGGCCACATGGCATGGACGAGACAGGAACACTGAGCTGATCCACGACACTGGTGATCGAGTGAAATGGCGAGTCATGACCGCCCACGCTTTCCAGCATTGATTGATTGATTGATTGATTGACAAAATTACATGTCAGCCACAATCAGCAATGGTGCAATCAAAATTGTCACAAACTTAATATCTTGACTCCATCAGCAAGAACAGCGGGGACTGACTGTTCTTTGTCATATGGAGACCAGCCATAGCAATGCAAAGGGTAAATAGTATTAAGAGCCTGTGGCACAACACCAGCCTACAAGTCACATTGACATGCTTGAGAACATGCATCTTTCCTGTGGCAACATGTGAACGTCAGTCTTGGACCATTTCGCAATCACTAAAGAAGAGAATCTGGACTTTTGAACCTAAATGTTGCAGAAGAATTCTGACTGTATCGTGGACCAAGAATATTTTAGCCACATTAAACAGCACAGAGGCTTGGAAAGAGCAGTGACAAAAGGCATGGTTCCTGGAAGAAGAGGCAGGGGTTCGACCAGCATAGAGATGGACACAGGATACTCTGCATGAAAATGCATAAAGCAGCAGAACTGGCATAGGATCACAAATTATTTTGGCGGGCCAGAATGTTCTGCAGAGGACCTGCTACATGGGGGAATGATGAATAGAAAGAATTGTAACAATATAAAAACCTTCCTTTAAAGATTGTGCCTCTTTAGCGTCTGACTTTAGCATGGTTTCTAGTTATTCAGCTTTGTGTTATTAAGAGATCTTATTCAGATGGTTGTATAAATTCAAAGTATGTTAGCAAGGTTTATTTGTGTTGTTAACAAAACTATCAAATTGAATCCTGCTGTGCATTTGATGAAAAAGAAGTTTATTTGTTTTCATTATGGCATTAATCCCATAACTGGTTTGTGCCAGGAGTCTTCTCCCAAGCAATTGCCCTGTATTGTACAGGATTATATTAAAAAAAAAAAAATAAAGCACACCATGAGCTTGGCTGAGGATTGAATACATATCCCATGATGGATATCCCAAATGGATATTCTGACACCTTGGCCAGCCACATCTCAAAAGGGAAAGTACAGAGTATTATACTCTTGTTTGTCAATTTCAGATTGTTTTGGAAAATTATGGATATCCCGGTGTTCTACTTATTGGCACAGACAGTCACACACCCAATGGAGGTGAGTAGTTGGCATAGCTAACATTTTCCTCCTCAGGAGCCTCATCTAGAGCAAGCACATTTGCAGTCAACATGGCAATCATCTCTCTGATACTCTGTATCATTACATCTGTGTCTGTCTTTCACTGCCGCTTTTACACAGTAGTTTCTCACATAATTTTATCTATTTCACTTACTCTGTTATGCCCCACAAATTTCATCTGTTGCTTGTAGTTTTGATAGCTATCTAGTGACAGCTGCAGCTATCGATACCTCGTTTGTTTTCTTCTCTTTGCCAGTTTTATTACTCATACAGTTGCATCCGTACACAAGAACAAGCCACAAACTGAGTAAATGGATTTGTTTGCATGCTATGTTTCTGTTCTTCATATTACCCATTATAGTAAAAGTCTTTATGGGTGTTCTTTTCTTAATCTCTGTGTCACTTCTTTCTTTGGATGTCAATATGCAGCCATGGTATTAAATTAGGCTGTCCTTTCTCATTTTGATACTGTTGTTACCTAAAGATGTTGCATGCCGGCCCGGTGACCATGTGTTTAAAACCCCATCGATTGGCCTAGACTTCCGTGTCAACCCAGTCTAAATTGGGGACCAGGAGATCTTCTGGGAAGTAGAAGTGGCATGCATGTAATTGATCACATCACCCATTTAGTGTCGTTGGGTCTATACAAATGTGGGGACAGCACCATATACCCATTACGTCTCAGGGTGTGTAAAAGGGTCCTTTAATTTACTGTACAGAGAATACATTTGTATTTGTACCTTCTTGGAAACTGCCATGCATTCAGTTTTGCGAATGTTTCACGATAAATCTCTTCTTTTCACTGTCTTACACCACCTTGTACAGAATGGTTTTTAGATTACTTTCAGACTCTGCTATTAAAACTACCATCTGCGTATCTCTCAATATTTATATTTTGTTTTGTATTTTATATATGTATATTATATTTTGTTTTGTACCAAAAAAGGTACAACAAATTATATGTGTTTTGGATTTGAGGCACCCGGCTGAGGGATATGGCTGAACGCCTCTAAGTCAAATTCCCCAGATGTCAGGGCCTCTGCTACTCACCTCCTGCTCTTGGAGATTTGATGCTGAGCCTGCAGCATCTGCAGCCTACCTTGTTCCAGACGTACTGGTCATCCTTTCATCTGGAGAAAACAAGGCAAGGCTGAGAGAGGGATCATGTTGCATAGGCAACACATGTTCTCTGAATCCATGCCCAGGCATTGTGTGATGAAATTCTAGCTCTAGTTCCAATCCACATACTTTTGTCTGTAAAGATGGCAAGTGCCAGCAACAAAAGATATGGGTCGAATGATTGGAGCTTTTCATTTTTGGTTGCGGCGCTCTGACACATAAATATTTCTTTGGTGTGTTGTAAATATTCTATGAGCGCCGGTTGCAGAATCCCTAACCTGTTTGCGGGGGCGATGATAGTGCATGCATATCTTACATCTGTTGCTGCTGTGATCACACTTCTGCCTGCTAAAAGTTTCTCATAAAGTTCTGTTTCACTCTATCGCTCTACACCGCTCACAACAGCTAACATTTTAACACAACTCAACGCAATTCGATTGAACAACAACACGCAGTTCAGTTTTAAATCTTCTTTTGACTCCAGGCATTTGACAATACACAATATCACTTGCACCACATGTCAGTTACGTTTATACGATACCTAGAGTCTACATTAACTACACAATCCTAACCACAGATGTAGCGGCACAGTGTATGGCCGTGCTACATAACTACAGACCCATTGTCCGAATCGGCCCATGGCTCTAGCCCAACTGATTGCCTCCAGGAGACGTTATCCCCTGCTCAGCAACTCGCCTTGCTGTTTACATGCAAGGCATGATTCTCACTCTTCTCGTCTTCACGCTGGACTGTGAAACTCTAGGCTGTGTGTACTGAGTGGTCCATGACCTGACACAGGAACATGGCAGCAAGGTACCACTATATTTTGCCCTCTGACTTTCTCTGTGTCTTAAGATTTTTATTTATATTACTGTACCATGTGGTTAGTAGGAGCGGCTGACCGAGTGCATATAACACCGGACTCCCATTCGGGAGACCCGGGTTCAATCCGTCAGTAAGGTGTGGGATTTTTTCTGTCCGGGCAAAACGAAAATTCTAACCTGCACAGTTCGCGGTGACTGCACTAGCCAGGCGGCCTTAATTCCTCAGGTTCAAAGACCCCTCTGCCATACACCACAAGGTACTATGTTGGCAGTAAATGACAGTTGACAGTTTATGTGGTTAGTGTACACTGAGTGTTAATGAGTGGTGCTTTATGTGGAATTGATGCTTCTCTGTGACTCAGGATTGGGTTATTGATTACATATTTATTTTGTGTTCCTGTGCAGTCTAATATGTTGTGGGATTAAGATGTACATAGCTATCTGGTTTCTTATCTGTTGACTTAAATTTTGTTGTTCAATTGGCAGGTGGTTTAGGAGGTCTGTGTATTGGAGTTGGTGGAGCTGATGCTGTAGATGTGATGGCCAACATCCCTTGGGAGTTGAAGTGTCCCAAAGTACGACTTTTTAACTAATCATGCATGTTTGTGTGTCTATATATGTATATCTGTACTTAATGAAGTAAAATGTATTTAATAGTAGGTTCTTTGAAACAGTTCATAAAATCCCATTGTTCTAGGTTGTTGGGCAAAAGAAAAATACACAAAACAGACACAAACAAAACTAGTTGCTGTGATAATAAAATAAACATCAAGCGCTGAGTTTTAATGATTTCATTGCAAATGTACTGACGTGATGATCACTCCAAATTCTTGCTCATTGTGTCAGTCCTCCTGTCATGTGGACCAGTTTATAATCCAGACAAGAACAACCTGAGGGGGCAGGAAGAGGATTACATCAGGCTTGATCATAATCTAGGTCAATAATTTTTCCACTCATGCAGTGATCATCAGATTCCCACATAGATGTCATTGGAAATAATTGCCATCTAAATTATCAGCTTCCATGAACACAGTTGCACCAATTCAGCTTGTTGGCTTTATAGACTGCCTGTTTTCTGAATTTTCACATGCCTTTTCATCATGGAAATAAAACGAAAAATATCAGTTAATGGATACACCATTTTATATAACAAGGTGTGCACTTCTTGATGTCATTATTTTTCACATATTTTCATGGACTATGGTAGTATGAGACAGCATATTTGTCACATCTGAAGAGGGTTATTTTCACCAAGACTGATATTTTGAGAGTTCAATTTCAAAAAGGTGTGGTTGCCCGTTTCCTGTTCTACATTTCCTGCCTTGGTTATTGTTATTATTGCAGATAAGTGGGTCTTCACAAGTTAAAGCCAATTGTAGATGTTACAGTCTGTCATAACACTGATTATTTATGTGTTATTTAGCTTCACTTGTCTCATCTCATCCTGTTCCTCTTGTGCCTTGCAGTGTTGAGGTGAAAGTGCCCGTTTATGGGCTTCATATAGCAAGATTCCCATAGACTGTGTTATTCCCTCTGTCCATCGTTTACATGGTCGGCCTCTTCTTCTGGTTCTCTTTGGTCTGTACATCATTGCTTGTTGTAGTATACTGTTAGTTGGTAGCCTAGTTTTATGGCCATACCATGTAAGTTGCTGTTTTCTAATTAATTCTAGCGCTGATACAACCCCCCACTTAGCTTCACTTGCCATCAGAGTTTAAAACACATGAACTGAGATTGTTGTATCTGTGAATTGGAAATACCATAACACCGTGGTAATCTTTACTAGGTAATGCAGAAGTCTCCTGGCAAGTGCTCACTACAAATTGACAGCTGATGTTTTAAATGCTCATCAAGCTTTGTGTATATGGACAATGTTACTTAAATTATTTATTTTATCTCTACTTATCATTATTGTATCTCCACTTATAATTGTATATTTCCAGTGTATTTTTGGTAGCCTTTGTTCTGTTGATGCTGGTAATTTTCAGGATCGTTTTCATTGTAACAGTAGATATTCTCAAATGTCTGCATACAAAAAGTATGTTGGAAAACAGTTCTTAATGTTTGTTTTTGTGTCAACAAAGACAAAATCTGTGCTTCAAGAATTTATGGACACTTCACAATTTTAAACAGTGCTGTGATTATATATATATAATATATATATATATATATAGACACACACACACACAGACAGAGACAGACAGACAGATATATATATATATATTGGCACCTTGCCGTCTTGACAGATATATTACTGCAATTTTCATGCACCAAAGTAAGAACCATGCAAAATTGATACTAGATAACCATTGATTGCTGAAGAAAATTGACTTGTGACACAATGCATGTACACCTTGATGTCATCTAATCACCATTTAGCAGTGAGATTAAGCTGTTTAAAGTTGTGTTATGAATAAACCACTATTAGAAGTTTATTTTAGGTGTTTCTTACCAATAAAAACTTTGCCATGGCTTCAGTACATTTCCTTTTGCTGTTTCTAACCCCCAGGTGATTGGTGTCAAACTCACGGGAGAGCTGTCTGGATGGACCTCACCCAAAGATGTCATCCTGAAAGTGGCAGGCATCCTCACTGTCAAAGGCGGTACTGGGGCAATTGTTGAGTACTTTGGACCTGGTGTGGACTCCATCTCTTGTACAGGTTAGTAAAGAAACTATTTTGTATTTATTGGTCTTTTTATTTTAAATGGAGCCTGCAACTGGTTGTGACTGTATGTTTCATGTATAGCTCCAAATGTAAATGACCGTTTGTTTTTATTTTGATCCAGTCTTGCCATTAATCATTGTTCGAAGTGGAAGATTCTTTTCATGAGCCAAATGTTTCTTGACTTAATGTAATAAGTATTCTACTAGGATTCACTGCATAAAGTCTATTTGTTTTCTTAGTCTTCCTCCTGCTCTTGTTGATCACGTTCTTATATGATGCTTAGACAACTGCTTTTTTTTTTCTCTCAATGAATTCATTTCAGGGTGTGAAGTCATGTCAAACTTTCACATTCTAACTCTTCATAAAGCATCCTTTCTCATACATGTAATTTTGTTAGATTTTCATTTTCAACGTATATGGATAAATTCATAATGACCGTTATCTCTTCTTTTAATTCACACAAGGAGAATCTCAGAATGGTGCATGAACTGTTTAGCACTGGTGAGAGTTCCATTGTATGTACACTGAGACACATTGTGAAATACTGTTTGTGCTGATGTGCATTGGGTTCCGATTTTAAGATTTTATCTGAGGAAGACAGGAGCTGATCTCACATACTGTTATTTCATTGTCTGTAGGTCAGCATGGCCGAATGGATAAGAATGCATGTTCTTAAAATCCAGTGTGCTGATGCTGAGGTAAGGGATTCAACTCATACACCGGACAGTTGGACTAAAATGTTGACCTATCGTCCTGGACTTGGTGATGTAAATTACAAGTACCTCTGAAGTTGGAGTGGGTTCGCCTGATGGCAAGGGATACTGTTAATAGGGAAAGCAAATCCACATGCAAAATTCAGTCCAGCACCACTAGAAGTAGTGTGTATGGACTGCGCTTTAGGACAAAGCGAGCGCGCCCCCCCCTCCCCCCAATTCTCTCTCTCTCTCTCTCTCTCTCTCTCTCTCTCTCTCCTCTCTCCCCTCCCCCCCCCCCCCCCCCCCATTGTCTGGATTGTTAAATAGTTCTCTAAATGTCCACAGAGTAGGTTTCTTTAGTTTCATCTCCCTAAAATTTCAATTGAAACATGGACAAGAGGTGAACAGGACTTCTTAGCTTGTGAGATGTGGTGCTATCGCAGGATGCTAGACAAGTTCAAATGAACAAATTCTTAAAGATCTTGCGGAATATTCTTTCCAACTGTTGAACATCATACAAACAAGATTATTATTTTATATTGATTTACCACTATAAAACATGGAGATTTGTTGCTGACAATACTGGTGGGCAAAATCCAGGGCAAGAGAAAAAGCGAGCATCTTAGGAAAATCACCACACTAGCAATCAAAGATTGCTTATGCTTAGATGCAGACAGTTGCTGAGAATAGGAGACAGTAGAGTGATGTGATCAGACGATTTCAATGCCATCTTCAGGCTCATTGACCTAATAAATAATTGAAACTCTCACACAGCAACTGGTCGACCAAATGCTGTATAATTTTTACCCCGACACAGGGTTCCAGCACGAAGAAAATAAAATAATTTAAAATTAACTTCTCTTCGACTATCTTGTTCCCTTCCAGGTATGGGCACAATCTGCAACATGGGTGCAGAGATTGGCGCCACGACTTCAGTGTTTCCTTACAACCACAGAATGCAGGACTATCTCAGGGCAACAAACAGAGAAGGTATGAAAGCAATTGAATGAGAGACCAGATTTTATATTGTTTATTTAATGATAATATCTCTTACATCAAAGATCGTGTTTTAAATTAATTCTCTATTTCTTGTTACATTAATTTGATTTGAACTATTTGTATCACTAATGTGTTTGTAAGGTTTACATATTTTTGTTGGGTTAGTATGTACAATGTGATTTTGTTAGTTAACATTCTTAACTCATTAACTACATTCAACCAATTACCATCATCATGAACCATGCTGAAAAGTGTGGGCAATCATGGTTTGCCATCTGAGTCTCTGACCAGATCTGAGTTTTTGTCTATGTTATGCCATTTAGCCAGGCCATCCAGATATTTATCTCTTGGCTTTCCATTGGCTTTTCCCCCCATTGATTTTACCATTTGCCATTAAGTTTTCAAGTTCATTTCTCTTCACAGTGTGCCCAAAAGGTTGTCTAAGTTTGATTTCTCTGACTTTATCATTTGTAACTTAGTTTTCATTTGTTTCTTGAAGGGCTGTCTCATTGGTTTTTCTGTCCTTCCACAGTATTCTTTGCATTTTCTTCAGAAACCACATCTCTAATTCCACTAAATGTTTCTCAGCTTGTCTGCTAATTGTCCATGTTTCACATGCATACACCAGTGTAGGTCTTATATGACACTTCAGAACTCCCTTTTCTCACTTAAATTAACAGCTTTTTATCGGTGAGTGTGCTTTCCACCTTTCAAAAGGCTACCTTTTCCATGGTGGTTTTTGTTCTAACCTCTACAAGGTATCTTCAATAAGATGTTATGACTTTGAAGATTGTTGTATCAGTTGTTTAAGAATGTTCCCATTTACTTGGATGTTGCATTATGGTATTTCATTCTTCTCGCAGATGAACATAATCTCTAGTTAATTACAGTTTAATTCTTACCCTAGGTGTTCATGGCGTACAGTAATCACATCCAGTGAATTCTGCAGATCCTGATCATTATCTAGTCACTGGAGTGCCATACTTCATACTTTTGGAAATAGAATTAAAAAATTTTAAATAATTCAGATTTGGTAACTATCACAGGGACAAGATAACACACTGGAAAATTAACACACTAAAGATGAAATCCTAGAACCACCTCTGCTTTAAAAAAATGTAAATAAACTAATTCTGCCAGCATATTTTAATATCTGGTAGTTAATGAATTAATGAACAGTCATATGCAAAAGTGTAACCAAAAGTATATTTTCAAATGTTGTTCTCCACAGCCATTGCCTCCGTGGCTAACTCGTACAAGGACCTCCTGTCATCAGACCCCAATGCTGAGTATGACCAGATCATTGAGATTAATCTTAGTCAGGTAAATATGGTCAAATTATTGTCTTTTGGTGATTGTGTTTTGAGAACTATCTTCTATGTTGTAGCTTAATCAGAAATCTTCCATCATATCATCAGCACTAGACATGTTTTTGCATCAGCACTAGACATGTCTTAGCAACATCAGCACTAGACATGTCTTAACATCAGCAGCACTAGACATGTCTTAGCAACATCAGCACTAGACATGTCTTAACATCAGCAGCACTAGACATGTCTTAACATCATCAGCACTAGACATGTCTTAACATCAGCACTGACATGTCTTATCATCAGCACTAGACATGTCTTAACAGCATCAGCACTAGACATGTCTTAGCAACATCAGCACTAGACATGTCTTAACAACATCAGCACTAGACATGTCTTAACAACATCAGCACTAGACATGTCTTAACATCAGCACTAAACATGTCTTAACATCATCAGGACTAGACGTCTTAACAACATCAGCACTAGACATGTCTTAACAACATCAGCACTAGACATGTCTTAACAACATCAGCACTAGACATGTCTTAACAACATCAGCACTAGACATGTCTTAACAACATCAGCACTAGACATGTCTTAACATCAGCACTAGGCATGTCTTAACAACATCAGCACTAGGCATGTCTTAACAACATCAGCACTAGATATGTCTTAACATCATCAGCACTAGACATGTCTTAGCAACATCAGCACTAGACATGTCATAACAACATCAGCACTAGACATGTCTTAACAATATCAGCACTAGACATGTCTTAACAACATCAGCACTAGACATGTCTTAACAACATCAGCACTAGACATGTCTTAACAACATCAGCACTAGACATGTCTTAACAACATCAGCACTAGACATGTCTTAACAACATCAGCACTAGACATGTCTTAACATCAGCACTAGGCATGTCTTAACAACATCAGCACTAGATATGTCTTAACATCATCAGCACTAGACATGTCTTAACATCATCAGCACTAGACATGTCTTAGCAACATCAGCACTAGACATGTCTTAACATCATCAGCACTAGACATGTCTTAACAACATCAGCACTAGACATGTCTTAGCAACATCAGCACTAGACATGTCTTAACAACAGCACTAAACATGTCTTAACAACATCAGCACTATACATGTCTTAACATCAGCACTAGACATGTCTTAACAACATCAGCACTATACATGTCTTAACAACATCAGCACTAGACATGTCTTAACAACGTACACAATTTGTTATTGCTGTTTAGTATGAATGCCAGGTTTTCTAGACACATTCCGTATGCACAACAAATTCAGCCGTTTGGTAAGCAAGATTTAGCATTTTAATAGTAAAAATGTAGATTCAAAATAAAATTCTTCATTTCAAAATAAGACATTTTAGAAAATGTTTCATTGCAGCTGGAATTATTGATTTTTGACTCTACAGACTGTTATGGTTATTGAAATATTACGTTTTTAGGCAGAGAGATAAATTAAAATTCTTGAATGCCATAAGAGCATGTACAGTGTTTAGTAAAGCTTTTTGTTTTTCTTTGTATATTCTTTACATTAGCACAGTAAATGATACTTTCATTTAAAGTGTGTTCATATTTTATCTGAATTTATCTATAAAGATAGAAAACAATTGTTCTTTCTGTTGTTTCTGTTAGCACTGTTAGAATGGAAAGAAAATATGCAAGTATAATGAGGGTGATTTTTCATTTGGTTCTTTTGTTTGTTTTATACACCCAAAGTAGCCATGTAGAGATGTTCTTGTGTTTTAAAAAAAAAAAATGCAAATTCTGAACACCTTGTCGATGGGGAAGTGCAAGGGTGGTCATGATATACCAGAGATTTGATATGCTGATGATACAGTATTGCTATCCACAACACAGAATTGTATAGAAAACCTAATAGCCTCAACCCAATTGAATAGTGAAAATCACAACTTATATCTTAACATAGCAAAAATAAAGATAATACATACCGATAAAACTTCTATGGAGAAAGAAATATATGTTAATTAGGACAATTTGGAGTTGGTGGAAAATTTTGAATATCTTGGATCATTGATTACCAACAATGGTGACACAATGAAAGAAATTAAAAGACGAATATCTATTGCTCTGCAAAAACTAAAACAGCTGAATAAATTGTGGAGTGGGACAGATAGAACTACAAAACTTTGATTTTTAAGAGCATGCATCTTTCCCATTGCGACATACACATGTGAGACCTGGACACTTACTAAACAAGCTGAACAGCGCATAAATGCCTTTGAATATAAATATTATAGACAAGTTCTAAGAATATCTTGGATAAAGAAAAGAACAAATGCATCCATACTTCAAGAGCTGAATATTGAAGAAGGTTGGCTATTAAAGACGACAAAACAAAGAAAATTGAAATATTTTGTTCACTTGAAATGTCGCGAAAGTTTGGAGAGAACAATAATGGAGGGGTATATACCTGGGAAGAGAGGAAGAGGAAGGCCAAAGAGAAGATGGGTGCAAGATGTGGCGGATGATCTCCAGATGGGTGTATCGGACGCGGGTCATCTTGCTTATGAATCGAGAGGTTTTTGGAAGGTTGTTATGGGAGCGAAGATCTGCAAAGGACATGCTACTGATTGAATGAATGAACAACCTGCTAATGGGATTACCATTGTCTTCATACAGAAGTTGCTTTCCATGTTTTCTGTTGGTTTACAGGCGCTTTATTGTTCATGTGCATAGGCTTTGTGTTTTCGATATCCAGAGGTCCTGTTTTTGATATCATGTGGTTATATCTGTAACAATACTCTAGCTGATCTTACTGATCTACAGTTCTCAAGTGAAATTAATGTCGTGGTCACTTGTAAGATTTCAGTTAGTACTGTTTTCAAACAAGTTAGTGATGTGATTTACTCTGGAACTGTCAGACAATTTGATATCTTAGATTAGTAAAAGTTGTAGAAAAAGTGAATGATTCTTTTTACATGCCTTGTAGGTGTATATGGTATGTGGTGCTCACCCACATTTGTATAGACAAATTGGCACTCGAAAGGTGATGGGGTCAGTATCACCTTTACTTTCCCAGATATTTCCTGTAAACTTTGGTCTGCTATTTAAGGGTACATATTTTAGACAGGGTCAAATCTCGTGGCCACAGACAAGCCTGTTAGTCTCTGCACTAGCATGACTCCTGCTTAGTCTAGGGAAGAAACAAACTAATGTGCTAGACAAATGAATGTTTAAACAGGCTTTCACCAGTACTATTTTTCACACTTCTCAACTACGTATGAGACGAATAGCAGGAAGAAGTAAAATAAAGACATGGTGAACATTGAGCAAGCAACTAGATAATTATGACTTAATTGATCAGTAACTGTGGATTGACGTCCACTAGGGGGTTGGGGGGGGGGGGGGGGGAGGCTGGTACAAGAAGATTGTTTTTACATGCTATTATTTTATAAGAAATTTTATAAGTTTTCAACATGCAACACTGAAATACTCTACTAGTAGTTGTAACACACATTTGTGAAAAAGGAATGATGAAAGCCAGTCATATTTATACATATGAAATATTTTATATTATTTTCTTTTCTTTACTAATTTTAATTTGTCTCCACTATGCAGACCTTGATTTATTCTCTAAAAATAAAATATATAAATGCTATGTTATCATTAGATTATGTTATGTACAGCAACATTTTTTAAGTTTTTCCACTATGATGAAAAATTCAATCTTTGTTGTATTAAAAATACTTATTTATACATATGTGGCAGGATAATAATTCACCTTTGTCCTATTTAAAAATACCTATTTGTGTGTATGTAGTCAGATGTTATTGGTTATTATAGAAGTGGATCGTGACTCAATAGAGGTTGGGAAACATCTGTTAGTAAACTGAATAGTGACACACAATTAATTTCAGCCTAAAGATCATGCATATATTTTTTTAAAAAAAAGGTAATCAGTTTATACTTAAATTCAAGACAATGTTTTCCCATTGTGAATTTGAATAATTAAGACAATATATTGCACAATTTATTGCCTGACATATTTATATATCATTAGTCATTATCATGTAACAGTATTCTGTTTTTGTTACATTATACATAGTCAGTGAAATATTTAAAACATCAATAGCAAAAGGACAGTATATGGTGAGTCTGGTATCTGTCCAAGACTTTATGGTTTTGACCTGAGCAAAATGTGAATGATTCCTTGGTCATTGTGCTTGTATTTTGAACCCAGCTGTCATTAGTGGATGGACCACATGATGTTGGTGTCATTATTGGATGGACTATGTTGGTGTCATTAGTGGATGAATTATATAATGTTGGTGTCATTAGTGGATGGACTATATAATGTTGGTGTCAGTGGATGGACTGCATAATGTTGGTGTCATTAGTGGATGGACTACATAGTGTTGGTGTCATTAGTGGATGGACTATATATAGTGTTGGTGTCATTAGTGGATGGACTACATAATATTTGTGTCATTAGTAGATGGACTACATTATGTTGGTGTCATTAGTGGATGGGCTACACAATGTTGGTGTCATTAGTGGATGGACTACATAATGTTGGGTTTAGTGGATAGACTTTAGAATGTTGGTGTCATTAGTGGATGGGCCACGTACTGTTGGTGTCATTGCTGTATGGACAACATAATGTTGGTATCATTGCTGTATGGACCACATAATGTTGGTGTCATTAGTAAATGGACTACATAATGTAGGTGTCATTAATTGATGGACTACATAATGTTGGTGTCATTGCTGTATGGACCACATAATGTTGGTATCATTAGTAAATGGACTACATAATGTAGGTGCCATTAATTGATGGACTACATAATGTTGGTGTCATTAATGGATGGACTACATAATGTTGGTGTCATTAGTGGATGGACCTCATAATGTTGGTGTCCTTGCTGTATGGACCATATAATGTTGGTATCATTAATGAATGGACCACATAATGTTGTCATTGCTGTATGGGCCACATAATTTTTGTGTCAATGTATGGACCACAAGGTGTTGATGTCTGTAGTATGTGGATCACATGTTGTCAGTATCACTAGTGTAGGTCCAACATTCTGTTGGCCTGGTATGTTATATTGGCTGTATGCTTTCAGCTGGAGCCTCATGTGAACGGTCCCTTCACACCTGACCTTGCCCATCCAATCAGCCAGTTGGGCAAAACAGCCAAAGAAAAAGGTTGGCCCCTGGATATCAGAGTGGGTGGGTATTACTCATGTGTCTCATAGTGTCTAGTGTATGTTAACAGCATAATCTGTTTTCTTTAAGCATTTGCATGTTTCACCCAAAAGTGCTTCAATAAATGCTTATAAAAAATTATGGAATGTTATTATTTTTTTAATGAAGTGTAGCTAACAGCAGGAAAGCTGTCACGAGGCATTGCATACAAGGAAAATCATTGGAACAGGTTAGCTTGACATGCCCACAAATAACCATGTAACAGTGGGGGATTAAGATCCCTGTGATGTCAGAATGAAAATAGTGGTGAAAACGCTCAAAGATATTCAGAAACATCCCAGAATTGGTTCATTAAGTTATTTGAAAATAGTTGGAGTATCACAAGCAGTAGGAATTAGGAGAAATAAGATATGTGAATGAAGCAGATAGACAGACTGTTATCCCACTACACCATTCTACTGTGACTGAACAAAAGTGACCCCCCCCCCCCCCCCCCCCCCCCCCCCCATTCTGTTACATTTGATGTGGTTTTGTTGTTTATTATTTATTACACACAAAATAGCTGGACAGACACCAAGAGCACACAAGCGGGGAGTTGATAACAACCCTAGCTTGATTGTTTATCAATCTTTTCTTTCAACAAAGAAATGATCATTTACTTTCTTAGTTTGATGATGATTGGTTAGACATTCAATCAAGTGATTTGGTGATGGTATTTACACTTGAGATAAAAGGTTAGATTGTGGGTCAGATTTCATGAAAATATTTTGTGATAACATATATGAAAAAACAAGCATGTGAACATGACTTATACAAAAGGTTCCGCTAGGAACTTCTCAGCATGAAACTGCCCCGCTTGATCCGGTTGGAAAGATGGTTCACTGCAGCTTGCAGATCCTCTCCCTCATATGATTTATGAGTCCTTGGCCATGTGGGAACTGAGAAGAACAAATGCATACGTGTAGTCTGCACATATTGTCTACACATATCAATAGAATCATACTAATCTCCTTTTCACTCAGGCTCTCCCTCACTGTCTCATAGTCCGGTCTGGTGGACATTTCTTTAGTTGCACATGTTTAGTACTACATCTGATGCCTTTCCAGCTATTTTTTTCTGTCATGATGAATGAAGTCCTGCATCCTCTATCTATTGTTTTACTTGGCTTGTAGACAGGCACTTTGGGTAGGGCCAGGAGGATTCAGCCAACAGGGAACTGCACTTCTATACTGTCTGTAATTGTGTTTTATTTAGTAATGGTTAATGGCAATTTAACCTGATGCCTTTTGTTCCACAGGCCTTATTGGCAGCTGCACAAACAGTAGCTATGAAGACATGGGCCGCTCCGTCAGCATTGCCAAACAAGCATTGGACAGAGGGGTTAAAGCCAAAGCTGCCTTCACCATTACTCCAGGATCAGAGCAGATTAGAGCCACAATAGAGAGGGATGGCATGGTAAGATCATATCAGGTTCTTACCTTGACTATTTAAACTCTTTCAGGCTGTAAGCATTGTCTTGTGATTTGTGCAAATATTTTCTCTTGTAGTTTTCATAGACTGTTACAGTTTAATGGGCAGTGATTTTTAGGTTTGTTGCAAAATGTATTGGTGTTATACACGGATGTATGGGCAGCTGAATTTAAATTTAGAAAATGGCACATTTGGTTATGTAGTGACATGTATGTATGAATTATTGGATCCAGATAAAGGAAATAGAGATCTCCGGAAAGGTTAACCCGGTCAACAAATGCCTGCAGAAGTCGGATGTGTCGGCCTAACGGAGCAAGAACGCAGCTCTGCTGTAAACAGGCACAACGCAATCACATCCGAAAAAAAACTCTGGATGAACGCAGAAGAAGAAGAAGAAGAAGAGAGATCTAAAACACACAGAGAAGAGAATTAAAGACAGAGATGAATAATATGTGGGTGACATGGAATGTAACAGATGGAAAGAGGGAAATAGCAGAGTCCATGGGAATCTCAATACATGAAGCCCATAAACGGGCACTCTCATGCTGTTTATAGCTTCACCTTGACATTGCAAGGTACAAGAAGACAAGATGAGATGATGATGAGATAAGGTACAAGAGAAACAAGATGAGATGAGACATGGAATGAGCTGCATGAGATGACTAAAGATAGGAGGGTGAGGCATAAGTTGGTTGTGGAACTGTGCTCCATTGGAGGATAAAAGACAAAAGAAGAAGACGTTCAAAGAAGAATAAGTAGTAGTTATTTGGTCTTCTTGATTTTGTTATGATGAATAATCGCATTAATTTACTGAGTAATTGCAGTTGTCTTTGTGTGATTAACGGAGACAGTCCATAAATAAACATACATGTATTGTTTGGCGCTCGCATAAGTAGAGATATTTATGAATGACAGAGAGAGAGAATGAAGGGATAGCTGAGACTGCACATAGCTTAAAACACATAAGGGAAGTACAACATTGCAAGTTGATACTGTTTTTCTTCTGCCAGGCACAAGTCCTGAGAGACATCGGCGGTGTTGTCCTGGCCAATGCCTGCGGGCCTTGTATAGGACAATGGGACAGAAAGGATGTGAAAAAGGGGGAGAAGAACACAATTGTATCATCGTACAACCGAAACTTCACAGGTCGAAATGATGCCAACCCAGCAACCCATGCATTTGTGACATCACCAGAATTAGTCACTGCTCTGGCCATTGCTGGAGACCTGACCTTTAACCCTCTCGTTGATGAGCTAACTGGGAAAGATGGTGAGCTGTTGTTTTAATAATTAGACTTCCCTCTTCTCTTTTTCTGTCCTGGTCTTGTGCATCTTTATATCTTCTCTCTTTTCATGCTTCTTATTCTTATTTTCTTTCTTTTTCCTCTTTTTCTTTGTCTTTTACCTCACTTCCTTCTCCTTTTTCTTATTCTTTCTTTCATCTCAACCAACCCTTTGTAGGTTTTATCAAACCACCTGTAGGCTTGCTCATGACTTGGTGGATTTTGCAGCTGAAGGCGGGATACAGATGCCAGCCCTCCATAGTCAGCTCTTATGACAAGCATGGTTGGTTACAGCGCCACTATTTTTGTCCTTCTCATGTGGGCCCCAGACATTTTGATTCTTTCCCATCAACAATAAAGAAATAGGGAATATATGGCACCTTGCCGTCTTGACAGACAATAGTTTGTTACATTGTCCTTTTAAAAAAAAGCATAATGACTACAACCCATGGCATTTAAGACCAGGGATGGAGTTATACCTCTCCGTAGCACAAAGCCTGGACTGAATTGTAGAGACCATGTGTTTCCCATGCAGCATGATCCCTCTCCCTGCCTAATTTACTCCAGAGGAAAGGTAACACCAATACATCTGGAACAAGACAAGGACCAGAAGCTGTCGGATCAGCAAAGCAATGCTCTGACTGTCCGTCTGTCTGAGCTTCAATCCTAGACCAGCTGCCAACCAAGGTTTAGGGCCTGGTCTACCCTGCCATGACACTTAGTCTAGGTTGCATTTCCTTGCACCAGGATAAAGCTTATGCCCTCCCAATTGCGCTCTTCTGCCAAAAGTTATTAGCACAATGTGGGGTGTCGTGTTTGGTGAGTGCCGTCCAACAGTCAGTGCTAAGAGAAAGCAGATAGTACTGTCTGCTGTCATATGGCAGCTCAGTCATATCTAAGACCTGACACATAACAACAACAACAACAATAAAGAACTCTTTGATATTTGCAAGTTTGGTTGCATTGCTGTTTTGCTAGGGTTACTCCTCTGTTTCTCAGTATCATTGTCTTTCATCTGGATTATGCAGCTTATCATTTTGTTAGCTCGCAAAAAGCAGTCATTGTTTAGTATTTTGTGTGTGCAGTATAACATTTAGACCACATCGTGCTGAGTCTTAACATGTTGGTATGGGAGCTGGTCGTTCAGAAAGCAATGGCAAACTACTGAACGTAAACTTGCCAAGACAACAACAACAGCAGTAAAATGCTGGTGTTGACAGCGATGTCCTGTAATTTTATTTTTTTAAAATACTTAATGTGGTCTCCCTGGCCGAGGGGTTAGCAGCTTTTCCCGTAACCCTGAATACTCTTGTGGTTGACGTGAGCGCACGAGAATTGGAAGCGGTTCGAGTCACGCCAGTGACTTATGAGAGTATGGAGCCGGTCGCTCAGAAAGTCGTGGCATGCTGATGAGCGTAATCTAGCCTAGGAATCAACATACAGCTGAAAGATACTGATGTTGACTGCAATATCCTGAAACAAGATGCAAAAGCAGGGTAAAAAAATACTTAATGTTGCATATCCCTTACAGGACGTTGCAATCAACACCAGCATTTTTCAGCTGCTGTTAATGTACTAGGCAAGTTTTACGTTCAGTGGTTTGCCATTGCTTTCTGAACGACCGGCTCACATACTCTCGTAAGTTACCAGCGCGGCGCGAACTGCTGCCGATGTTATCAGCTGCTGTTTTCCCCACATGGATATACAGGATTACGAACAATGTCATTAAACCCTTGGCCAGGGAGACCGGCTCCTGTAAATAGGATATGAAAAAAAAAGTATATCATTTGATGAGTGCTTTCCCTTTCACATAACTACCAAAATATTTCAGCTACAATGTTTTAGAAAATTAGTATATGTCTGTAATATACAGTTTAGTTTATCTTTGTATATGTGTTATAGTTGTATATGATTTGTTTTCATGTTGTTTTTTTTGGGGGGGGGGGGGGGTTGGTGTTGTTATTGCAAAGTATTTTCCATCATTTTTATTTTCTTTTTCTGTTTGTCTTTTATGTCTCAAAAAAATATTTACAGCCAACTCATGCCAAGCCCTCCTATATTTTGCCATTTCCCGCAGCTCAATTCATGTCTTTCCCATATTAATTTCTGTCTCTTTCTTTTCTGCATATGTTTTAGGTCTCCCTTTTTTTCTTTTGCCTTGTGGAATCCATAAAAAAAGACTTTGTTACAATATTAACAGGTTTTTTTTTTTTTCCAGTGTGTGTCCTTTTCAGTGCCAGCATAATTTCCTCACCTCTTGATTTTCTTAAATTTATTTAGCCTTTCCATAAGCTCTACAGGGGTGATTCTATCATACCACTTTAGCTCTTCTATTCTGTTAATGAAGGATTTTAGTTTAATAGTAATTGTTTGAGTTGTTTTCCATCTTTTTTTTATCCATACAGTAGCGCTGACTTTGTCATTAGAGTAAAATTAAGTTTGCTACTAGATGTAATTTCTTTTGACTTCACAAATTTCCTAGAGTTATGAAAGCCACTTTTGCCTTTTGTATTATTATTTTAATGTCTGTCTTGTTCCCCAATCTTTGTCTACATTGTTACCTTAACGTGTGTATGATTCCATCTATTTGTATATTATAATATACAAAATATTCTAGGCAAGAAATTCAAGCTGCAAAGTCCTAGTGGGGATGAGCTTCCCAAGAATGGATTTGACCCTGGTCAGGACACCTACCAGGCCCCACCCAAGGACAGCAGTGCGGTCAAAGTTGTTGTTGCACCAGACAGCAAGCGTCTGCAGCTCCTGTCCCCTTTTGATAAATGGACTGGCAAAGACCTGGAAGACCTGCTTGTCCTTATTAAGGTAATCTTAACCCTTTACAAGGCAGAACGGCCATTTCCGTCCGATACCGTTAACGGGCGAAACGTCTCAAAACGCCCGATACTATTATGCATTGTAAAAACGCGATCTCTCGGCTTTCCAATACTTCCGGCGGCTACTTTCACTTTCACCGATAGCTTGACAACGTGGCCGCCATTTGTAAGCACTTACTGTGAATTTGAACAAACTTTTACGGACTTTTTTTGAAAGTTTTCTGGGTTTTTACACTTAGTTTTTCAAAATGGATTTCGGCGATTCTTCAAGTGATAGCCGAGATTTCGCTAGGTTCAATTTAAATGACATTAAAGGGCACGAAGTTGACTATTAATCGCAGCTAGATATCAGTGAAAAGCGTTACTTTGCATTAGCAGTCGTGAGTCGGATTTAAACAAAGTGATTATGATTCTGAAAATGTGTTTGTAAATTGCCATATAGATGACGGAAAATCACAAACAAATTGCTGTATTTCGCAAATATTTGTGTTCAAAAATGGATTACTGACAACAATCATGTGAGTAACATATTCTGCATGCTTTTCCCTTCATTGTGTTGTTTATTTAACTAAAATCGGTTGACTAACACCTTATTTGTGATGTTTTTACTAACACAACCCGAAAATTTACCGAACCTGAAAAAATCTTGCCTGTTCAGGGCTAAAAAATGGACAAGCTGTCTGCCCTGTAAAGGGTTAAGTCAGGAAGTTGCCTGGTTTGTGTCAGTTTTCTTATGTGTTCATACCATTGGGACATGGCTGAGGTGTTGTGCTGTCCACCTCAGGGTTAGAAGGTGTTGGGTTCAATCACAACATATGGCTGGGGATTTTCCCAAGAACCAATGGTTTCTAATATCACATGTCCTGATCACTTGGGTAGTGAGATCGGATACCTAGCCCCTCGGATAAGGGCAAAATAACTGGAGGTTCCATGTAAAAACTGCATGTTAAAAATCCCACAGCAGTCGGAAATCGCAAAGAGTAGGCTAAAGATTTATACCATTGGGACATTCCAGTGCATTCCACCATTTCAGAGAGTGACATTTTATTACCTTCAGTGGGGAAGGTATACTCAGCCATTTTCAAAGCCTTCTGCAAAGGTATGTTGTATCGCAGTAATTCCGAAGCTGAAAGGCATAAATTGAAAGCTGATGTAGAGGAATATACTACTCACTCTTACCAACAAACCCCCATGCATAGATCATTTTGCCCCTCATAGTCAATGAAAAGTGTGTAGTCTATGTAGTGGCCACTGAATGTAGGGTTGGTTGTGCATGATTCAGGCGAGAAATTTGAAAATGATTGTAGCCAGTATTCACCTTATATGTTTGATTGATATGAATGAGTTACATGTTATCTTCTAACAGTCAGCATGTTATGTTGTTCTCTTACAGGTGAAAGGCAAGTGTACAACTGACCACATCAGCGCAGCTGGACAGTGGCTGAAATACAGAGGTCATTTAGATAACATCTCAAATAACTTGCTTATTGGGTAAGCTGCTGATTTTATCACTTCAGTCTTATTTTCCGTCATCTATACAGCAATTTACAAACACATTTTCAGAATCATAATCACTTTCTTTAAAGTCCGACTCACGACTGCTAATGCAAAGTAACGCTTTGCACTGATATCTAGCTCCGATTAATAATCAACTTCGTGCCCTTTAATGTCATTTAAATTGAACAGAGCGAAATCTCGGCTATCACTTGAAGAATCACCGAAATCCATTTTGAAAAACAGCGTAAAACTCCCAAAAACTATCAAAACAAGTCCGTAAAAGTCTGTTCAAAGTCATTGTAGCGCGTTTACAAATGGCGGCCACGTTGTCAAGCTATGGTCGAAAGTGAAAGTAGCCGACGGAAGTGTCGGAAAGCCGAGAGATCGCGTTTTTACAATGCATAATAGTATCGGCCGGAATCGGCCGTTACGCTCGTATTTAGAGACCGGCCGGTAACGGACGCTACGCCTTGTAAAGGGTTAACACCAATGTAGTCATACAGTTGTAAATTAATGATATTCCTGATTAATTTAGCAATTTAATTATTTCTTGATTTGAAGGTATGAAGCTTTTTTTTTCTTCATCCGCTCACTTTGAACTCAAACGTAGTCCGTACACATGCTACTACTACTAGTACACTGGACTGAATTTTGCACATAATGGACTGGCGGGGATTAGGTCTATGTGAGTACTTTCCACTACAGATACACATTGTGAAATTAAAGTTGATTAATAGAAAAGCTAGTTGCATATCTTTTATATGACGTCGCAGTCAACTCCAGCATTTTTTGGCTGTTTGTTATTTCTTGGCAAGTTTACATTCAGTAGTTTGCCATTGCTTTCTGAACAACCGCCCCTCATACCATTTTATGAAAACTGATGCAAGGCAATCTGTTGCCAAATTGCCCGCAGCTGTGTTTCAAACGTGCTATGCAAGATTACAGCATATGTATTGTATCACCAGTGTAGTACATCATACCTTGTCTTTACAGCACACGTATTGTATCACCAGTGTAGTACATCATACCTTGTCTTTACAGCACATCTAGTTTGTCATCAGTGTAACACATCACGTCTTGTCTTTGTACAGCATATCTATTTTATCATCAGTACAACTCATCACATCTAATCTTTACAGCACATCTGTTGTGAGTGAGTGGCACCTTACAGTCTTGACAGACCAAAGTATGTGAGTTGGAATCCATCACAATGCCTGGGCAGAGCTTCAGAGAAACATGTGGTCCCAAACGACATGTTCCCTCTCTCGGCCTAGTCTTGTGTTTTCCAGAGGAATGGGTAACCAATACGTCTGGCACAAGGTAGGCTGCAGACGCTGGTGGCACAGCGTCAAACCTCCGAGACCTCGCCACCATGAGCAGGTGGCGAGTGATGGCGAGACCCTGGAACCCAAGGGACTCGGCTTAGAGGCGTTCAGCCAATTCCCACAGATGAGGGCCTCGTACGCGCCCGGACCATAAAGGCGTGCACATCTGTCAATCACAAGTGTCCGGACCTGTGTAAAGCGTGCACTATTGTCAGGACTCTCCGCCTGACCTTAGCGGACCCCGCGACCAGCGAGAATAGGCCCGCCGGAGATACCAGCAGGAGATATTGCTCGTCTATTGCGAGCAAATCTCCCATCCTTCCACTGTGCGGATCTCGCGACCGGCGAGAATAGGCCCGCCGGAGATATTGTTCGTCTGCTGCGGACAAATCTCTACCGAAGACTGAATAAGTAAAGAAACGATAAAAGTAGTGGTATTTCAATTGCGCTTGCGCTCCCACCTATGCTACACCCTTCATGTGTCTTCACAAAGTCGGACTAGAGTCAAGCTCAACAGGGTCTTCTTTCCCCGCTGATTCTACCAAGCCCGTTCCCTTGGCTGTGGTTTCGCTAGATAGTAGATAGGGACAGTGGGAATCTCGTTAATCCATTCATGTGCGTCACTACAGCATGCCTTGTTCTTTACAGCACATCTATTGTATCACCAGTGTAACACATCAAATCTTGTCTTTACAGCACATCTGTTGTATCATCGGGATTTCATACTGCACGTCTGTGCATATGTAACAAATCACATCTGTTTTTACAGTGTTGTTTTATAAAGGAGTCACCTTCTTCAACTTTTCTGAGCTGTAATTTATAAATGTATCCCTGTTCCTTTATAGGCATGTGTATTCCTTATTCAAATTGTGTTGTTTCTATACATTGCTGTGTTATTTTAGATATATAAGCAAATTTAGCAGGGGCAATGAATGTTAATGTATTTTCAATATGCTTTATTTTAGGGCTGTGAACATTGAAAACAATGAAATAAACAAGGTAACTAACCAACTGACAGGGGAAACTGGTCAAGTCCCAGACACTGCCAGACATTACAAGGTAAGTCGTTTGCCATGTTGGTTTACATTGAGTGCCACATTGCTTCTGTTATTGGCAGAAGTCAATGTTGCTTCGATAGTTACTCTTTACTTTGTCTGTTTAGCATTTTTCTTTACCCTGTCTGTTTAGGAATTTTAACAAAAGACTGAGTATAAAATGTCACTGCAGATATGGTTATTGAATGTTCTTGCAATTATTGATCATGTAACTTCTGTAATTATATTATTTTTCTCTCATTAAGTGAATGGTTCATTTCTCTTATTTGTACAACTTAAGATGTCAATCTGAATATATTTTTTTTTAAAAAGCATGTCATTTTGTTGACATTTCCATGGAGTTTGTCTTCAAATGGTGCGGGATGTTTGAAAATAGCAAAAGTAACCTTTGTCTGTGACATGACACAAACAAGTGGTTTTAAATTATTTCTTACTGGACAAGCATGACAATTTGAAACACGTCAGAACAATTTTTCTCTAATGAAATATAACTTTGGTAGCTCATTCCATGTAGACATTACATTGTTGTTCTTGTTTAGACAGAGACCTTGATCAATCTGACATAAGACAATACATTGTTGTTCTTGTTTAGACAGAGTCCTTGATCAATCTGACATATAGATAATACATTGTTGTTCTTGTTTAGACAGAGACCTTGATCAATCTGACATATAGATAATACATTGTTGTTCTTGTTTAGAGTCCTTGATCAATCTGACATATAGATAATACATTGTTGTTCTTGTGAGTCCTTGATCAATCTGACATATAGATAATACATTGTTGTTCTTGTTTAGACAGAGTCCTTGATCAATCTGACATGTAGATAATACATTGTTGTAGAGTCCTTGATCAATCTGACATATAGATAATACATTGTTGTTCTTGTTTAGACAGAGTCCTTGATCAATCTGACATATAGATAATACATTGTTGTTCTTGTTTGAGTCCTTGATCAATCTAACATATAGATAATACATTGTTGTTCTTGTTTAGACAGAGTCCTTGATCAATCTGACATATAGATAATACATTGTTGTTCTTGTTTAGACAGAGACCTTGATCAATCTGACATAAGACAATACATTGGTGTTCTTGTTTAGACAGAGACCTTGATCAATCTGACATAAGACAATACATTGTTGTTCTTGTTTAGACAAGTCCTTGATCAATCTGACATATAGATAATACATTGTTGTTCTTGTTTAGACAGAGACCTTGATGAACTTAACATATACTTATAGTATGATGTACTTCTTGTTTTGCCGTTCTCCGTGGCGAAAAGGTTACAGATGCGTTTCATGATCCCGCATACCCAGGTTGAAACACAGCTGCGCGCAATTTTGCAGCAGACCGCGTTGCGCTGGTTTTTTAAAAAAATGAAATGGTATGAGTGTCGGTCATTCAGAAAGCAATGGCAAACTAAAGATTGCCAAGTCATCAACAGCAGCAAAAAAATGCTGGTGTTGACTGCAAATGTCCTGTAAAGGATATGCAAATAACTTTTTAACTTATTGTTTAGACAGAGACCTTGATGAACTTAACATAAACATAAAATATGATGTACTTCTTGTTTAGGCAAAGAATCAAGGATGGGTTGTAGTAGGAGATGAAAATTATGGTGAGGGAAGCAGTAGAGAGCATGCTGCTCTAGAACCTCGACATCTGGGAGGAAGAGCTATCATTGTGAAGAGTTTTGCCCGCATCCATGGTCAGTTGTCCAGTTGTTAGAGAACAAGCATTCTCTTCATTCAACATACATTTTCATTGAGTAGATATTTTGTTATTTTTGTGAACTTCTTTTGTACAAGCATTTTACCATATGTTTGTTTTGCTTCTACATATATTCTTCTTAACTTCTCCATTCCCACCTGATGATTACATTAATATATGATATATCCAGATAGTTACATTAATTTGTTTCTGTCAAACATGACTTGGGATAGACAGATGAAGGTAACATGGTTTGGGATAGACAGTTGAAAGTAACATGGTTTGGGGTAGACAAGTGAAATACCTATTTGGAACAGAAAAGCTAATGGTCAGTTAAGTAAATTTGCCACATTAATACCCAGTTAGATTGTGCACTGTTCTTAGGGTTCAAGTACAACCTTGTAAAAAATGTGTAAAACTTCTCTGAGAAGGCTCTGGGATAAAAAAGTGCTGGCCATCCCATCTCATAATTCTTTGACTTAGTTATGTGAAGTGCTGCCACTTAGCACCCGTGTGGCTGTATTTTGCATTTTCAATTGTTCCACCATTGATGGTTGAAAATAAATAATGTCAAGATACAACCCTCCTCTCTTCCCCCACCCCACCGCACATGTGCTTGCACTCTCTCTTTCTCTTTCTCTCTCTCTCTCTCTCTCTCTCTCTCTCTCTCTCTCTCTCACACACACACACACACTAACTCTCTTTCTGATACTGAGCTTGAGGGCATTTAAGCTGATTTTGTTTTGGTTTATTTCATGAATCAAATGTGAGATGTAATGTACTTTTCTATAACACTGCCAAACAAGAATGCAGCAGAAAAGAGCTTTGAAAATGGCTGTTAAAACAGGGTTGAATGGGACATACACTCAGAATGAGCACTAAGATATTTTACAAATTTGTTGCGCTGGAACCAACAAAGAAAGAAGCTTGGGATGATTTTAAATTTACTGAACAGCATGATTTGAAAAGGCTTTTGCTGTTTTCAGGCATTGCAATGTTTTTTATGAACAAGAATGCTAGATTAAAGGTCACAAAATTGTTTTAGCATTAACTTTTAACATAAGGGAATGTCTAAGAGTAGATGTGCTTCAGAAGAAACATATAGATTCCCAAGCTTTGGTTCTTGTACATTTATTCTTTCCGGATAGGATAATGAGATAGGAGAGAATGAACCAAACTTTGTGTTTGACATTGTTTTTAATGTCGGCTACCATCATGTAGAGTGATTTTACAGCCATGAACTCGGCTATACAAGTACAAGCAATCTTTTCTATACAAGTACAAGCAATCTTTTCTATACAAGTACAAGCAATCTGTTCTATACAAGTACAAGCAATCTTTTCTATACAAGTACAAGCAATCTTTTCTATACAAGTACAAGCAATCTTTTCTATACAAGTACAAGCAATCTTTTCTATACAAGTACAAGGCAATCTTTTCTATACAAGTACAAGCAATCTTTTCTATACAAGTACAAGCAATCTGTTCTATACAAGTACAAGCAATCTGTTCTATACAAGTACAAGCAATCTGTTCTATACAAGTACAAGCAATCTTTTCTATACAAGTACAAGCAATCTTTTCTATACAAGTACAAGCAATCTTTTCTATACAAGTACAAGCAATCTTTTCTATACAAGTACAAGCAAATCTTTTCTATACAAGTACAAGCAATCTTTTCTATACAAGTACAAGCAATCTTTTCTATACAAGTACAAGCAATCTTTTCTATACAAGTACAAGCAATCTGTTCTATACAAGTACAAGCAATCTGTTCTATACAAGTACAAGCAATCTGTTCTATACAAGTACAAGCAATCTTTTCTATACAAGTACTAAGCAATCTTTCTATACAAGTACAAGCAATCTTTCTATACAAGTACAAGCAATCTGTTCTATACAAGTACAAGCAATCTTTCTATACAAGTACAAGCAATCTTTTCTATACAAGTACAAGCAATCTGTTGCTATACAAGTACAAGCAATCTTTTTCTATACAAGTACAAGCAATCTGTTCTATACAAGTACAAGCAATCTGTTCTATACAAGTACAAGCAATCTTGTCTATACAAGTACAAGCAATCTGTTCTATACAAGTACAAGCAATCTTGTCTATACAAGTACAAGCAATCTGTTCTATACAAGTACAAGCAATCTGTTCTATACAAGTACAAGCAATCTGTTCTATACAAGTACAAGCAATCTTTTCTATACAAGTACAAGCAATCTGTTCTATACAAGTACAAGCAATCTGTTCTATACAAGTACAAGCAATCTTTTCTATACAAGTACAAGCAATCTTTTCTATACAAGTACAAGCAATCTGTTCTATACAAGTACAAGCAATCTTTTCTATACAAGTACAAGCAATCTGTTCTATACAAGTACAAGCAATCTGTTCTATACAAGTACAAGCAATCTGTTCTATACAAGTACAAGCAATCTGTTCTATACAAGTACAAGCAATCTGTTCTATACAAGTACAAGCAATCTTGTCTATACAAGTACAAGCAATCTTTTCTATACAAGTACAAGCAATCTGTTCTATACAAGTACAAGCAATCTTTTCTATACAAGTACAAGCAATCTTTTCTATACAAGTACAAGCAATCTGTTCTATACAAGTACAAGCAATCTGTTCTATACAAGTACAAGCAATCTGTTCTATACAAGTACAAGCAATCTTTTCTATACAAGTACAAGCAATCTGTTCTATACAAGTACAAGCAATCTGTTCTATACAAGTACAAGCAATCTGTTCTATACAAGTACAAGCAATCTGTTCTATACAAGTACAAGCAATCTTTTCTATACAAGTACAAGCAATCTGTTCTATACAAGTACAAGCAATCTGTTCTATACAAGTACAAGCAATCTTGTCTATACAAGTACAAGCAATCTGTTCTATACAAGTACAAGCAATCTGTTCTATACAAGTACAAGCAATCTGTTCTATACAAGTACAAGCAATCTGTTCTATACAAGTACAAGCAATCTGTTCTATACAAGTACAAGCAATCTGTTCTATACAAGTACAAGCAATCTGTTCTATACAAGTACAAGCAATCTGTTCTATACAAGTACAAGCAATCTGTTCTATACAAGTACAAGCAATCTGTTCTATACAAGTACAAGCAATCTGTTCTATACAAGTACAAGCAATCTGTTCTATACAAGTACAAGCAATCTGTTCTATACAAGTACAAGCAATCTGTTCTATACAAGTACAAGCAATCTTTTCTATACAAGTACAAGCAATCTTGTTCTATACAAGTACAAGCAATCTGTTCTATACAAGTACAAGCAATCTGTTCTATACAAGTACAAGCAATCTGTTCTATACAAGTACAAGCAATCTTGTCTATACAAGTACAAGCAATCTGTTCTATACAAGTACAAGCAATCTGTTCTATACAAGTACAAGCAATCTGTTCTATACAAGTACAAGCAATCTGTTCTATACAAGTACAAGCAATCTTTCTATACAAGTACAAGCAATCTTGTCTATACAAGTACAAGCAATCTGTTCTATACAAGTACAAGCAATCTGTTCTATACAAGTACAAGCAATCTTGTCTATACAAGTACAAGCAATCTGTTCTATACAAGTACAAGCAATCTGTTCTATACAAGTACAAGCAATCTTGTCTATACAAGTACAAGCAATCTGTTCTATACAAGTACAAGCAATCTTGTTCTATACAAGTACAAGCAATCTGTTCTATACAAGTACAAGCAATCTGTTCTATACAAGTACAAGCAATCTGTTCTATACAAGTACAAGCAATCTGTTCTATACAAGTACAAGCAATCTGTTCTATACAAGTACAAGCAATCTGTTCTATACAAGTACAAGCAATCTGTTCTATACAAGTACAAGCAATCTGTTCTATACAAGTACAAGCAATCTGTTCTATACAAGTACAAGCAATCTGTTCTATACAAGTACAAGCAATCTGTTCTATACAAGTACAAGCAATCTGTTCTATACAAGTACAAGCAATCTGTTCTATACAAGTACAAGCAATCTTTTCTATACAAGTACAAGCAATCTTTTCTATACAAGTACAAGCAATCTTTTCTATACAAGTACAAGCAATCTTTTCTATACAAGTACAAGCAATCTTTTCTATACAAGTACAAGCAATCTTTTCTATACAAGTACAAGCAATCTTTTCTATACAAGTACAAGCAATCTGTTCTATACAAGTACAAGCAATCTGTTCTATACAAGTACAAGCAATCTTTTCTATACAAGTACAAGCAATCTTTTCTATACAAGTACAAGCAATCTTTTCTATACAAGTACAAGCAATCTGTTCTATACAAGTACAAGCAATCTTTTCTATACAAGTACAAGCAATCTTTTCTATACAAGTACAAGCAATCTTTTCTATACAAGTACAAGCAATCTTTTCTATACAAGTACAAGCAATCTTTTCTATACAAGTACAAGCAATCTTTTCTATACAAGTACAAGCAATCTTTTCTATACAAGTACAAGCAATCTTTTCTATACAAGTACAAGCAATCTGTTCTATACAAGTACAAGCAATCTGTTCTATACAAGTACAAGCAATCTTTTCTATACAAGTACAAGCAATCTTTTCTATACAAGTACAAGCAATCTGTTCTATACAAGTACAAGCAATCTGTTCTATACAAGTACAAGCAATCTTTTCTATACAAGTACAAGCAATCTTTTCTATACAAGTACAAGCAATCTGTTCTATACAAGTACAAGCAATCTTTTCTATACAAGTACAAGCAATCTTTTCTATACAAGTACAAGCAATCTGTTCCCACTTAATTAGGCTTGTATGTGTGTCGTTTGTCTGATTGCATTCTGGAACATATTTGCAGATATATTTTACCCTACTGTAATAAATTTGTTTCTCTCTTTCTCTTCCCACCCCCCCCCCCCCCTCTCTGTCTGTCTGTCTCTGTTCCCCCCTCTCTTCTCTCTCTTTCTCTCTCTCTCTCTCTTTCTCTCTCTCTCTCTCTCTCTCTCTCTCTCTCTCTCTCTCTCTCTCTCTCTCTCTCTCCCTCTCTCTCTCCCTCTCTCCCTCTCCCTCTCTCCCTCTCTACCCTGAAACATATTTGGAAATGAAAAGTTAGACAGACTTGCCATGGAGAGGGGAAAATATATTCCAATTTAGGACGCACAGAATTTTAACATTGACCGGGACTCCTTGGTAAGTGCTGACTAAACTGGGTACCAGAAATTGTCTTGTGGAGTACAGGTGACCCCATGACCCTCAAGAGCTTATTGGTCTATACAAATATGGGGCTAGCACCATATGTCCAGATGACCCTAAGAGTTGTGAGAAGGGTCTTTTATTGGTTTATATTGAAGTATTTGTGTTTAGGGTTTGATGATGGTTGTCATATAATTTAATTGTGTGCTCACGTGTCCACAGAAACCAACCTGAAGAAACAGGGCATGCTGCCGCTGACCTTCTCAAATCCTTCTGACTATGATAAAGTTCAGCCCACAGACAAAATTTCACTTGTTGGGCTCAAAGACCTTGCTCCAGGAAAGGTAACCACATTTTTATTTTTTAATTTAAAATCTTTGAACAAAGTTCAGTTGTTTTATAACATTTAAAAGGTTACTTCTACTGCTGGTGCTTGATCTGGAGAAGACATTGGCAGTCACGACACAAAAACTACCAATATTCTAGATCAGTGGTTCTCAACTTTTTTTTTTTTGGCCCATGCACCGCTTCACCATATGTTCAGAATGTCATCCCCCCTTTCGTATTTCCCCTCTATAAATATCCCCCCCTTCCTCCCCACACAGTATGTGTAAAATTGGAAGCTAAATTGAATAACACATACTAGAACAAGTCTAGACGTCTACATAAAACGTGATTTGCTGGTCTACTTACGGTATAAAACAAATTTCCGAAGGGCAAGAAGTAACCATTTCTTGTATTAACGCGATCTTGAAATAATGTTAATTTCCCCCCCCCCCCCCCCCCCCCCTGGACACCTTAAAATCCCTCTCTCCTCTCTCTTCTCTTTGAGAACCACTGTTCTAGATGTTTATATTTGTGTCCAGTTGTCTAAGCATCTCACTGACAATGTTATCTGATCTTTGCTTCTCTTGTCCAGTATTTTTCTACAAGGCTGATTTTTCTATGGCTTCTGGTGTGTTTCACTGTTTTGTTTGTTCGAGCTTTCATTAGGGATCTAGCAACACCTGTGGGTTAATATCTCACTGGCTCTCTTCTCTCTCCATGATTTTCTCATCATCCATATAAAAAACCACATCTCCATGACTGCCATAAAAAAACGTCGTCTCCATGACTGCCAGCTGAATGATGCAAAAACAAATCAGTATTGAAAATATATTTTGTGTCATTTGTAGTTTTTATTTGTTATGATGATGTTGATTCCAGGCTGCTTTATTTTTATATTGTAAAAGTATTTCTGTGTATTTGTTTTTGAACATATTGTTGTGTAGCTATAACTTTGGCCTGTTCAGCTCATTATTTTTGTGGATTCCTTTTCAATTTTGCTGAACATATTGGAAACATACATCAGATTGACCTAGTCAGTGATAACAATCACCATCATCGTTACCACATGTTGTATTGTCAATTTAACATTTTCTTTTCTGGTTGTCTGTCTTTGACTTTATTCACATTAATTCAGTTTTCTTGGTTTTTTGGGTAAGCCAATTTTTATCCTCCTCGTTTTCCTTCCTCCTATGAATCTCTTGCTCCCTCTTTCTTTCTCGCTTTCAGTTTCAGTCTCTGTCTCATTATCTCACTTACTCAGTCTCTTTGTGTAGGTGACTCTCTCTCTTGCTGTCTTGTCTCTCTCTCTCACACACACACACACACCCCCCCCCCCTCCTTAAAAGCACACTCCATGTATAGAAACACTAACCACTTGTTCTCTCTCTCTTCCAGCCTGTGGAGTGCCACTTGAAGCACAAAGATGGCACAGTGGACAAGATCTTCTTGAAGCACACATTGAACGAAGGCCAGATTACATGGTTCAAGGCTGGCAGCGCACTCAACAGAATGGCTGAACTCAGCGGCAAGAAATAACCAACTCACTCATGTTTTAATTGTCTGAACTGTGACATTGCTGGTGATGTCCCTTGACCTGACTAGCTCAGCACATGAAGTTAGCCAGGACTTCCACTCTGTCACTGATACCATATCATGAACTCAGACATTTATTTCATATAGGTGTAGGTGTTAACCAGAACCAGTATTTCTCCCATTTATCATGATTTCATTTTAGTGTAGTATTGTGTGCAGAGCAAAGCTTTTGATTTCAGCAGAAATTTGCTAATGACATTGACATTAAAAACATTACAGATCACTGTGTTTAGACTGAGTTTGTAAAGGAGTGTTGTTCAGGTTAAGTTGATTCGACTCTCATTTGTTGTCACTACTTTGAAGTTAAATTAATAGCTAATCAGTATGCTTGATTGTATTTCTAGGGGACTAATTAAGCAGATGATTGTGTCATTTAGTAACTTGCCTATGTGGTCTGTAGCATTAGCAGTATTTTATGTTGATGGGTGTAGTCCCCAGTGATCGTGTTGTATTATAATATATAGAGGAGGGGGTTGGGAGCCTGCAGGCATTGCTGATCTTCTACATGCTGTTTGTGTAAGGCTTTGCTGTGTCAGGGATAGTCGGAGAGGCTGGGAGAAGCCTGTAGCACAGTTCTTATTGTGTGTAATAAGTCATTGTTTGAGCTGGGGCAGTGTTCTGGGTTTCTGCATTGTCCAGAGTTAACTATCATATGAAGTGAATAAATGAATAAAATTTCAGCTGACCCAGTTAAAACACATAGTCACAGGTATTGTTTGAATGTTTGTGACTTCTGTGTTTAAACTCAACAAAGAAATATGTTGTTTTGAATTTCTGCATTGTGCTTGAACTAATATTTCTGGGTACACTTGTGTTCAGATGAAGGAGTTGTACACAGTTGATAGGTGCTTTCTCTAGAATGTCCATCTTGAGATGTATGAGAGTCTAACACTTGATACCCTAGAGTAGTTGGCGCTGTATGATAACCCAAATCCTTTAGGTGGCTGAGAAAGCCAGCAACATGATTTTCTTGTCATGTTGTTTCAAAAAAATGTACCGCTCTCAGGGACATTTTCCTCTGCTGCCTTTGACCTCCCAGTGGAGTGTAGACCCTCAACCAACTCACATCAAACCCTTTGTAGACTTGCTCATGATTGGTTGCATTATGTAGGTCAAGTTTGCTACAGGATCAGGTAGGTAGACTCACACCAACCCTCCTTTGTTGCCTTTTATGTCATGCATCGTAGATTACGGTGTTGCTATTCTTTGCTTCCCTTATAGGCCCTGGTGATACACAGGTGCTGTGGGACATAATGTTGTGTTATTATTTATCCCTCCATGAATTAGTTGTTTGTTGTCCTGGATATCCATTAATGGTAACTGTTGATGACGGTTGTTTATTACATCTTTTGTATTGGTAAACTACACAGTTGTAAACAGTGGGGGTTTTTTTTGTTGCTCTCGCTCGCTTTGAACTCAAGCGTAGTCCATACACACTATTTATTGTAGTGATGGACTGAATTTTGCGTGTGGATTAGCATTCCCTATTAACAGTGTCCCTCGCCATCAGGCAAACCCACTCTGACTTCAGAAGTATTTGTAATTAACGTCCCCAAGTCAAGGACGACAGGTCAACATTTTAGTCCAGCTGTCCAGTGTAGGGGTTGAACCGCTTACCTCAGCATCAGCACAACTGATGTTTAAGAACACACATTCTTATCCATTTGGCCATGCGAACCTGCGTAAGTTATGGTTTTATCATGGTGACTAATGGGCAGAGACAAGAGCTTTTCTGGATCATTCCCTGGTGATTTTTTTTAGGGATTGCATTTGAAACTAGTCTAGTACAGTCCAGTCGATTTGTCTCATTGTTGGCTTAATTAACTTTATGTGTTGCCTTTTGTATATACAGCAAACAGAACTTGTCAAGACATTGTTTATGCCTATCCCTGTGTCTTTTCTGGCCGAGAGATAAAGGATGTAGTGTACATATACAGAAAAATCTGGTCCATTTAGTCATAGTGTGAAACAACAAACTGTTAATGCATGTGCCATTTTGATAGACATAAAGTGTTCTGTCAGTTTCAGCATATCATACAGCACAAAAACACAAGACACATGCAGTCGGTGGCTTCAGACTCATGTTATGCCATGTTTGCAATAAATTATTAAAGATGTAGATCAAAGGCCTCATTTGCAAGTATGGAATTGCATTGCATGATAATGGATCTGTGTAGATGTTCTGCCATCTAGTGATCTAACAGAGTTTGTCTACAGTAGTATCTCCATATCTCTGGATACAGTGTATATTTTATTATGTCACAGTTGACACTATACTGTAGTGTCACTTAATACGCACTATGCTTCATATAGAGATACGCACTATGCTTCATATAGAGGTGTGCTATTGTTGCATCACATATGTACATTTGTGCATTCTTGGCGTATTCATATTTCCTGAAAGTGGCATCACTAGCCAGGAAGTTTACCCTGTTGCAGCGTGCTACTTACAGAGATGCAGGATAGATTGCACAGAGCTTCATTAGTTTAGATGTGTATTGTCTTCTGAAACCTGTGCCAGAGTTGGGTAGTTCTCATCATAGATTTCTCCATCTGTGTTTCTGGGTCGGGCATTAGCTTCAAATAGGTGAGCATGTGGTGTGTTCAAATGTGTGTGTACTGTCCTTTAACTGAAGGACATAGATTTAAGTACACTAGTAATGAACTAATGAAAGGGAAATCATTTATATTCACATAGTCCTAAATTTTTATAGAAAAATGGATTTATTTCATATTTAAAATATATGATCCCACTTACCATAACATAATTTTTATAGGCATCAGGTTTTGTTATGGAAATAGTTCTTAGATTATACTGTTTAACACACAATCTGGCTTTGATTACATTTATAAGGACTGTTTTCTGAATCTATTCAATCTTGTGGTATTTTTAGAAGCTGTACAAATGTGAAGTGATAGATTTGCATTGTGCGTGAAGTAATCACATTGATTGCAAAATGATTCATGAAATATACTTGAGATAAGGAATTAAAAGATTACTGTGATAGAACCAGATATGTTTGCTGTTTGTGGTATATGTCTGTTTACATTACCATCATTCATTAGCTTTACGTTTTCCCCTTGCAGTGAAAGCTAAAGGTAGTTCCATATCACATACTGTCGTTGGAGTGTGGAGTGTTAGTCCTTTATACAAGGAGCTTCACATGAAAACTTCAAATGATTTTTTTTTGGTTGGGGTGAATATAGTCTGGAAAAATAAAGAACAAATGTATACATTTTTCAATGTAGTCACCACTGCGTTCAGTGCAAGTCCTCCAGTGCCAATAAAGTACTTTGATTCCTGTAGAAAAATTGACTTTAGGCTGCCTACTTGGTGTGCTTCAACCATGAACAGTCTGTTAAGTCAGGCCATTTTGAACTTCTTACTCCACTCATACATTTGCTGGACTGACAGGCATGCATCACCATACCGGACCTTCATTCGCAGATGAATTACTATAGGTTTCACCCCTTCACTGATTAAAAAAAACCGGATAACGGAATACTTATCTTCTTTGGTGCATGTCAAAAGTGGGGTGGCCATCTTTAAATTGTCTTTATGATGTCACCGTGTTCCTCTGTACCATAATGTCATGTGCTCAAAACTCTTGATATCCGTAACAACAATATTAACAGGTTACAAGACAACGACATGGTTATTGTAATTTCTACCACACTATTAAGGTTTTCATTTGAAGCCCCCTCGTATAAGACATGCATATGAAGTGGGGTGGTCAGTTCTCTTCTCACTTTTTGTCCCAGATTACCATTCCATTCTCTGCCTCACACATACATTCTGGGCAATCCTGTAGAATGTACCCTGGAGTTTTGCTTGGGTGTTGCAAGTGTCAATCTCCTTGACCCCATTTGTTAGAGATGTGCTTTTCATCCCCATTGTCATTGTAAAGATAGCCTTTTGCAAGATGAAAAACATAATGACCAATAAAAAGATATCAATTGAAACGAGGAAAAAGAGCGTTGAAGTGCTACATAGAACCTGTACTTTTGTATGGATGTGAAGCGTGGACAATGAGCAGACAAGCTGAAAAACATCTGATGGCTGTGGAAATGTGGTTTCTGGGGAAAATGCAAAGAATACCATGGTCAGACAGAAAAACCAATGAACAAGTCCTTCAAGAAACAAATGAATATCGTAGACGATTAGAGACATTAGACGTAGACAGTCAATATTTTTTGGGCATGCTGTGAGAAGAAATGAATTGGAGAACTTGGTGACAACTGGCAAGATCCAAGGGAACAGACCAAGGGAAGACAGAGAAGTAAATGTCTGGATGGTTTGGCCACGTGGCATGGTCGAGACAGGAACACGGAGCTGATCCACGACTCTGGTGATCGAGTGAGATGGCAGAACATGACCGTCCACGCTTATCGGCATGGCACATGATGGATGGATGGAGTTCAAATAATAAACACATCGGACCTCAATACCAAGTCTAGTATATCTTCTTCCCTAATTCCCACAATGGGCTTGACGTGAGTTTGTTGAGGGCCTATACTCCATTGGGAGATGAAAGAAAGAAAGAAGAATGTTTAGTTTAGTCGACGGATCAACATCACGGCACACAGGTGTAACCCATAAGTGCTCGGTCCTTCTCCTAACTCAAGCCTGAGTCCGGAAATTTCAGCTCAGTGCACGAAATCCATAGCACCGGCGAGGATCCTTAAATACTTTAGGTAGATTTTTAACTCCAAAATTTTCCCGGGCAGCGCCGTTAGGCTACTCTTTTTCGATTTCCAACTGCCAAGAGATGTTTTACGTGCGCAATAATACACACGGGCGTCCGATCTCACTACCCAGGGGAAATTTTATTACTAGAAGTCCACGTGAAAAAAATCCCTGTCCTTACCGGAGAAAGACGAAGAAGAACGGACGAACGAACAGACTTTATTTTCAACGGGTAACAAATTGGGCACGCAGGCCCGTCTTACATTCGGCCCTTCCAATCACTCGTCTTTCGTTCATCAACCGTGCATAACACATCCATATATGAAACAACATTGTCAAAAGGATGTTGTAAACATAAACAATGCTTATTACCATGTAATGAGACACATCTCCTACACACCCACACATCCTCCACCCAACCACACACACACACCACCAGGCACACATACATGCCCCACCCATCCCCACACACACCCCCACGTACACACATCTTCCCACTCACCCCCAGGCACACTTCCATCACCCACCCACCCATAACCACCCACATATCCAGCCACCTACACGCATCCTCCACCCACCAACACTCACCCACCCCCAACGACCCAGCCAAATACCCATCCCCCAACCACACGAAGAAGAAGAAGAGGTGCAGAATAACAACGTTGCCGCCCTCATCCAACTGAGGGGATATTGTATTATATGGTAGGTTTGGGGGGGGGGGGCATACGTCCGACCACCAACTGTATAATAGATGTAGTTGTTGCAGATGTTACTAGGTCATTCATCAAAACCATATGGAAAAGGTAATTAAAATGACATAGTATATCAGCATAACCACGTCCTATACATGGAGCAAGCCGGAACAGACGCTTAGCAAACGTTCATCATTGAAGAAGAAAAACAAGAACAAACAGAAGAACAAGAAGAAGGAGGAGGGGAAGAAGATGATGATGATAATTATGCTGAAATAGGAGGAGATGGAGAAACTTATTAATATAAAGGTGAACTAGAAAAATCAGCCGTATATGGAGAAAATACTAGGCAAGAGAAGCAACACAACATAAAGAAAGGGGCATATGCAAAGACCAGGCATGTGTTGAAAAAAAAAAAGACTATTGCATGGGAGCAGAAAAGACGAAAGCCAGTGAATGTAAACATTCATGTTACATTAAGCCCAGATGACATTGTTCAGTTAACTGCATACACGGTCAAAAACTATGTTGTGTTAACTCCTTCACTTCCAAACAATTCTGATATGAACCCACAGCTGGAATGCAAAAGCGTTGACATGACGCGATTGAACTTTTTACTGACAAAGATCTGTTTCCACATCCACGTGTGAGATGTCATGGGCAGCAGGTTTGTATTAACCATTCAGCAAAATCAGCACGTACAAAGGACATCGCGTTAAGGGAAGCCCTCGGACAATCTCCATTGCCGGACCTACCACGGACCTTACGGTGTAGAAGCCCGTGTGTGAGGAAGCCGTCGTAGTCTAGTGGCTAGGCGCTCGCTTCTCGGCCCGGTGGTCATGGTTTCGAATCCGCACCAATCGGATGTTAAAAATGGACCTGGGCTCCCAGGTCGACCCAGCCTCAAGTGGGCACCAGGACATGTGTTGGGAAGCAAAAGCGGCCGGCGTGATAACACATGGCCTGACTGTTGTGATACCACACGGCCTGACTGTTGTGATACCACATAGCCTGACTGTTGTGATACCACACGGCCTGACTATTGTGATACCTCATCGCCTGACTGTTGTGATACCACATCGCCTGACTGTTGTGATACCACATCGCCTGACTGTTGTGATACCACACGGCCTGACTGTTGTGATACCACATCGCCTGACTGTTGTGATACCACATCGCCTGACTGTTGTGATACCACATAGCCTGACTGTTGTGATACCACACGGCCTGACTATTGTGATACCTCATCGCCTGACTGTTGTGATACCACATCGCCTGACTGTTGTGATACCACATCGCCTGACTGTTGTGATACCACATAGCCTGACTATTGTGATACCACATCGCCTGACTATTGTGATACCACATCGCCTGACTGTTGTGATACCACATCGCCTGACTGTTGTGATACCACATCGCCTGACTGTTGTGATACCACATCGCCTGACTGTTGTGATACCACATAGCCTGACTGTTGGTCTATACAAATATAGCACCACACCACCAATGCTTTATAATGTGTCAAGGGGGAGTAAAAAATAGTAACGCCAGGCCTCCTGTGCATGTCGTAAAAGTCGGTTGGGGTTGGAACTCTTCGCTGGCTTCTGAGGATGTGGACGGAGCGCTTATGGGAATGCCCCGAATGCTGTGATGTCGGTTTCTAAATCAATCAATCAATCAATCAATCAATCAGACTTTCTCACACTGTTGAAACAACCAGCAGATATCCAACCAACACTGAACTGGCCTGTGAAGGGTTTGACATGCACGGTTGTGGAGGAGGGTGGGGATTTGGGGGGGGGGGGGGGGTAATCAGGTACTACAACTTGCCCAAGAGTTCATTTGAGTTGAGTCAAGAATCAACGTCGCAGCACTGCGGAACACAAATCGTCATAGCTAAAGTGGCTTGCTAAAGAGTGAAAAGATACTCGCCAATATACAGCTGACAATGGCGGTGAGAATAAGATGAACCTCTACTGTTATATGTATGTGAAATATGGGTAATAAGAAGATAAACTGAGAAACATGCAGTGGCAGTGGAAATTTGCTTTCTGAAGAGAATGCAAAGAATACCATGGATTAATAGAAAAACCAATGGGACAGTACTTCAAGAAATAAATTAAAACGGTTAATTGATTTTGTTTAAAAAAATGCACATAGACAGTCTAGATTTTATGGACACATTATGAGAAAAATTAATCTTACAAATATAGTGACAATTGGCAAATGTGACGGGAAAATAACAAAGGGACAATAAGGAGACAAATATCTTAATGACTTGGTCACTTAGCTTAACCGAAACAAGAACACAGACCTGATCCAAACTCCGGTGATGGTGTGAGAATGCGAACCATGACCGCCCACGCCTATCGGTATGGCACATGATGACCATGAGTAACGTAAGCAGTAACAAAGTAATAGATCACGTTGAGATGCAAGTTAGATGAACATGCTTTTGTCGTCGTGTCGTAGATCACTGGTAGATATCTAATCATTAGTCGGGAAATAAAGTAGGCAGCATATTGTGTTAGCTTGATGGGTACTAAATGCATGAATCACCGCCATGCAATCAACTGTGTAATCAAGCTTAGTGTGTTCCGCAGAAACATGTTTACCGAAGCATGGAGAAGCAAATCAGCATGTATTGTTTTCACCCAGTGTAGATTTGTCACGGTAAGTATTACCATTGGTGTCAACGCAGTTTGTTGAAGAGCTGTTTGCATTCTTCTGGGAAGGTGAGTATTCGTTGCCGAAAATTTGTAACCAATGTTTTGTTTCGTTTTGCACGTGTAACTTACTTTTATTTAATTAGTTTTATTTTCAATATCCTGTTACCAATCTCAAACTTGGACTTTATCCAAATCACACTTTCGCAATATCAACACCTGTGAGGTGAGATGCCCGAGGAGAGCTGCCAACTTAACAATCCGAGACGGAGTAAGAAATGTTGTTATCAGACAGACAGTGGGATCACACCTTGTGCCACATTTATTGAAAGACAGAAGATCAAGTGGTTTGGCCATATCCTTGGAATGCAACACCATCAACTACCATCACTGGCTCTACATCAAAGATCGTCCGCGACGAGATCAAGAGGACGCCCAAGAAGAAAATGGATTGACGACATCAAAGACATTGTAGAATCACACGGAATGACACTATCCAATGCCATCCATCAGGCTCTGGAGCGCCAATTATTTCTCCCCATGACGCTTGACGACAAAAGTGGAAGATGATGATGATGATGATGATATCCTGTTCAAGCCCTTACTGGGTTATAACTGGAATATATTAATATTATGCAGTGTAAATAGTTGAACAATCTTCGTGTACATAATTTACAATAGATATAGTTTATCGACTTGTTCCGTGGCGACATTGTTGAGTACCAGTTCGTAATCTCACATGCCGCGCTCGAAACACAGCTGTGGGCGATTTGCAGCTGACCGTCTTATGTTGTTGTTTTTTTTTTTTAATGAAATGTTATGGGTGTCTCCTTCCCTCCGCTAGATACACCTGGTATAAATGGAGCGATCTAGATACTAAAAGCCAAATTGATTTTATATTAACAAGAAATAACAGAAAGAGAAATACATTAGATGCAAGGTAGTGTCCAACTTAGGTATAAACACAGACCACAAAGCAGTCGTTGCCACAATAAGAACCATCAGCAGAAGGAAGCAAAGGCCAGGAAAATACATGCCATGTGAATCAGTAAACTTAAAAAATCTCAATGACGAGGCAGTGATGGAAAATTATGAAAAAGAGCTAACTGAAATCTTTGTAAAATTACCTATAGAAAGAAAGGCAGTGGAAGAAGAACGGGAGATGTTCAAATCAAGCATTTTAAATACTGCAAAGATAACATGTGGAACCACGAAAAAACGCAAAACACGGATAAAGAAAATAACAAGTTGATAGAACGCAGAAGTAAAGAAAGCTGTAAAAGACAAAAAGGAAAAATATAAAAAGTGGTCGAAGAGCAAACAGGAATGCGATTACATAGAATATAGAATAGCGAGAAGACATGTGAATAGAATAGTAAAGAGAGAAAAACAAAAAGACTGGGAGGAGTATGGAGAAACTCTAAATAAAAACTACTAGGAGGCAACTAGAAACTTCTATAAAAAGATAAGTGCAATGAGAACTAGAGGAGAACCCTTTGACCCAACTGAAATAATTAACAGCGAAAATGGAGAACCAATAAGTGAAGAAAAATAAATCCTAATAAGATGGAAACAGTACTTTGAACAACTTCTCAACATCCCATCAAATGTCACAGGAATTCAAGAAACCGACACAGATGCCACCGAAGAACTAGAACCAGACACACTGAAAGAAGAAATTATAGAAGCCATCAGATTAGCCCTATTGAACAAATCACGAGGACAAGATGAAATACCAAATGAACTAATTAAAGCAGCAAGAGAAGTTGGAGCAGCATGGCTACATAGACAATTCAACCATGTTTGGGTAGAACAACAGACACAGCGAGACTGGGGAAACGCCATAATTATCCCAATTTGAAAAAAACAAAGGCAGCAAAAGAGACTGCACACAATACAGAGACATTTCACTGTTGAGTCATACTGGGAAAATATTTTGCAAAATTCTTGAGAAAAGATTATGAACAACTATAGAACCCCAGCTAAATGAAACACAACTTGGATTTAGGAAAAACAAAGGATGCATGTCATAAGTCGGGGTGCCCCACCGGCTAGATGAAAGTATTATCCACTGGCGAGCAACCCCAAATAGTCAGAAACTGACTAGGGACAAAACCTATATGACTGAACTACAGATTAAGCCCTGAATATCCAAAGTACAGCTCCAAGTGGCTCGTTACAAAATTAAAATGAACTGTGCTGAATATTCGCCAAGGAATGGGAAAGAGAAGGTTAGCTAGGATAGATTTTTAAGTCTGAATTAAAGTGTAAAGACAACTATTCCAGTACAGGTTTTTCTCCCTGACTGCTCCCTTCCTTGGTGTCTAAGTGAACCCCCACCAATGTACACACACAACACGTATGCACAATTGGAAAAAATATAATGACAGAACTATGAGTTACAATACTACAACATTTATTTACTAATCATAACAATAGACATATGATGGTTGTCAATATGAGGATGATGAAATCATATACATATTGATATTGATGATAAACATTACATAACTTTTACTTGAACTATCTGGATCTGTGGTCCAGATCCCCACTCTCCAGTAGACACAAAAACAGCTTGCCGGTATTCTGACTACTCCTGTCAGTCCTGACACTACCTAGTCAGTCACTCGTTCTTGAGATCTATAACATAGGTGCTCCTTGTGAGAGCTTGAAAGAAAGTCAAGAATGTGTTATATCTAGTTCTACATCAGCGCAATCTTAAGTAAAACATATTCTAGTAAACACATATACAATGACCAGTCTGGCCAAGTTTATCTTCCAGCTCTACTGCGTTCACCATCCTCCTTCTCCCTCCATATCTCTCTCCTACTGTCTTAGTCGGGGACGGGCTTTTCAATTGTCTCACACGCCTGTAATGATTACATTTCTGCCGCCCCGTGTCCATGTCGCTAATACAGAAATTCTGTGTCGTACAGCCGCTCCGTCCAAAGTTGGTTTAGCAGCTCACAGGGTCGGTAATGGTATTATAATAATGACTGATCATCCGGGCTTACAAGCCGTGCCCAGTATCTGTGCCAGACTTCCGTGAATTACCCTCCACCATATGATGAAAAGGTTTAGCACCATATACCCTATAACAATTGTGGGTAATGTCTGTACCATTACACCTCCGTTTCCAACACAATCGATGGCCAGTGTGCCCATGCGAACACAATTGCACAACACCAATTTATTCTTAGTGAGTTACCATATAACAAATCACATCAAATAAACCTAAGGTATACGAATACAAAATGGCATATAAGGCTATTCTTACCTACATTGTATAATGCAAAAAAGTAAGTAATATCCTTATCTACAACCAACTGGGAAACATAGTTTCCATATACGTTACCGAACATATACACGTCTGCCGACCAGAGTATAACAACACTGATGCATACGGCAATTCAAATATATCAAACCTCCAATACTTTAACATAATAGCATTATGCAAAGTTAGTAACCATATTGTTTACATAAATATGAGACATAGAAACAATACTCAGAGCAGTTCCTACTTAGCCACTGCTGTGGTAAGAATTAAGGAAATATAGTCAGTTGACTATATTCTGTACAAAAAATGCACACACCAAAAAGAGACTAGTCTAGTTTAGAAAGAAATGGCAAGCATCTGCTACGACACCTCAAGTATATCTAGACAAGATCTGCCTTTCACAAGTTTCTACTTCTCAGAAGAGTAATACCTGAAGCACAATGATATTGAACACAGAACTTAGAAAGAACACTCAAGTAACCTACGCCAAAGATAGTCCTTGAAATAACCTAGATCAGATATAGGCTGAAAATCAGTACATACATCTAAAACTTGACTAGTTACTAAGAATTAATTCTCCTAGTGAAATCTAGCAACATAAGAATCATACATATGACTACAAAACGAGCTGGGTGCCTACCTGTTCAGAGATTTTTTCATTTCTAACATGACCAGGGCTAACAGCCTATTTAACTAGTATCCCAAAGCAATTAACATTCCTTCAGTACTGTTCTAATTGCTTTATCAGATCTGTTTCACACATTCCTACAGGGCAGACACATTATCTCCAAGTCTGTCCAGTCATAAAAATTCTTTCTGCATGCACACTAGCCTTCACACCTGTGGGTCTGACAATTATTAGCCCCCTGAGTCTTATCAGTGATTTCACACCTTGCACCTCTAGTCTCTACCAGATGGAGGTCAGCCATCGCGGTTGGGCGGTTTCCTAGCTGTGCTTATCAGGTGTCATGTCAAAGGAGCAATTAGGTTCTCATGGTCAGCTGCCAGTTTATAACGCTGTTGGTAAACCAGGTTTGCTTGCGTCATGCCTGGTTGGTTTTAATTACCATTCAGTTCCCTGAGCCTGCCCTCCAGTCTGGCTGGATTGATAACCTCTGGGGGTGACCGGTACTGGTGTCAAATTAACTTCCCAAATAGAAAGCCATTCCTGGTGGTTTGTTTACTTGCAGGCTTTGCAAGCTTACGTCAAGACGGTATAGCCTTGAATATAGAGAAAACAGTTTTGTTCGTCTGTTGATCCTCTACATGGCCCATCAAAAGTGAACCGAAAATTGTTCTGGGAAGTAAAGGCTGCAATTTCGTGACAGAGCTTCCCCCTTTAAAAAACGTTTCTGCCAGAAATCTTTTGTCAAAGCACGCCGTACATCCCAGAATAACGCCTAAGCACTCTCCGTTCTGTATCTGCCTAAAGGTTTCCAATATTCCTTGTGGCAGTGGGTTGTCCTGCATCTGCATAAAGACGTCCCATTTCCATAATCCAAGGATACTCTGGATAGGTCCTTGTACCTGGTTTTCGGCCGGGATTCCATGCAATAGCTTGGTAAAATCCGGTAATTGTCAGGAGGTTGTAATTTTACCCCTCTGGGAAAGATCACAATCAACGGGATTCGTCTACGCCTCTGGGCAATTGTTTTACACCATTCACTCACGTGATTTAATCCTTTCAGCCGAGGATGTCCCCGTAGTGAAGTCTCGCATAAGCTGGCCACAGCAAAGCTTGTCTCCGTGATTTTCCTCCATCCTTTATAGATCCTTAACTGATCCATCAATATCTTCCTTTTGAAAGGAATAATGTTACACATCATGGTCCCATGATATAAATTCAACTGGCGCTTTCCTCCTTCAAAGTCGGGCGTAACAATCGTCCCTCCTCGGTGTCGCGGTTTCTTCCCCTGATAATCAGTTAATGGGCTGAGTTTCTCTGCATTAGAGTTTCTTGTACAAACCGTGCTAGAAATTGGAGATTTAGTGTGCCAAGTTGTCCAGCCTTGAGAAATAACATAGTTATTCAAAGGCGATAAAGTGGAGTTACTTTTGAATAAAGTATCCACAAATAGCTGATCTACTCCTATCAAATCGACCTGACTGAAGGGTAGATTTAGTCCTAAGAGTGTTGATTCCAAACCACTCTTGACTTCTGTTACTTCAGGTTCCCGTCGCTGGAATACAATGATTTTTTCAGCTATAGCGATGCTAGTAGTTTCTACCTCCATCTTGTGTGAAGAGTTTTCTTTGCTAGTAACTACAGACAATGTTGTCTGCACAAAATCAGAATCCATATTCTGGCTCCTAACAATTCCCTGTGTTTCCTGAGTCTCCGAACTGGTATACTTCGCGATAACAATTGGAAATGTTTCCTTGTCTGGATGTTCCTCTCTGGTCGTGCTTTCATGGGCTAAGTCCAGTTGAGGTAAATCCTGTGGTGGGCTGGTGTCTAAGCAATCCATCACATTAGGTAAATGATTTGAACTGAGATCTAGTGTCTTTTCCTGAGCTGCAGCCTCAAAGATCACAAGGGGTTCTGGATCGTCCTTCATCCCTATCTTAGTCAAATGTAATCCCACTTCTTGCTTGCCTGAGCTGAAGGGAATAATAAGGTCGGTTACCTCTCCATCTTCGACCTCTTTAAAAGATGTCCTCAGGTCCTCTTCTTCTTGAGTTTCACCCCTCGTTGAAGTAAAATGAGATTTCTGGGAGTCTTGTACTGGCAAACCGTAGTGCAAACAGTTGTCCTCTGGGTAACTGTTAATAGTTAAATTATCTGAACTGATAATTAGTGATTCTTCCCGCGTTGCAGTAATGAAATTCACCTGGGATTCCGTTTCTTCCTTCCTCCCTATTTCAGTCAGATGTAATTCCACTTCGTGATTCTGTGAACAGAAGGGAATGTGAGAATCGGCTAGGTCTCTGCCTGCGACCTCATTAAAGGTTGTCTTCAGTTCCTCTTTCTCTCGAGATTCACTTCTCATAGAAGTCAAGTGGTTTTCCTGAAGGTCCTGTACTGTTAAACCAGTTAGACCACAATTTCCGTGGTGCAAACAGTTATCACGTTTGTGACTGTTTGAAGTGCCCTTGGCCCGTTTTTTCTTCCCTCTTTTCCGTTTAGGACTGGGTCGAATGAGAACCTGTAGTTCCCGGTCCACTAACTCTGATTCCGCGGTGGGTGGCAAAGATGTCCCTTCCTTCAAGGTTGGGTGAGCATCCATATCTCCTACCTTATGTTCCGCTAGAAAGGTTAGCTTCTCTGCATTGACTACTTCCATATGCTTTTTATTAATCTCTGCTTCTTCAGTTTTGCTACGCTCTTTTGCTTCAAATAACTCATTAATTGTTTTAGTCATCTGTTCCTCCGCCATGTCCCACTCTTTCATCTCGTCTCTGATGTATATTTCTAATTGTTCTCCTGTTAAGCCCTCTATTATGCCTAACCTTCTCGTGGACTCTAAGTAATCTGTGCGCGCCTTCAGATAATCTAGATCCTGGGAAGGTGAGTCCATATTTGCTAATGGCTATATTCAGGTAAGCTCCTATGTATCTATCAAATTCAGAGCTAAGCTAGAAAGACAAGAGTGAACCAATGACAGCAGAATCAAAACCAATGTGTAGAGTTAAACCTCAGCAGTGAAAGACAACTGAAAGTAATATTCAAGTAGTTTCTGGCGACCGCAGTGAAGTAAGTGTGAGAGATATACTACACAGTAATCAGTAATATTTACCTAAATAAATATTAAAATGCACTGCATACATGTCATAATGAAAATGGCATAAGTAAGCATAAAATGGCAAATCAATCAAGCAGTTAAATCATCAAACACATCAATGTAATTATGATTAAAGTGATCAGTTATCATTAAATGATGAATGATACACTAAATGATAAGAATTAAAATACTTATCCATAAATGATAGATGAGGTAGTTTTCTCATAAGTTCTTATCTGTTATACACTTTTGAAAAGTTATATCTATACTCTGTAACTTCCTCAACTAAAATTAGCTACATCTGATGATAGTCTATTTTGATGACTGAAGATTACAAGAGTTAACTTTTAAAATCGTATGTCTAGGGTCTAGTACCGGAGTCTATTGAAAGCGAGAAGTCCGAATTCAAATTCCAGACGAGAAGCCCAATCTGTCATAAGTCGGGGTGCCCCACCGGCTAGATAAGTCGGGGTGCCCCACCGGCTAGATGAAACTATTATCCACTGGCGAGCAACCCCAAATAGTCAGAAACTGACTAGGGACAAAACCTATATGGCTGAACTACAGATTAAGCCCTGAATATCCAACGTACAGCTCCAAGTGGCTCGTTACAAAATTAAAATGAACTGTGCTGAATATTCGCCAAGGAATGGGAAAGAGAAGGTTAGCTAGGATAGATTTTTAAGTCTGAATTAAAGTGTAAAGACAACTATTCCAGTACAGGTTTTTCTCCCTGACTGCTCCCTTCCTTGGTGTCTAAGTGAACCCCCACCAATGTACACACACAACACGTATGCACAATTGGAAAAAATATAATGACAGAACTATGAGTTACAATACTACAACATTTATTTACTAATCATAACAATAGACATATGATGGTTGTCAATATGAGGATGATGAAATCATATTGATATTGATGATAAACATTACATAACTTTTACTTGAACTATCTGGATCTGTGGTCCAGATCCCCACTCTCCAGTAGACACAAACAACAGCTTGCCGGTATTCTGACTACTCCTGTCAGTCCTGACACTACCTAGTCAGTCACTCGTTCTTGAGATCTATAACATAGGTGCTCCTTGTGAGAGCTTGAAAGAAAGTCAAGAATGTGTTATATCTAGTTCTACATCAGTGCAATCCTAAGTAAACATATCATAACACAACATATACAATGACCAGTCTGGCCAAGTTTATCTTCCAGCTCTACTGCGTTCACCATCCTCCTTCTCCCTCCTACTGTCTTAGTCTTAGCTTTTCAATTGTCTCTCACGCCTTTAATGATTACATTTCTGCCGCCTATGTCCATGTCGCTAATACAGAAATTCTGTGTCGTACAGCCGCTCCGTCCAATGTTGGTTTAGCAGCTCACAGGGTCGGTAATGGTATTATAATAATGCCTGATCATCCGAGCTTACAAGCCGTGACCAGTATCTGTGCCAGACTTCCGTGAACTACCCTCCACCATACGATGAAAAGGTTTAGCACCATATACCCTATAACAATTGTGGGTAATGTCTGTACCATTACACCTCCGTTTCCAACACAATCGATGGCCAGTGTGCCCATGCGAACACAATAGCACAACACCAATTTATTCTTAGTGAGTTACCATATAACAAATCACATCAAATAAACCTAAGGTATACGAATACAAAATGGCATATAAGGCTATTCTTACCTACATTGTATAATGCAAAAAAGTAAGTAATATCCTTATCTACAACCAACTGGGAAACATAGTTTCCATATACGTTACCGAACATATACACGTCTGCCGACCAGAGTATAACAACACTGATGCATACGGCAATTCAAATATATCAAACCTCCAATACTTTAACATAATAGCATTATGCACAGTTAGTAGCCATATTGTTTACATAAATATGAGACATAGAAACAATACTCAGAGCAGTCCCTACTTAGCCACTGCTGTGGTAAGAATTAAAGAAATAGTCAGTTGACTATAGTCTGTACAAAAAATGCACACACCAAAAAGAGACTAGTCTAGTTTAGAAAGAAATGGCAAGCATCTGCTACGACACCTCAAGTATATCTAGACAAGATCTGCCTTTCACAAGTTTCTACTTCTCAGAAGAGTAATACATGAAGCACAATGATATTGAACACAGAACTTAGAAAGAACACTCAAGTAACCTACGCCAAAGATAGTTCTTGAAATAACCTAGATCAGATATAGACTGAAAATCAGTACATACATCTAAAACTTGACTAGTTACTAAGAATTAATTCTCCTAGTGAAATCTAGCAACATAAGAATCATACATATGACTACAAAACGAGCTGGTGGCCTACCTGTTCTGAAGTCAGACTTTCATTCTAAATGGACCAGGTCTAGCATGGCCTATTTATACCTAGTATCCCAAAGCAATTAACATTCCTTCAGTACTGTTCTAATTGCTTTATCAGATCTGTTTCACACATTCCTACAGGGCAGACACATTATCTCCAAGTCTGTCCAGTCATAAAAATTCTTTCTGCATGCACACTAGCCTTCACACCTGTGGGTCTGACAATTATTAGCCCCCTGAGTCTTATCAGTGATTTCACACCTTGCACCTCTAGTCTCTACCAGATGGAGGTCAGCCATCGCGGTTGGGCGGTTTCCTAGCTGTGCTTATCAGGTGTCATGTCAAAGGAGCAATTAGGTTCTCATGGTCAGCTGCCAGTTTACAACTCTGTTGGTAAACCAGGTTTGCTTGCGTCATGCCTGGTTGGTTTTAATTACCATTCAGTCCCCTGAGCCTGCCCTCCAGTCTGGCTGGATTGATAACCTCTGGGGGTGACCGGTACTGGTGTCAAATTAACTTCCCAAATAGAAAGCCATTCCTGGTGGTTTGTTTACTTGCAGGCTTTGCAAGCTTACGTCAAGACGGTATAGCCTTGAATATAGAGAAAACAGTTTTGTTCATCTGTTGATCCTCTACATGGCCCATCAAAAGTGAACTGAAAATTGTTCTGGGAAGTAAAGGCTGCAAATTCGTGACAATGCACAGATGCCATTTTTGCTCTTAGACAACTTATAGAAAAATCAAACGAATTCAATGAAACACTCTACTTAGCCTTTGTCGACCAAGAAAAGGCATTTGATAGAGTAGATAGAAACAAGCTGTGGGAAATCCTTAAACAATATGGCGTGAGTACACAGCTAACAAACCTATGTAGAAGCTTATACAACAACAGTGAATGCATAGTGAGAGCAACTGGAGGACACTCAGAACCCTTCACCATAAGATCCGGAGTACGACAAGGTTGTGCCTTGTCCCCTCTCTTGTTTATAATATATATATAGACAACATATGTAAAGAAACCAGCCAAACAGAGACCGCAAGAACACCGCATGACGAGAACAGAAGAAGAACCATCTGCAAATCTAACCATTAGAGAACTCCTGTTTCCCCTCTGCTGTGTGTCCACCGTGACGAGGTAGAGGGGCTTGTGCGTCCCAATGACCCCAAGAGCTATGCCGACGGTAGCACAGCTACTGGTAGGGCCACCCATGTCGGACAGGTCAAGGGAGAGGGACCAGACGAAGAGACACACAAATCTGCTGCTTTGTAGGTAGACTGGGGACAGTCAAAGGCTAGGGAAAGCATCCCGAATAAATGCTTGTCGAAATCGGATGTACTGAGCCACAGGCTTGACAAAGCAGTGCAACGTAAAACCTGCTGCCTTGTAGGTAGACTGGGGACAGTCAAAGGCTAGGGAAAGCATCCCGAATAAATGCTTGTCGAAATCGGATGTACTGAGCCACAGGCTTGACAAAGCAGTGCAACGTAAAACCTGCTGCCTTGTAGGTAGACTGGGGACAGTCAAAGGCTAGGGAAAGCATCCCGAATAAATGCTTGTCGAAATCGGATGTACTGAGCCACAGGCTTGACAAAGCAGTGCAACGTAACTTAATTCATGATGTCACAAATCAAAATTAATCGTTATAGGTGCTAATCCCGTGAAGTCCCATCAGGCGGCGATAGTGCCGGGCCCCCTGCCTCGAGGGGGTCCACCCATGACTACTGGTGGTCACCTTCTCCTGTGCTGTGGAGTCAAGGCACAGAGGAGTAGGTTACGAGCTATTGACCAAATACCCCGGACACTCAACATACTACAGTGGAATGCCGAAGGAGTTTACAAGAAGAAAGACTCCCTAACACAGCGTCTTCATAAAGATAGAATAGACGCTGGCATGCATTCAAGAGACACACCTCAACGCCAATCACAAATTCTCAGTCAGAGGATATCAGGCCACACGTTTCGACCGCGAAGGACACAAAGGAGGAGTTCTAATACTTACACGAAATACAATACCTTGCAGCGAAGTATCTGTGATCTCTGACAACCAAACGGAAATTATAGGTGTTGATATAATGATAAAGGACGTGAAAATAAGAATCTACAATCTGTATAGCCCAGCAGATAAGGACCTTACACTCTCAAACATGAAAATAACTGACACAAACTGCATTATTGTCGGAGACTTTAATAGCCGTTCAGAAAGATGGGGATACCCAGATACTGACAAAAGAGGAGATGAATTGGAGGACTGGGAAATAGACTCAAATCTCCATCTACTCAACAAAGCGGATGACACACCGAGCTTCTACTCCAGAAGATGGCTTACCACTTCTACTCCAGACTTAGCTTTCTGCACAGGAGACATCCTCCACAAAATCGATCGCCATGTGCTGGACCAATTAGCAGGTAGTGACCACAGACCAATCAAGCTTGTAATGAATATGGAGTATGTTCCACAGGAGCAAAAGCCCTTGCCCCGCTGGAATTACAAACGAGCAGATTGGGACAGATTTGCCATACTAACAGACAAATATTGTGAAAACATAAATAAACGATATGGCAACATAAAGCAAATGGTGGAAAGTCTAAACAGAGCGATAATACAGGCAGCCACTGAGTCCATTCCAAGAGGAGCGAGGAAAAATTTGGAGGACAAAGTTGAAGATGCCAGGAAGACAGCAGAGAGAGAACAAACAATTGAAGCGAATATCTCTCTCAAAGCCATCTCAGCAAAATATAAAAGAAAAGTAAATCAAACAACAAGAGATTGTTGGAGGAAAAAAACAGAAAACCTGAATTTTGACAGGGATGGAAACAAACTATGGAAACTAGTGAAAGCCATGAACAATGAAGGACCTAGAAACAAACAAATAACAATTAAACAAGGAAATGCCTTGCTTACAGGAAAAAAGGCTGCAAATGCACTAATGGAACACTATGCAAATGCAAACCACATTGATATTACAACCGAACAGAAGAAAGCAATCAAAGACAAACAGATACATCATACAAATACAGAGACAGCAGCAGAATATATGATGGCAAATCTAACAATGGAAGAAATGGAACAGGCAATGAATACCCTAAAAAAGAAGAAATCACCAGGAAAGGATGGAATCACAAATGAAATGCTAATAGGACTAGGCACTAAGGCAAAAAAGAAACTACTAGCAGTCCTAAATTACAGCTGGAAGAGGGGAATAGTCCCACAGGCATGGAAGGAAGCTATACTAATACCAGTCCCAAAGAAAGGAAAAGACCTGGTAGAACCAAATGGCTATCGACCTATCAGTCTACTTAGCTGTGTAGGAAAATTAATGGAACGCATTATCAATGGCAGGCTAACATGGCATCTGGAAGAAAACAAACTCTTAACACCACACCAAGCAGGATTAAGAAAGTACAGATCCATTGAAGATCAAATAACCTATATAGCACAGGAAATAGAGGATGCCTTCCAAGAGAAAAAGCACACACTAGCGGTCTGGATAGATTTAGAAAAAGCATTTGATAAAGTATGGAAGGAAGGACTGAAAGTAAAGCTGCAAAAAATGCATGTTTGTGGGAAAATGTACAAATGGATCAGCCACTACCTTGAGAATAGAACTGCCAGGACAAAAGTACAAGGACAAACCAGCAAAATGATGCTGTTGGAGCAAGGTGTCCCCCAAGGAGGAGTTCTTTCACCAACATTATTCTTAGCATATATAAACGACATCACAGAAAATTTTCCAGCCAGAGTACACACATCATCCTTTGCAGATGACCTAGCTATATGGACATCTGAAGAATATATTAGTACAGCTAACAGCAGAATACAGCAAGCCTTATTAGCACTAGAGGACTGGTCAAAATCATGGCTGGTGAAGATAAGTGAGGAGAAAACAACATGCACAGTGTTCTCCCTCTCAAATAAAACTCAACAACCTAAGCTGGTATTGAATGGACAAATATTTCACCATGAAGAAAATCCAAACTATCTAGGAGTCACCTTTGATCGTCGCCTGACATGGAAAACACAGGTTGAGAAAAATCGAACAAGAGCAAGGCAAAGAATGGCAATCATGAAAAAGCTTGCTGGTACAACGTGGGGAGCAGATGAGAAAGTTCTCAAGAAGTTATATACTGGACGGGTGAGGCCAGTACTGGAATATGGCATTGCAGCTTGGGCAACAGCAGCTAAGTCAAACTTTAACAAAATAAGTAGAAGTCCAAAATCAAGGAATGCGAATCATAACTGGAAGCCTGAAGACAACGCCTATTAATGAACTTGAAAAGATCACTTGTTTACAACCAATGCAGGATAGAAGAGATAGCAGAGCCCAGCAACAAGCAGAAAAATTTAGAAGATTGACAGACCACCCTATGTATAAAAGGTTTAGTGGTTTTGGAAAGGGACGACTGAAGCGTAGCAACTTTGTAGAAACTGCAAAACGAAAGATTAGGGCAGATCCCATACTTAACATATCAACAGTCAAACCTATTTACAATGCAGACAAGTTCCCAGCTTGGAGACAGCAGCAACTGCCTGAGATGATAGAAAACATTCCTGGTATTGAGAAAAAGAACACTCAGCATGAAACCGAAAGAAGAGAAATAACCCTAAACTACATAAAAGAACATTACCCAAGCAGCATTTGGACCCATGCATATACAGATGGATCAGCCAAAAATTCAATAGAGAATGGAGGAGGAGGAATTCTCCTAAATTTAAAAAATGGAGTGAAAAAAAACACATTCAGTGGCAACTGGAAAGTTTTCAAGTAACTTCAAAGCGGAGGTAGAGGCTCTGAAAACTGCAGCAGAAATGCTCTTGATGGAGAAAAATAAAGAGAAGCAAATAGCTATCTTCACAGATGCAAAGTCAGCTGTCTCAATACTGAAGAGCAATAACAGCACAGAAATAGCTGACCTAAGAGCAGCACTCCATGGTCTATCCCAGAAATCCAAAAATGTTGTAATACAGTGGATCCCATCACATTGCAGTATACCTGGAAATGAAGAGGATGACAAACTGGCAAAAGAGGGCGGACGACTACCACAGCCTGACATAGACATAACCTATAATGAGGCAAAGAGGTTGATAAAAAGCACCTATAGAACCAAATGGGAATCAGAGCATCCAGGCCACCAGAAGGATGATGCATATTACAAACTCGACAGAAGAGAACAAGTAGCAATCTTCAGACTCCGCACAGGACATAACAGGCTGAAATACCACTTGTTCAATAAACTAAAGATAGGAGATACCGATGAATGTAATTGTTAACTGGAAAAATGACAGCAAAACATTTGCTTCAGGATTGCCCAATATATGCAGAACAGAGAAAAATATTTTGGCCCACACTTGCTTCATTTGAGGACAAGCTCTATGGAGATATCAACAAGCTCAAGTTGACCGTAGCTTACTTTAACTACATACAGGTTGACATTTAAAGGTGTATGAAGAAGTATTCAGACTGCCACACTTCATACCACAAGTATGTCGGTTACAAAAGCATCCCAGAGTCATGAAATGGAATATTGCTGGATAGCAGATCCATTACGTGGAAAGTCCGAATCAAAAGCTCACTGTGTGAGCTTCAAAAAAGGTGGAAAAGTGTCCTAGTGGCATGAAATGGAATATAGCTTGGATAGCAAATCCATTATGTGGAAAGTCCGAATCAAAAGCTCACTGTGTGGGCTTTCAAAAAAGGTGGAAAAAGTGTCCTAGTGGCACGAAATGGAATATTGCTCGGATAGCAAATCCATTGTGCGGAAAGTCCGAATTGAAAGCTCACTGTGTGGATGTCATCTGCACACTGCATTCTTCTGGTTTCCGGAAGAACAGCCTATGGTGAACGGAAGGCCCAATATACGGAAGTGAGGCTAAGCAGCCATGTGCAGGACGTGACGATTCCTTGGGTGAGCCCAGTACCAGAGCGCGGTGTGTTGGCTCTGCAAGTATGGAAGCCTCCTTGGATGGCGGGGAATGCCCATGGTCTGCCCCTGCCTTCCCTTGAGGTCTGACCAGGATGTCTTTGGCTGTTCTATATGGGCCAGCTAGGATGGGAGATAACACCACAACAGTGAGAGTCAAACGTCCTAAGAAACCCCCGGGAAGGTTAACCCGGTCAACAAATGCCCGCAGAAGTCGGATGTGTCGGCCTAAAGGCGCAAGAACGCAGCTCTGCTGTAAACAGGCACAACGCAATCACATCCGGAAAAAAAACTCCGGATGAACGCAGAAGAAGAAGAAGAAGAAGAAGAAGAAGAAGAAGAAGAAGAAGAAGAAGAAGAAGAAGAAGAAGAAGAAGAAGAACTCCTGTTTGCGGACGGCCAAGCACTAATAGCAAAATCAGAAGCTGAATTACAAGACCACATGAATAGTCTAAACGAAATGTGCAGGAACATAACATGAAAATTAGCACAAGCAAAACAGAGGTATTGACTATAGCTAAAGAAGACACAACAACAACGATTCACCTAAACGAACATCCCTTGAAACAAGTATAGAGCTTCAAGTACCTAGGAAGTATAATATCATCAAATGGCACATCAGAAGGCGAGATCGAAAATAGATGCAATAAGGCAAACCAACTCATTGGACAAATGGGACCAATACTAAAGAACAAACAAATATCAATAACTACTAAGAAAGCACTTTACAACACAATCTTCCCACCAATTCAATGTTACCAATGCCAAACCTGGACAATGACAGAAAAAAAGAGAAAAGAACAATCACAATAACATAAATGAGATTCCTGAGAAGAATACTCAATGTGTCAAGAAGAGATAAGATCAGAAATGAAGAAATCAGAACTAAAGTTGGGGTTATAGCTGCACTCGATTTTATTAGAAGGCAGCAAGTCAAATGGTTTGACTATGCAAGTAGGTTACCAACTAACAGTACACCACAACAAGCAATGATGTACAGACCAGAGGGAAGCAGAGGAAGAGGCCGACCACGTAAATGATGGACGCAGGAATAACAGAGTCCATGGGAATATCGACACATGAGGCCCAAAAGCGGGCACTCTCCCGCTATTTATACTTCACCTCGACACTGCAAGATACAAGAGGAATATGATGAGATGAGATGAGATATATAAACTTTATTGAAGTAGTCGGCTGCATCCACATTGTTGACCAAATCAACAGTATAAATACAGAGCAATTCTCGAAAAACACCGTAAAAACGGAAACATTTCTTGCAAGTCACTATAAATACAGGCATGCTTTTTGGAAAACAATATTTATAGAGGAACAGTTCCTGGAAAACACTATGAATAAATGAATAGTTCTTGGAAAACACTATAAATACAGTGACCGTTCCTGGAAAAGACTAAATACAGCAACAGTTCCCGAAAAAAACAATATAAATACAGTGACAGTTATTGAAAAACACTATAAATACAGCAACCGCTCCTGAAAAACAATATAAATACAGCAACAGTTCCTGAAAACAATATAAATACAGCAACAGTTTTTGAAAAACAATGTAAATACAGCAACAGTTATTGAAAAACAATATAAATACAGCAACAGTTCCTGAAAAACAATATAAATACAGCAACAATTCCTGAAAAACAATATAAATACCGCAACAGTTCCTGAAAAACAATATAAATACAACAACAGTTCCTGAAAAACAATATAAATACAGCAACCGTTCCTGAAAACAATATAAATACCAGAACAGTTCCTGAAAAACAATATAAATACCAGAACAGTTCTTGAAAAAACAATATAAATACCAGAACAGTTCCTGAAAAACAATATAAATACAGCGACAGTTATTGAAAAAACAATATAAATACAGCAACAGTTCCTGAAAAACAATATAAATACAGCAACAGTTCCTGAAAAACAATATAAATACAGCAACAGTTCCTGAAAAACAATATAAATACAGCAACAGTTCCTGAAAAACAATATAAATACAGCAACAGTTCCTGAAAAACAATATAAATACCGGAACAGTTCCTGGGAAGAGTAAAATAGAAACACCCAAAACGCACTAGAAACATAACATTTAGAAATGAACAGCAAAGAACTCTTTCAGAAGCTGGAATGCTTGCAAGAAACAGACACATGTGGAAACAAGACAGACGTTGAGCAGTGGTTCTCAACCTTTTTTGGCCCATGCACCCCTTCACCGTATGTTCAGAACGTCACCCCCCCCCCCCCCCCCCGCCCTCTCTTTCGTATTTCCTCCCTATAAATCTCCCCTCATCCCTATACAGTATACGTAAAAATGGAAGCTAAATTTAATAACACTTACTAGAAAATACTGATGCTTTTGCTGAGACCAGAAGTAGCCTGACTATGGAAGTCATGGCAGTAAGTAAAGCAATAACATGGCTCGAGACACAGACATTCACTAGGGCATGTTTCCTTAGCGACTCAATGAACATGATCAAGAGGATAGAGATGGGGGAGATCCGAAGAGAATGGTTGCTGTCTCTGGAGCGGTCTCGGCTGGCAAAGATTAGTTTCATATTCGTGCCAGAGCATGCGGGAGTACAAGGGAATGAGAGGGCTGACAAGCTCGCAGGTAATGCTACTGTGGAGGGCGGACGCGCCATGGACCAAGCTGACATTCTGAATGCTCTACGAGAAGTAAGACTTTTGCGAGAACCAAGTGATGACTGTGAATCTACAACCATGGCCAGACTGCGAGAACAGCAAATTAAAAGAGGGGTGGCCAAACAAGAACACTACGCAGGAAGCCAATGAAGACTGATAAACCAACACAGAACTGGTGTCATTAGCCGCTACACGCTGCGGGATTTGCTGTGGAGGGGATCCGAGCACTTATGGACTGAATGGTTCGATGTTGGTGACCCCGCGGCCTTTGAAGTTATTGTGAAAGGCGGATCAAATTGATTATAATGTCCAACATGGCGTCTCGCAGACATATTTGTTCTCCAATATCCAATGGTTTGTCCTGAGCAGAATTTCCGCCTTATGACAGTCTTTCAACATTTCTATTCATCACCAGCCAGATACAGATAGATGTCTTGCCCCTGTTGCTGAAATGTATGCATTATCTATCACATCTTTAATCTTTCTACGATGTGATCTTTCTCTTTTCCTCTTCCCAGGTACGCCTCCCTTCAAAATTAATTTTTCGGGACATTCATGACTCATAAATTGTTCAAAATAATTAATTTCTGTAAATTTCCTTAAAATAGCTATCAAAATATCTAACGGGCTTGGAATTCCGATGTAAGTAGGAACATTTTTTCCAGCTTTAATTTTCTCTTCATTGCTTTCATTTTTTCATCTGTTTATTCTTCTCGTCCTGTCGTCAGGTTTTAATGTAGTCACAGGAGATCTCCGTGACTATATGTTGCGTTTTGTGAATGTGTTTGTTTGCTGATGAAGGCTAATCGCCGCAACGTCCTATATGTGTCGTAATTCTGTTATGTAAAGCTGAATTACTTTGTGTTATTTTATATTGTTTACATTGTCACAGCTTTATCGCAGTTCCACCAAATTTTATTCATAATTAAATATTTTAGAATATAGCTGAACTTTATTTATACATGACTTATATTTTATTTCCTTGTAAGCTACATACTTTCTAGGAAAACAATATTAGTTTTTAACCGCGCTAATTTTTTTGTTTTTACCTGGATATAAACACATACAAGAAGAGATATGACAGAGCACGTATTTTCCAGGAATTTTACCGTTTCTGGGAAAAGCCGCCATATTTGTTTAAGTTTCTTCAGCCTTGATCCGCTTTTAAATCCATTCATTAATGAGGTAAGCCAGTCCTAAGACTGGTGTTAAAGTCATAGGATCATGTAAACCCCCACCCCCACTACTCTCTCCTGTTCTCAGCAATTCTTTTCAACTCAACAGAACCTCGTGCCCCAAAGTTCTCATATGTTTGTGTGATATAGCTTTTCCTATGCCCCCCCCCCCCCCCAGCCACCCCCTGCCCTGGATCTTGCCTTCCAGCATTTTCAGTGATACACCTCCATGCCTCATATCAGGTCAAGGTAACCTTCATATTGTGTATGATGTTCAATGTTGTCCATTTTCTCCATTTTAATTAAAATATTCGTGATGCGCTGATTTCGAAAACATGTGTGGAAAATTGTGGATGGTGCCGTGTTGCCTGTAAAATGATACGATATTCCTCACTGAATCTTCCCCATGTGGAACCCCATGCAAGACATCTACCATGTGTTTTCGTAGTACATCACGGATAAATGGACGTGGCAGACCTGGACTGAACCAGCAGTGGACCTCGAAATTAGTGGCCAAAATCACCACTTGTCAATTCCTCTTGCATTGATCGGTTCACTAGCAAATCAAAGGTAAATGATGTCCATCGAATGTGTGTCCAACTAAATGACGAGACAGCACACATGTCAAACAATTAGGTATCCTACTAAATGACCAGTTGGTTCAAAAGTCCTGCAACTACGTGTTCTACTAAATGATGAACCGGTTAATTAAAATGTCCATAACTAAGAATCCAACAACATGACCAATCAGTTCCAATGTACGAACAGCTAGTGTCCCACTAAATAACAAATATGTATCAAACGAGCACCGGTTCTACTAAATGACGAATCGGTGCTTTCAAAGACAACCGTAGAGCACATGCACATTTCTCAACATTGGTGGACATACTAATTGTCCTAAATTTGCTGCAATCAATGCTCTAAGACATCTATGTCAAACAGAATTGAATTGAACTGAATTGAATTGATCTTTATTTTCAAAGGGTAACAAACTGGGCGCGTAGGCCTGTCTTACATTCGGCCCTTCCAATCACTCATTTTTCGTTCATCAACACTGCATGATGCATTCACATAGGTAATACACCATTGTCAAATGAATGTTGTAAGCATAAACAATACATATTCTCAAGTTATGTGACACATCCCCCCTTCCACACACACATCCCGCACCAACCCACACACACACATCCCTCACCTACTCACACATCACCCACCCACACCCACACATCCCCCTCCCGCACACACATCCCGCACCAACCCACACACACACATCCCTCACCTACTCACACATCACCCACCCACACATCACCCACCCACACCCACACATCCCCCAGCCACCACACATTCCCCACTCACCACACATCCTCCACTCATCCCTCCACCCACTCACAGATCCCGCCACCAACCCAGACATCTCGCACCCTCCAACACACACATGCCTCACCCACCCATATGCATCTTTCCACCCACTCACACATACCCCAATCCACTCAAGCTCACCCAAACTTACATGCTCCATCCACCCACACACCCTCCAACCACACACACATATCCCTCACACACGCACATCCCGCACCAACACACACATATCCCTCACCCACTCACACATCAACCATCCATACCCACACATCTTTCCATCCACACACATATTTCCCCGCCCACCCACACATTTCACAACCACCCACACACCTCAACAACCACACACACACACATCCCCCACCGACACACATTCCCCCACCAACACACACATCTCCCACGCAAACACAATCTCCTACACACACATCCTCCGCCTACCAACACCCACATATCCCGTACCCGCTATCACCCACACATCCCACTACCCACCAACATCCACGCAAACACACCAACCCAAACACACATCCTCCTCCCACACATCACTCACTCACCCACAGGCCCCATCCATACTCACATCCCTCCATCCACCAACCCATTCATGTGCGCACCCACCTACACATTCATTACAAACCCACACATTCCTCACATCCCCACCCGCACACATCGCCCCACCCACACACTTCTCCCATACTCCAACACACCTCTCCCACCCACCCACACACCTCCACAATCCAAACATACACTCCCTATCCACACATTCCCTCACCCACACACAAACACCGACCCACACACACACATCCCAACCCACACAACTCTTCCACCCATATACACATCAGCCACACCCATCCCCAACCCATACACACACACCCCCACACCATTACACACATCCCCACACACTCATCCACATACCCCCACCCACACATCCACACCACCACCTACCAATACCCACCCACTCACACACATACCTCGGCCACACTGACACCCCCAATGGCTTGTTAGTCACAGAACTTAAAGCTGCGGATCTTTCTCAGGAGGACAATCTACACCGACCACCCAACATGGCTCGTGATTTTTCCAGGGCAATGTTTCGATCTAAAACATGCGTTCTTCGGTAACACCGATGCAAGCGTGATTAACCTAGACACTGACCATAGAAATACTGTACTATGGAAGTTGGTAGTATCTTAGGGATCCAAGATCTCTTTGCAGGGAAGACATCAAAGTCTTAATGAGTTAGTAAGCTGCATCCTTCTATTCTTGTTAAGCCTGGATAAATAAGACGCCCAACAAACGAAGGGAGGATATGAAGCCATAAGGGACATAACGCGTCTTTGGGCAAGCCCAGAACTAGATCTTCTTCAGCGTTCCGAGCCATTGAGGTTCTTTGCTGCAAATACAATCTGTCTCCATTCGTCTCTCTGGTGGACCTTCTCTTGCCAGTCGTTGATTCCAAGTGCTTGTAGGTCTGTACATGTATTATCTCTCCACCGCCTTCTTGGTCTACCTCGGGGTCTACGGTCATTTATTTCCTGAGTGTAAGCGAGTTTTGTTTCCCTATTATCACGGTCATTTATTTCCTGAGTGTAAGCGAGTTTTGTTTCCCTATTATCTTCCATAGCCGGCTTCGTGGCTTAGAGGTTATGACTTTTCTCCGTAATCTCGTATACTCTCGTCAGGTAATGTGATGACGGTTCAAATCAGCAGTGGTTCGAATCGCATCGGTAACATACGGGGTATGTGAGCCGGCCGCTCAGAAAGCAATGGCAAACTACTGAGCGTAATCTTGCCAAGAGATCAACATACAGCTGAAAGATGCTGGTGTTGACAGCTAAGTCCTGTAAAAAGGATATGCTAAAAAAAAAAAAAAATTATCTTCCATTCTTTCTATATGCCCCAGCCATTGTAGTCTATTAGCCTTCATGATACCAGTGATTAGCGGGGACTTAAACAAATCATAAATGTCTTTGTTACTTCTTCTTTTCCACTCTCCACTTTGTGTATCCCTAATGGGTCCAAAGATGCGTCTTAAAATTTTGTTCTCAAAGGTTTGTAACAAGGCTTCGTCTCCTTTCGTTGTACTCCAGGTTTCAGAGCCATACAGCACAACTGGTCTGATCAGTGTTTTGTATATTGTGATTTTGGTGTTACGAGATAGCGCCTTTGATTTTAGTAGATGTTGTAGTGCATAGTATATCTTATTTCCAGAGTTGATTCTAGTTTGTATTTCTTCCCTTATGATGTTGGAGCAGTTGAAGATTGTACCCAGGTATTTGTATGTTTCCGTTCTTTTAATGGTCATATTATCTATTTGTATGTGGCCAGAGTTTTTAGTCATTCCGCCTCTTGAAATTACCATATATTCTGTCTTATCTTGGTTGATAACCAGCCCCATCTGTTGGGCTTTTTCCTTTAAGTGAGTCAATATTTCCAATGTCTTTTGTTCACTTTGCCCTATAATATCTATATCATCTGCATAACCAAGCAGCTTGGATGTTCCTCCAATATCACATTCCTCCTTTACCTTCCTTACAACTTTCTCTAGAGCCAGATTGAAGAGTAGTGGCGATAGTGCATCCCCTGTTTCAAGCCAGATGTTATTTGGAAGGGGTCTGATTTCCTGCCTTTATATGTTACTATATTATAAGTATCTTCCATGCATAGTCTGGTCATGTTGATTATCTTCCTTGGTATTCCAAATTCCTGCATAGCATTCCATAGACTATTCCTATGGACACTATCATAAGCCTTTTTAAAATCCACAAAAATGTTATGGAGATCTCTTTTATATTCCCAATGTTTCTCGGCTATTTGTCGTAAGATAAATATCTGATCTATTGTTGATCTGTTTTGTCTAAATCCCGCCTGGTAGTCACCTAATATGTCTTCTGAATATGGTTTTAGTCTATTTAGTAATACTGCGGATAGTATCTTATAGCTTGTGGACAGTAGTGATATTCCTCTATAATTTCCACATTGGAACTTATCTCCTTTCTTAAAGATAGGTATCAATAATGACTCTTTCCAGTCATGGGGTAATTCTTCTGTCCTCCAGATTTTTATTATTAGTTCGTATAGCTTTAGATGTAATGCATGGCCACGTGCCTTTATAAATTCAGCAGCAATTCCATCAGTCTCAGTTGCCTTATTGTTTTTAAGTTGTGTGATTACATAAAGGATTTCTTCAAATGTAGGTTCTTCAATTTGTGGTTCGCATGTTAGAACCTCTTCCTGTGGGAAAATGTTAGAACTAGATAGCACAAGGAAATTATGTCATAGTAAATCACCCCCGCAATATCAACGAGGATACAGCTGTGTGTACCAGAACCGAGTGTCTACAAATATTGATTTTAAGGGCAGAGTTTTTACCTTAGAAGTGCAGCCTGCTTAGCTGCCTAGTCGATTTATTCGTTAGGATTTCCAAAAGCCAGTAGGGGATCATGCACACTTGTTCTCCCAGTTGCATATCCCTTACTGGACGTTGCAGTCAGCACAAGCATTTTTTGAGACATAAATCGCAAGTGTGGATTTTGAAAGAATGTTCACATCTGGTCTTTTATCGCTTTCGTCAGCAGATGCTTCTTTGCATTGGTGTATCTAAATAATATTGCTAGTTTGGTTTTATTTTATCAATCGGTGTTTTATATTGATTTAATTAAAAGATTCGTGATGCGCTGATTTCTAAAAGATGTGTGGGAGATTGTGGATGGTGTCGTGCTGCCTGTAAAATGATAAGATATTCCTCACTGAATCTTCCCCATGTGGGACCCCATGCAAGACATCTACCCTGTGTCTTCGTAGTACATCACGGATAAATGGAGGTGGCAGTCTTGGACTGAACCAGCAGAGGACCTCGAAATTAGTGACCAGAATCACCACTTGTCAATTCCTCTTGCATTGACCGGTTCACTAGCAAATCAAAGGTAAATGATGTCCATCGAATGTGTGTCCAACTAAATGACGAGACAGCACACATGTCAAACAATTGCGTATCCTACTAAATGACCAATTGGTTCAAAAGCCCCGCAACTACTTGTTCTACTACATGATGAAGCGGTTAATTAAAATGTCCCGTAACTAAGAATCCAACAACATGACCAATCAGTTCCAATGTACGAACAGCTAGTGTCCCACTAAATAACAAATATGTATCAAACGAGCACCGGTTCTACTAAATGACGAATCGGTGCTTTCAAAGACAACCGTAGTGCACATGCATATTTCTCAAAATTGGTGGACATACTAATTGTCGTAAATTTGCTGCAATCAATGCTCTAAGACGTCTATGTCAAACAGAATTGAATTGAACTGAATTGAATTGATCTTTATTTTCAAAGGGTAACAAACTGGGCGCGTAGGCCTGTCTTACATTCGGCCCTTCCAATCACTCATATTTCGTTCATCAACTGTGCATGATGCATTCACATAGAAAAAAAAACACATTGCCAAATAAATGTTGTAAGCATAAACAATGCATATTCTCATGTTATGTGACTGACACATGCCTGGGTTCACTATCAGTAAGGTCAGTGTCCTGGATAGCAATGGTACACATAAACAAGTTCAAGAGGTAAAATGGAGCCGGGTAGTAAGTCCCCGTAGGGGGCAAATGAGAAGTCAGCTGGCTAGTGTGATTTTGGGGCAGACAGTTGAGCTGGAGGGTAGTGTTGTGTGGAGCATGTGGAGCTTCTCTTGCCAGTCGTTGATTCCAAGTGCTTGTAGGTCTGTACATGTATTATCTCTCCACCGCCTTCTTGGTCTACCTCGGGGTCTACGGTCATTTATTTCCTGAGTGTAAGCGAGTTTTGTTTCCCTATTATCACGGTCATTTATTTCCTGAGTGTAAGCGAGTTTTGTTTCCCTATTATCTTCCATAGCCGGCTTCGTGGCTTAGAGGTTATGACTTTTCTCCGTAATCTCGTATACTCTCGTCAGGTAATGTGATGACGGTTCAAAGGGTAACAAACTGGGCGCGTAGGCCTGTCTTACATTCGGCCCTTCCAATCACTCATATTTCGTTCATCAACTGTGCATGATGCATTCACATAGAAAAAAAAACACATTGCCAAATAAATGTTGTAAGCATAAACAATGCATATTCTCATGTTATGTGACTGACACATGCCTGGGTTCACTATCAGTAAGGTCAGTGTCCTGGATAGCAATGGTACACATAAACAAGTTCAAGAGGTAAAATGGAGCCGGGTAGTAAGTCCCCGTAGGGGGCAAATGAGAAGTCAGCTGGCTAGTGTGATTTTGGGGCAGACAGTTGAGCTGGAGGGTAGTGTTGTGTGGAGCATGTGGAGAGCTGCAAGAATGGTTAAAAAGACAGTGGGAAACATTGACGGGGACAGTTGAAGTGGAGACCGAGAGAGGGTCCGATCGTTTTGGAGAGTTGAGAATTGGGAACCGACAGGAGAGGTCGGTAGTCCGGGAAATTGAAGGATAGCAGAGTTATGGAGAGAACTCCGAGCTTTAGTTTTCAGTGATAGGAATTCTGAGACTAAGGATTAAAGACTGAGCCCGGTTATCAGCAGACATAGTGAATTGAAGCCTAGCCCTTGAGAGGGTCGGATAGTTAACGGACGCTTAGATCCAGTGTGGGTTGGATCGAGTGAATTCGGGCCGGGAAGAGCGGCTAGTAGTACAACTGCCGTCGTGGATGAGATTAAGTAGGCATTGAGAAGGCAGCGTTATGTGAGTTATAAGTTGTGAGGAAGATATATTCTGAGAGAATTATTGTTCCTGGATTTATATGTTACGTGTGTCCGTGTTCATTCACAATTAAAGGATATTATGTGCGCAAACTTACTCTTGTTCACTGACTCGCGGATGTGTGCTGCATTGGTAACTTGTGGTGTGAGATAGGTGGCAAGCTCAGCGTCCACTCTGCAGTGAGATAGTATAAGCATTAGAACCTAGACAACGACAAATCTCATGCTGGTGCAAAAGAGTTTGTGACAGTGACACATCCCCTCTCCCACACACAAATCCCGCACCAATCCAAACACACATCCCTCACCTACTCACACATCACCCACTCATACCCACACATCCCTCACCCACCACACATCCCCACTCACCATACATCCCCCACTCACCCCTCCACCCACTCACAGATCCCGCCACCAACCCAGACATCTCGCACCCACCAACACACACATCCCTCACCCACCCATACGCATCTTTCCACCCACTCACACATACCCCAAACCACTCAAGCTCACCCACACTACATGCTCCACCCACCCACACACCTTCCAATCACACACACATACCCCTCACACACGCACATCCCGCACCAACACACACATATCCCTCACCCACTTACACATCAACCACCCATACCCACATATCTTTCCATCCACACACACATTTCCCCGCCCATCCACACATTTCACAAACACCACACACTTCAACAACCACACACATCCCCCTCCGACAAACATTCCCCCACCAACACACACATCTTCCACGCAAACACACATCCCCCACACATCCCCCTACCTACCAACACCCACATATCCCCCACCCTCTAACACCCACACATCCCACTACCCACCAACACCCACGCAAACACACCAACCCAAACACACATCCTCCTCCCACATATCCCTCACCCACCCACACGCCCCATTCATACTCACATCCCTCCACCCACCAACCAACTCATGTGCGCACCTCACCTCCACATCCCCTCACAAACCCACACATCCCACACCTCCCCACCCACCCACTCACATCCTCACCCACACACATCTCCCCACCCACACACTTCTCTCATACTCCAATACACCTCTCCCACCCACCCACACACCTCCACAATCCAAACATACACTCCCTATCCACACATTCCCTCACCCACACACAAACACCGACTCACACACACACATCCCCAACCCACACACCTATTCCATCCATATACACATCAGCCACACCCATCCCCAACCCATACACATATCCCCTACACCCCCTACACATATCCCCACACACTCATCCACATACCCCCACCCACACATCCCCACCCACACATCCACACACCCACCTAACAACACCCACCCACTCTCACCCATACCCACACTGACACCCCAATGGCTTGTTAGTCACAGAACTTAAAGCTGCGGATCTTTCTCAGGTGGACAATCTACACCGACCACCCAACACGGCTCGTGATTTTTCCAGGGCAATGTTTCGATCTAAAACATGCGTTCTTCGGGAACACCGATGCAAGCGTGATTAACCAAGACACTGACCATAGCAATACTGTGCTATGGAAGTTGATAGTATCTTAGGGATCCAAGATCTCTTTGCAGGGAAGACATCAAAGTCTTAATGAGTTAGTAAGCTGCATCCTTCTATTTTTGTTCAGCCTGGATAAATAAGACGCCCAACAAACGAAGGGAGGATATGAAGCCATATAAGGGACATAACGCTTCCTTGGGCAAGCCCAGAACTAGATAGCACAAGGAAATTATGTCATAGTAAATCACCGCCGCAATATCAACGAGGATACAGCTGTGTGTACCAGAACCGAGTGTCTACAAATATTGATTTTAAGGGCAGAGTTTTTACCTTAGAAAGGCAGCATGATTAGCTGCCTAGTCGATTTATTCGTTACGATTTCCAAAAGCTAGTGGGGGTTCATGCACACTTGTTCTCCCAGGTTTACGCGCTTTTTCGAGAACTTTAGACGTCCTATCCGCTATTCCAGGATCAAAGGGAATTCTTTCTGTCCCTTATTTTCTTAGTATATATCATGCTTATGCTGAAAATTACTTGGCAGTCAAAATGAGTAATCTGGACATTTGATGATGTTTACATCGTAATTAGCATCTAATCGTCTCTAGAACGAACTAACGAACGAACGAACGAAAATATTCATTTTTTTTATTTGTGTGCAGACCTCATTACATTTTAACTAAAGGACGTAGACCATAACCAAGTGACGTGGACAGCAAGGGTAAACTACTACATTTTCCAACTCAAAACACTCATCATAACAGCCGAAAAAGAACTGGCAATAAAATTGAGTCTTTCTAGAGTGCCATGGTGAGAGCAACGTTCTGCAAATGATCTGATAGATTAACGAACGCACTTATGTAATGAGTTGAGTCAAGAAGTGACTTAACAGCACTCGAAACATTCCCACAACATTCCCTGTTATCATCTTCAACAACCTGAGAAGAGTCTCAGTACTAATGGTGCCAGCTGTGTAGACTAATTATATGTCCATCTGGCCTTTCCTCGTAGTACTGAGTGTTGGCCAGATCTGCTCATCATTCAAAATATGAAAACAAATCAAATTAAATAGTACATCCTTTTCTAACCCACTTGTAAAACGTGTCAACGTTCCAAAAGTATCGCAACATACTTTACGTATAAGCTAGGCAAGACTTCTATTCAGTAACCACCACACACTTTGTCATCGCAATTGCATAACCCAGCACTGTCCGTTACATGTGTAAAGGAAATCGTCATGGATCCTTCATAACAACACACTTCATGACACATCTAACCCACATGCGCCAGAACCTAGATATACGCAAACTCTTTTAGACGCGATTTGAATGGCTGCATGTTAGAAAGTACCATGGTGATGGGTCTCTAGTTGTCAAGTGTATCTATCTTGTCTGAACTCAAGTGTTTACCACGGGCGTATTCATATGCAAAATGAAATTCCACATTTTCGAATATTTTGTATCGGATGCCGTTAAAATTATGTCGGGTGGTTGGTGGTGGGTGCGTGGGTGGGTGGTTAGTGGGTTAATGGGTGATTAGTTGGCTTGTTGGCTGGTGGGTGGGTGGGTGGTTGGTGGGCGAATGGGTGATTGGTTGAGGGATGGTTGATTGGCTGGTTGGTGAGTGGGTGGGTGGTTAGTGGGTTAATGGGTGATTGGTTGGCTTGTTGGTTGGTGAGTGGGTGGGTGGTTGGTGGGCGAATGGGTGATTGGTAGGCTTGTTGGTTGGTGAGTGGTTGGGTGGTTGGTTGATGTGCATGTGGATGAGTGGGTGGGTGGAGGTAGTTGGGTGGGTGGTTGGTTGATGGGTATGTGGACGAGTGGGTTGGTGGGTGGGTTAGTGGGTGGATGGTTGGTTGGTGGGTGGGGGGGGGTTGATGGTTGATTTGTGGGTTGGTGGATGAATAGGTGGGTAGTTGGTTGGTTGTTTCTTTGGTGGGTGCGTGATTGGCTGGCTGGTTGGTTGGTTGATTGGGTGGTGTGTGGTTGGTTCGGAATTCTTTGAAGGACTGAGTTTTAACTCTTAAATAAGAGGCAAATGCGTCTGATCCCCGAGAACGTGCTTCTTGTCGAGAAGACTTCTCCCGGGCTCGGTATCACATAATTATTTATACGGGGTCTGTGTTGCGGACCTCCCCTTTTCCATTCCCAGCTCAGAAACCCATGGGGTGTTCACGACGGATAATGAAGTATCATATCCGTGGAGATGCCTTTTAGGACGTAACTATGTCATAATTCAGCACAGCACTACTCGGATCAGGCCCAGGCTGGCGTGTGTCTCCTCCGTGGGTTTTTGATATTCTACTGCCAACAGACTCCTGCCAATGTCCAGAGAGGAAAGTATGTTCATGCATGTACAGAAATATATGTCGGCTGGTCACTTCTTTTGTTTTTCTTCTTGTTCTTTCTTATGTTGCCTTCTATCCCACCTTGGGACATAGAGCCTCAAACAAGACACCCCAAGCCCCGCAATCTTTATCTGTGCCATGCAGCTCTATCCATGTCCATCCCTTATTGTTCATGTCTGTTTCTACTTCTCTTTTCCATGAGTATTTAGAACTTTCTTATTTTCTTTTGCCCTGTTGTTTCCAGACTAAGGCTTTGCTAGTTATACTATTCTCGGTTTTGTTTTCTCAACGTATGACCTATCCAGCGCCAGAGTTTTAACTTCACCTCTTGGTTAATTCGCATTCTTTCTCCTCATCGCGCCATGTCACTTCTAGAAGAGCCTCCTTTCCTCTTTATTGGCTTGATTATTCTCTCTCTTCCCCCCCCCCCTCCCCCCATTATCTTTGGACTTGTACTTGAATGCTTGCATTTTGTGGCTAAGGTTTTTCTACGTAATGAGGAAACCATCCCCAAGCTCAACCCTCCTTCGTGGACTCTTACGACCTGTATGGTAGGTTACAGTGTGATACAATTCTTTGCTTCCCTTAAGGGGCCGGTACACACGGGTGGTATCCTCCTTCTTAAGACATGGCGCGGTAGGTTGCAGTGTTCATGTTCTTTGCTTCCATTTTAAGGTTATGTTAACACAGGCGAGGTCATTTTAGTCGCCTCTAACTACATGCATGGTAAGTTGTAATATTACTATTCTTGGCTCAATTAGGGTCTATGGCCGAGGCTCTACACCAGCCTCACTGTGATAGATGCAAGCCTTGACCGAGGCTCTATACCAGCCTCACTGTGATAGATGCAAGCATTGACGAGGGCTCTACACCAGCCTCACTGTGATAGATGCAAGTCTTGACCGGGGCTCTACACCAGCCTCACTGTGATAGATGCAAGCCTTGACCGGGGCTCTACACCAGCCTCACTGTGATAGATGCAAGCCTTGACCACGGCTCTACACCAGCCTCACTGTGATAGATGCTAGCCTCACTGTGATAGATGCAAGCCTTGACCGAGGCTCTATACCGGCCTCACTGTGATAGATGCAAGCATTGACGAGGGCTCTACACCAGCCTCACTGTGATAGATGCAAGCCTTGACCACGGCTCTACACCAGCCTCACTGTCATAGATGCAAGCCTTGACCGGGGCTCTACACCAGCCTCACTGTGATAGATGCAAGCCTTGACCAGGGCTCTACACCAGCCTCACTGTGATAGATGCAAGCCTTGACCGGGGCTCTACACCAGCCTCACTGTCATAGATGCTAGCCTTGACAGGGCTCTACACCAGCCTCACTGTGATAGATGCAAGCCTTGACAGGGCTCTACACCAGCCTCACTGTGATAGATGCAAGCCTTGACCACGGCTCTACACCAGCCTCGCTGTGATAGATGCAAGCCTTGACCGGGGCTCTACACCAGCCTCACTGTGATAGATGCAAGCCTTGACCAGAGCTCTACACCAGCCTCACTGTGATAGATGCAAGCCTTGACCAGGGCTCTACACCAGCCTCACTGTGATAGATGCAAGCCTTGACCAGGGCTCTACACCAGCCTCACTGTGATAGATGCAAGCCTTGACAGGGCTCTACACCAGCCTCACTGTGATAGATGCAAGCCTTGACAGGGCTCTACACCAGCCTCACTGTGATAGATGCTAGCCTTGACAGGGCTCTACACCAGCCTCACTGTGATAGATGCAAGCCTTGACCGGGGCTCTACACCAGCCTCACTGTCATAGATGCAAGCCTTGACCAGAGCTCTACACCAGCCTCACTGTGATAGATGCAAGCCTTGACCAGGGCTCTACATCAGCCTCACTGTGATAGATGCTAGCCTTGACAGGGCTCTACACCAGCCTCACTGTGATAGATGCAAGCCTTGACAGGGCTCTACACCAGCCTCACTGTGATAGATGCAAGCCTTGACAGGGCTCTATACCAGCCTCACTGTGATAGATGCAAGCCTTGATCAGGGCTCTACACCAGCCTCACTGTGATAGATGCAAGCCTTGACCGAGGCTCTATACCAGCCTCACTGTGATAGATGCAAACCTTGACCAGCTTCACTGTGATAGATGCAAGTCTTGACCAGAGCTCTACACCAGCCTCACTGTCATAGATGCAAGCCTCGACCAGAGCTCTACACCAGCCTCACTGTGATAGATGCAAGCCTTGACCAGAGCTCTATACCAGCCTCACTGTGATAGATGCAAGCCTTGACCGAGGCTCTATACCAGCCTCACTGTGATAGATGCAAGTCTTGACCAGAGCTCTACACCAGCCTCACTGTCATAGGTGCAAGCCTTGACCAGAGCTCTACACCAGCCTCACTGTCATAGATGCAAGCCTTGACCAGAGCTCTATACCAGCCTCACTGTGATAGATGCAAGCCTTGACCAGGGTTCTACATCAGCCTCACTGTGATAGATGCTAGCCTTAACCAGGGTTCTACATCAGCCTCACTGTGATAGATGCAAGCCTCATTGTGATATATGCAGGCCCTGACCAGGACTCTACACCAGCCTCACTGTGATAGATGCAAGCCTCACTGTGATAGATGCAAGCCCTGCTCAGGTCTCAGGTGACCTCTACGCTAATTCACCGGAGCTAAGAGTTAAAACTTAGTATTCCATATGACTCATAAACAACCAGCGAATCATCCCAATGATACCTCAACAAGAATGGAAAATTGTATAAATTTTTTATTTGCTATATAAATTAACAGATATAACTGACATGACTCAGCGATGATGATTCTTTTTTCTCGATATGCCTTCCTGAAACAGGTCTGTGTTGTGGCGAGGTTATGACGTTTTGTAGGCCTGAATGCACGGATGCAGTGGAAGACCAAGAGTGAAGATGCTGGACACTATGACGTCATGACGTGGAGGAACATCAATATGAGAAATGATTGCCAGCACAAGATGGTGTGGAGGAATATCAGAATGAGAAATGATAGGTAGAGAGATGTCTGTAGACAAGCATGATCATAAACCTACACGGAATGGACTATGAGAAGCAGATTTATGAAGCTACACAACCAATCAAAGCGCTAACCAACTTCAAGAGGGTTAATTTGAAGAAAAAAAATAATTACTGTCTGCAAAACACAATAAAACGAAACGCGATAATGTGAGGTATTCCAAAATGAACAACAGCAAATAATAAATTGTTAGTGTTAAAGGCACTTCGCCATATCACAGACTTCCAGCTTGTACAGTTAATTTTCAAATACAAACACATTCAATGATTTTCTAAGACATTCATTTCTGTATCTTTCTTCACTGATAGGTCAAGGCTGGTATAACATTGGTAATTGGCTACAGACTTTACTGTAATAACTTCTGATAATTCCACTTTCATATTACCAATCACTCGGGAAGGTTTGCCCGGTCAACAAATGCCTGAAGAAGTCGCATGCGTTGGTCGAAAGACGCAAATACCGTACACAGGCACAACGCAATTACGTCCAAAACAAACATTTTGGACGAATGAAGAATAGTAATACTAGTCACAACAAATAGCGCGCGCACGCACGCACATACGCAGGCACGCACACACACAAACACACACACCCACATCCATACACAGAAGCATGCAATAAAAGTAAATTTGTTCATAATAGTCGGGACTTCAGTGGAAGTAACTAGTTTGAATAATGTAAGCAAAGTCACGTTAAGAGCATGGAGATATGAATATTCTTCGGTCTGTCTATCTGCCTGTAATGTCTTTCTGTCTGTGTGTATGTGTAAGCACGTAAACTTGTGTATGCTTGCGCGCGCGCGCTCGCAGGTGTGTGTGATATTTGTTTTTCCAATGTCATTTCGTTGCTGGTTGGGTGACTAAAGTTGTAATAATACGATGTATTGAAAGACTACAGACTTTACTTAAGTATCTTCAGATAATAACATTTTCATTATACTAGTCACAACAAATAGCGTGCGCGCGCACACACATACACACACACACATACACATAAACACACATATACACACACACACAAACCAATCTACACGCAGACTCATGCAATAACAATAACTTTGTTCATGAAAGTCGAGACTTCAGTGGAAGTAGTTAGTTTGATTAATGTAAGCAAGGTCACCTTAAGGTTTTGATTATGGAGGCTGTTTTTATGTATGTGTCTGTCTATACTTCTTAAATGTCTGTGTGTGTGTGCGTGTGTGCGTGTGTGTGTTATTGTGTGTGTGTGTGTGCGTGCGTGGGCTTAAGTATGCTCGCATGTGTGTACGTGCGTGTGTGTGTGTTTTCAATATTATGTTGTTGCTGGTTAAGGTTACTAGAAATTTAGTAAGTCGGTGTATTGAAAGACAGTGCGCATTAGAATTGTAATACTACAAGACATATTGTAATCATTTGTAGTATATTAGATCTTTAGGGTGCAGTTCTCCAACTGAGGTTGTTTCGACATCCTTGGACAAGCGTTGTAAAACAGGGGCCAGAACTGAAAGTTCTCTCATCACATTACGTCCGGCTTGCAACAAATGCGTCGTAATCTTGTCGATTTTACACAAATGTAATAAAGACTTCTCTAGTATTGTCTCTGCCAGTCGCCACGTGATGAAATCCAATCTGAACATTTTGGAGAGTGCCCGTTTAGCCAAAAACTTGCTTTCACGACATTCACTGAGCTCTGCAAAGCCAGTCAGAACGTGCATTGACTCTTGCAATGTGTAAGCTTGCTTGAGGAAAAGCACACAGTCTTCTGCCCGTAACGCTGCGATTGTGGCAGCTTGGTTGGTAGTGTAGGCAGGCAGTGACAGTATTAGAGAGGATGTAGCTTTCATGCGTAGACGGTGGAGCCACTGATCAATATTTTGTATACTTGCCATCCGCCTTTTTAACATTAGGCAATACCGATACCAGTTGAATGATATTCTAATTTCCAGCGTGTTACTTAGCAAGTGAGTAGCTGTTTGAATGTTCTTCTGTTTGCACACGCCGTGAGTATGGCTTTTCTCCAAACAATTCCAACAGAAAATGTGCCCACACATAGAGCAATTCATTGTCATGCAACCTTCATTCTTTTCAATTGGGTATCGGCAACCTGGGCACCGCTTGACGTCAACATGAACAGTTGGGTCACTCTCAGAAAACATCAATTTGCTGTCGGTTTTTGTCAACAGTTTTCTGTAGGCTGCCATCTGGTCACAAGAGGCTGGCCAATGGGGATCTCCCTGACAGCCGCTGCACCAACATTGATGACAGACGCAAGCAATGACTTTCCCAAACTGTTCTTTCAATGTCTCGGTTCTGGACACGGCAACTTTATCACACGCAACGTTAGGACACCACCCACAGAAAGGACTAGAATCAATGCGCCTGTTCCTAACCTGGGCCTGCCAGCTCTGGACTAGAGTGTAGGGTAAAATGGTAGAAATTGTTGTTATATCCATCACATTCGTGCAGTTTGTGCTCATGCAAGCGATACTGTTTGCACCATTTCTAATGCAATATTGTAGATGAGCGCGCCAACAGCAAACACAATACGTGTGTGAGCAAGGAAGAAGGACAATCAGGGATGTGGAAAAATCTGTGTAATCATAGTCCACAAGACAAACACCGCACTGGGTCACAAGAGAGTCATCGTCTGATTCGACAGATGTAGTTTGTCTCTTAGGAACATTTCTGTCAATGGCATATTCTTCTTCTAATATGTTTGTGGCCTCCTCAACTGTACAACTCTCTGTCATAGTGCAAATGTTCAGCGGCATATTGCGCCAGACAAAATTTGAAGATAGCCATTTTTCTTTGACTGGTCTTGATGTTTGTCTTGGTTGTGTGGTTATTTCCCTGCTGTCAAGAGATGTAACTATATTAATAAGCTCACCTATAGAAAAACTCCTGCAGTCGGTAGTGAGTTTCTGAAGATGCTGTTTTGTCTGTGTTGGTGTTTGCCATTGATCTTGAATTGACAACAGCCAGAGGTCACTGCCTGATTCCCTCCTTCTCCCAATGAGCAGTCTCCAATGTTGACCGCTTGTATGCATCTTGTCTGGGTTACATTCAACAACAAAACACTCAGGACAACTGTCACCAAATTTCACCGGAAACTTGTTATCAATCAACACTTCATTATTTTTCCGATCTTGTGAGAAAGAAATCCATTTCTCCCGTTCTTCAGAAGTTGTAAGACTAACCAACACAAAGCCATCATCGAAATCGCATATGTCCTTCTGTTGGAATGCTTTAGTAGTATTCTCAGTTGTTGGAACGTCTAAACCAACTTGCTGTCCAATTTTCTGTGCTAGTCTTGAATCACTCAGTGCAAAGTTTGAATTGTGTTCTCGAGGTAAGGACATCGTGATTTCTCTGGGTTCTACGTGTTCCAAGCAACATGTGTCTTTAGAAACGGGAAGAAACGATCCTTTTGGATGTCGGATTCGGTTACATAATTCAGCGCAATTCTCTACACCTTCGTCTTCTCGTGTAGCTCTTTTCCTTTTGTTTCTTTTTTCTCCTTTCATGCGTCGTCTTCTGACAGTAATGAAGTCAGTTATGTCATAATTCCTGTCCCGTGATATCGGCGTGTGATTTGTGTTTAGTTCGTCGTTATCCATGAAAACTGATGAGTCTGTGTTATCTTCATTAACTTCATAAATAGCGTTTAATGTATCCACTTCAAGGTCTCGCTTGCAGTAACCTAGGCGACATGGGAATTTCCCTTTATTACGACCATTCATTTTAGTTGAGGACTTCAAGCGAGAAGTGTTGTGACATCTAGCAAACTTTTTGTCCATTTTACAATAGACACTTCGGGCGTGTATGTTGTAAGGGGCATACAAGTATAAATCTAAATGTCCAAGTTTTTCTTCACGTCCTTCGTCCTCGGATTTCTGTGTCTTGAAACCTTGTTTATGTTTTCTAGTGAACAAATGCGATCTCTGAACTCCCCTACCATGGGAAGTTTGCCTACGTCTGGATGTTGTAGGCTCAGGCGGTTGTTTGTCACATTCTGACGGTTGTTTGTCACATTCTGATGACTTAGCGATGATTTCCGATGAAGTAATGGTTTTAGTTTTCAGAGATTTACTTCTATTGTTTGAACTCGTGGTTATCATATTGTCTCGTACATCGTGAAACCTAACTTCCAAATTCTGAGTTAAACATCTAAGAAAGTCAATGTCGGATTTCATTTGTGTTATCCTTTCTGGCAGCAGCCACATGTTATGTTTATTCAAGGAATATTCTTTGATGTGTTTAGCTGAGTTACTAATTATATTGCGGGATTTGAACTTTCGGTTGGTTAAGTGCGACAAATCTGGCATATCAAAGCCCAGATAAGTATACATCTCTTCTACACATGCATGCAGACTGGCCTTTGTTTTTGGGTGGGACATTTTTATATCTGTTGTAAGCAGCAAATAATTTTCCACATCGAGGATGTACGGTGGCCAAGAATAAAAATTATGTAACTTATGTATTCTTTCATGATTGATGATCCTTTGTGTGGCTCCAGAGTTCAGTCTGGAGTTGGACTTTTTCAGGACCATCTTCTGTGAACAAAACAACAGATGAACACAATTTACATTCATGCACAACGCAGTATCTATCAGTAAAGCTTTGATAACAAAAGTATTTTATGTTAATCCTTTAATTTTATAGATTAAATATTGAGCACAACCCACTACTGGCAACGCTGATCGCATTCCGGTATGAACCTAAGGCCTATCCACGTCAATATGGAAGCACTAGACTCGAGTTTCGCCCTCATTTGAGCTCGTCAGTAGTGCATATCCCTGACCGATCCGGAAACAGTCCCGGATCACGCGTGTGAAGCGGGTGTGTAGCGGGATTGACGGACGTCGGTCGCGGCGATTGGGCAATTTTGAGCATAGCCTATGATGGGTAGCGTTGTGGTATTCTGTTGTGATAATTTGGTGTGTCCAGTGTGTGCCGCGTGGTTACACACCCGCTTCACACGCGTGATCCGGGACTGTTTCCGGGTCCGGTCAGGGATATGCACTACTGACGAGCTCAAATGAGGGCGAAACTCGAGTCTAGTGCTTCCATATTGACGTGGATAGGCCTTAGGTTCATACCGGAATGCGATCAGCGTTGCCAGTAGTGGGTTGTGCTCAATATTTAAATTTCAAATCCCGAAACAACCACATAATCAATTTGATTGTTGCTCACTGGATTTTAGGAGGCCTGGTGTTCCTTGCCAGTGAGAAGTCCTGATCGTTCGGGTCCCATCGATTGACGGACGTCGGTCGCGGCGATTGGGCAATTTTGAGCATAGCCTATGATGGGTAGCGTTGTGGTATTCTGTTGTGATAATTTGGTGTGTCCAGTGTGTGCCGCGTGGTTACACACCCGCTTCACACGCGTGATCCGGGACTGTTTCCGGATCCGGTCAGGGATATGCACTACTGACGAGCTCAAATGAGGGCGGAACTCGAGTCTAGTGCTTCCATATTGACGTGGATAGGCCTTAGGTTCATACCGGAATGCGATCAGCGTTGCCAGTAGTGGGTTGTGCTCAATATTTAAATTTCAAATCCCGAAACAACCACATAATCAATTTTATAGATTAACTTTATATTGGATTATTACAATTTAACCTACAGGTGTACATAAAAACGCATATCTAGAAGGACTGTTAGTCGGTGGTAGTAGGGTAGACAGACAGAAAGATAACAATCAAACAGACAAACAGCAGACAGACAGATAGATTGACAGGCTGATATATAAATAGGCAGGCAGGCAAACCCACAGCGGACGGGTGGGCGGACAGACAGGTAAATATACATCTGGAACAAGACAAGCTCCAGAAATATGGGCAGACAAATTAAATGCCATTTACACTGAGTCGCTTTCAGAACAACAAAACAAGGTGGGACAGGCCCATATCTAGCTGTACAGATAGAGAAGCATGGGACTGACATATTAACAAAAATACAGACTGACGGACTATCACGCAAGTAGATGGAGCAATGAACAGACTATAAACACATGGATAAATGGTGGTCAACACACACACGCACGTACGCACGCAAACACACACACATGTATTTATTTATTTATTTATTTCTTCATTCAGTAGCATGCCCTTTGCAGAACCTCGCTCCCTTAACAACCTTCCGGAAATCTTCTCGGTCATAAGCAAGATGTCCAGCGCCCAATACACTATCTAAATATCATCAGCCACATCCTGCACCCATCGTCTCTTTGGCTTTCCTCTTCCTCTCTTCCCGGGCAAATACCCCTCCATTATTGTTCTCTCCAACCTTTCAAGTGACCAACATATTTTAATTTTCTATCTTTTATGGTCTTTAGTGGCCAACCTTCTTTTCTATTCAGCTCTTGTCGTATGGATGTATTTGTTCTTTTCTTTACCCAAGATATTCTTAGAACTCGTCTATAACATTTATATTCAAAGGCATTTATGCGCTGATCAGCGTGTTTAGTAAATGTCCAGTTCTCACAGGCGTATTTTGCAATGGGAAAGGTGCATACTCTTAAAAATCTAATTTTTGTAGTTCTATCTGTCCTACTGCACAATTTATTCAGTTGTTTTAGTTTTTGAAGAGCAATAGATATTCTTCTTTTAATTTCTTTCATTGTGTCACCATTGTTGGTAATTAATGACCCAAGATATTCGAAATTTTCCACCACATCAAATGTTTCTGGTTAGCGGAGTAGAGGTATCCCCTATCAAAGGAGATGTAAGACGCCTCCTTTCCTCCGTTAGTCTACGGAACACCCTTGGGCAAGATGAAGCAAAATCAGGGTTACGTAAAGCCACATTTTTATATCCCAATCGCAGGTCCGCATGGCCGAATGGATAAGAACGCGTATTTTTAAACATCCGGTATGCTGATGTCAAGGTAAGCGGTTCGACCCCTACACCGGACAGCTGGACTAAAATGTTGACTTGTCGTCCTTGACTTGGGGACGTTAATTACAAGTGCCTCTGAAGTCGGAATGGGTTCGCCTGATGACGAGGGACACTGTTAATAGGGAAATCTAATCCACATGCAAAACTCAATCTAGCACTACTATAAATAGTGTCTATGGACTACGCTTGAGTTCAAAGCGAGCGAGCGCAGAAACAAATACTCCAATGGGCACTAGGTGGGTGATGGGGGTCAATATTTAAGTGCCGCATTTACTTCCCATGATGTATTCTAGAACCCACGTTAGACGGAGCTATGGTGAAATTTTAAAAAAATGTCCGCCTGCATGGGATTCGAGCACATGATCACATGTACTGTGCAGGACGTTGCCATCAACTCCCGTTGGTTTTATGGGCGGTTTTACTTAAGTAGCTTGCCATTGCTGTCTGAACGAGAAGTCACAGTTTAATTCCAATGAATGAATCCACATCCCCGTCGTCGGCACACAGGAAGTTTAAGCACAAGTGAGTTAAACCTCTCGGTCACTTTAACTTCAACACACATACACATGCATACAACATACAGCCATGCATATACATGTGTGCTTCCTGTGTTCTTGTGTGTACATCCGTATTGCGCGTGTATGCACTTGTGTACTATGTACTGTTCGTGAATCGTAAATGGACGGAAGAAAGGACGATCGAATGTTTAGATAAACATCACAAATAAAACAACTTACGCGGCTAGCTCACAGACCAATCTAATTTGTCCTCAGATTTATTTCAATGAAGAGAAAGATGCCAGGCAAATTGCAGACACCCCATTCTGCCTTTTATAAGACAGTGTAGCTAAATTTAAACGGCCAACATTACCTCATGCAGATAGCGTTAACACGGGCTTCACAAGATGGTGCAATGGCAAGTTTCTATTTATAGAAACTTACTTTTTCTAAACCAGTCTTCGATTTTTGATGTTTGTTTGGATTGTTGTTTACGGACAGGATGACTTTCATTGTTTGAGGACATCTCCATAAGTGCTTCAGTCAGACTCCTCCTTTATAAAATATAAGGAGAATCTCAGTCAAGTGCACTAAATTCGTGGAGAGGGGGGGGGGGGGAGAGATCCAAATGTGTTTATGTCAGAATCACACATGCTATAAATAGTCCATATCTGGAGTCAGTCGTCATTCTAAGGTAATATAGACTGTCAACAACTCAACTGACAGGCACTATCGGATACTTCTCCCACACCAAACAAGAAAACTTGCAAGTCGTGTGCGAGGAAAATAAATGGTACATTTTATTGCCGTTGGCTCGCTACAAGCAGGTAACAGTCGCTAGTAAACACACAACATAAAGCCACAGAAATTATCTATCACTAGTTGCTAATGCCTATGCTAACTCTCTATCTATTTAGTTAAACACAAAACCCCTATCGCTACTCTAACGAGGTGCACACTACAAGTCCTGTCCTCCCGTCTGACGTTCTTTCATCCCGTCGTCACACACCACGCGGATCGACCTTGACCTTGGTGCGTGTTGCCTCACATGGCACGCTGATCGCAGACGTGGTATGTTGAGTGGATACTCAACTTCTCCGTGGCTACCACGAGGCGTGATGCTATCGTGATTAGAGTGCTAACTCTCTGAACAACGCCTGCGTGTCTCATGAGGGAATGGATAACCATCTCCCATTACCTCATCTCCCCTGCCCTTACCTCGGGCACCGTATCACCTCCTGGCCTCTTCAAGATTGACTGCTCTTCCTGGCGGAGGGGATGCGGTCGAGTCTTTGACACACACCCACCCCTCCTGTGTTGCGTCATCAACTTTCACTCATTGGTTGTGACGCAAGAGGTTTCTAAAAAAAATTTAATGTCTCTAATTTTTTTGTCAAAGACTCTAGATAACCTGGCTTTGGGCACTCTAATAGACTTCTACTGACTATTGTCACAATGTAGCAAAACTTTACTTGGCTACTGGCAATCGCCACAAACTTGACTGGTTGGCGTGAGCCCTCTTCTCACATGCTATATTATATTTATTAGAGGTATGTCTGAACCGGACCGTTGTCTTATAAGACCTGCCCTCACATAGTAAATTAACTTACTACCCATACAAAGTTGACTTTTTTAGGGTCAACACATGAATTGCTTCATGTCCCCCCCATATAATATTTAACAACCATTATACAAGAGTGTGTGCGACAGGCTTTACCTACTTCGCTTCCGCGTGTAAAGTCCTATTTCACTGTTAAGTTAGTTTTTCGTTGTCTATTATGTCCCCTGACCCGAAGTTATCTCCCTTTGATCTAGAAAAAGTGTATGTAATTTATCTGTTTGTTTTTCTGGTTGTTTGTGTGTTTGGATGTAATTAATCTACTAATCTAACTTCTAACCTATGTTTCTACCTCCTATGTGTATGTATGTTAGTTTTTTAAGTGTCATAATTTGGTTAAATGTGGCCACAAACAGGTGTATAACACTAATTCGTGACTACATTCCCTTGTTATGAAACCCAAAATACTGTAATCTAAGTTCTAAACTATCTTACAGACACACATTCACACTAACACATTCTCAATAACGAAAACCAACACTAACACAGACAAACATTAAAAGTCGCGCCAGGCAGCAGAAGAATTTGCTGACTGATCTCACTCTCTCCCGTCTATTTTCCATTCGCTCTCACTTTCACACTTCTGTCACACTTCTTTCATCCTTAATTCTGTCACACATCTTTTATCCTTCCACACTAATCCTTCCGATTATTTAAAAACCTTGGAGTGACACTGTACAGGTTTGGCTCAGTTTGAGATAGTTGAGCCCAATGACTGTGCGAAAATCGCTGCACGAGTCATGTATTTACACTATATTTACATGGACGAGAAAGGGTTGATGGTGTATCCCCTTGGTCTCATCATCCATTATATTATACTAACTACAACTCTAAATCCTAACATAATAATATTAATTCTATAAATATGTATTTAATGTGTTAACTAAATTTTGTCATGTTAATTATATGATATGTTTATATTAATCGTTATGTTTGTCTAATCTAAGGGATGTAATCTAACTATTTAAATGTAATTAATGTGACGTGAGTTATGTACCTTAATTACATGGATGATGTGAACACAAATTATGTAATTTTCTAACACTCTACTAACTAATGTTTTTAAATGCACAAAGGAATTATATGAGTGATATTCTTAATCTAAATGGTGTAAATGATGTATGTTCACTTATCTAATCTTTTTATCCTATTCTGATGTAAAATGATGATATTACTAAATGGTAATATTTGATAGGTGGTATGGTTTCATTAAGATGGAATGAACTGAACCGAAATGAAGCTAAGTGAAATATAACAACCTAAATGGTACTATTCCTATCAAACTTTTAATTTAGCTTGTAATTAACTATTTTTACGTCTAAATTAATATTCTAATTTAATTCTAATGGGTTAATTACTGTACTAACTACACTATTAAAATAAATGAGAACTATTATATTTCCTAACCTACATCTAATTTATCACTATCTTAAAATATTATATTACATATCACAATAAGTTTATATACATGGTATTCAGCTACCTCAGGTTAGTTGTTGCCTTCATGATTGTACATTGGTTTTATAGGCATAATATATATACACACTTTGCCTGGGTATCTGAAATACATTGCACAGTCATACTAGTGTTCTATCGGTAGTGCACGTGTAGAGTTCGCTGGTGTCGTAGCTCAGTCTTTTCGTGTCTGTAATTAAGCATTGTTCTGACACTGTTTTCTGCGCTTCACACAAATGATACACCGGAATGGAGCTTAGTTGGTAATGAGCTGTCCTATTTCACACGGTGATATCTACGTTTTGCAGCACAGTTCTTCACTTGATGTCTACGGACACATGATAGTTCACTGTTCTTGGTACATGATTAAGCACATAATGTCGATGTATATGTAACCTATTTTACATAGAATAATATAATATATTCATGTACTAACTATCACTCTACATTTATATGTGGGATTTCAGGTATTTCTACCCCAGATGGTAAAATTAGTGACCACCTGTATATCCGGTCATTTTGATGCACACCACTCTGTATGACCGTGATCGGGGAGTTGTCGGTCTGGACAATGCAGTGAACATCCGCCAGAACTCGATGGAGCTTTCTCACCGCATAGATGACGCCTAGGGTTTGCAACTCTGATATGGAATATCTGGACTCAGCAGGTGTGATCTTACGGCTCACGTAGCAAATCGGGTGGAAGATGCTCTCAAAAAATTGGCCTAGTACTGCTGGCATCTGTCCTAGAATAATAAACGAGCCTAGGATTAGGCAAGCGGAGGATTGGAATATTACAAAAAAGGATTTTCATTTTTGACAATGCAGAAATTAATAATGCATCTTTGACATTTCATTTTACAAATGCTTTTAAAACATTGGAATATAGAATTATAATTTCTGAGTAATTTACTAATCCCAAAAGGCTTCTGACCTGCTTCTTTCTAGTTAGACATGGTCAGATTCATAATTTTGGTACTACTTTTCTGGTCAGTCTTTAGTTGACCTTGAGAAATGACATGACCCAAAAATGAATTTCTTTTAGGCCTAATTCGACTTTGCTCGGTTTGACAGTGAGACCGAAGAGTCGCAACCTATGAAAGACATGTCTTAGTTTCAGTCAGTGTGTTGTCCAGTCATCAGTCTTCTGATATATTCATGCGTATTCTATAAGTTCACTAAATGTATGTACATTGTCGGATTTGCCAGTCTCGCTAACTAGTGTAGTTGCGTTGTGTATGTCTGTCGTCTGATTACTAGGTGTGGATGCACTATGTTCGTCTGTCTCTACTTATGTGTCTTGTTGTGAAAAGTAAAGTTTCAACATGTTGACATGGAATATCTTTAAGTGTCTGTTTATCGATATTCATAGTCAACATTGGAAATGTCACGTAACACCTTGAATGGTCCTTGCCATTTTGCTTGTCTGGAAGTAACCGACGCATGTTTTGATCTGGTTTACCATCGATTGTTCAAGCACCCTTGTTTGTGTATTGGTAAATTTGACCCTCCCTCTCACAGGTCTAGAAGCCAGAGTAGAAGGTAGTACTTCAGCTGTAGGATGTCTACCCTTAAACTTATGTACTAATTGTTGACAGACATTACAAGAAAATACATTACGACAAAATAATTTTATATCATTCCAAAACTCTGGCCAATGAACATGAGCCTGGAATCTAGGCCTGGTTTTGTCTTTTGCCAGGTGACCAGCAAGCGGTGACTCATGTGCAGGTTTTTGCACAGTTAAGCGGTGTTGTACAGGTTGCACCGTTTGCTGATTCTCATGGTTCTCAGATGTAAAATATCTCGTAAGAAAGCCATTATTAGGTTTAAGGAACCATGAGGCATTTTTGGTCACTTTAGATCTTTCTTTCATTAATTTTAAATATGGAGACACACTAGGATCAGCTTTCTGCTGTTCTATAAATTTCTGTCTGTTGGTATCATCTGTGCCAGTTGGAGAAAGCAACAGTAGTCTCTCATCTTGTAGTGTGTCTTGATGTTTTACAGTGTCTGCTCTAGTAGTTGCATTAGCTGCATTTAATTTCTCCCATGCAACTATTTCATCACTAGTACATTGTTTCAGTTGGGGTAAGCACCCCAAAATTAAATCAGTACAAGGGTTGTCAAGTATTGCACAAGTAAAGGTACCCGAAAGAAAAGGAGTAATTAATACGGGCTTTTGCCAAAGGGTAAATCTCAATGTTACCCGAAAAGGTTCGGCATTTGACAGTGTCACCTGTGTAATCACCCGGACTCACTAGTTCTTTCCGAAGACCAATAAGGGTGCTGCCGCTGTCCAGCAAACATTGGCATGGTACTATCATTGACCATTGCATTGTGGAACACCAAATTGCCTCTGGAGGCTAATGCTGCATTTACCATTCTCAGATGAGAATGGTACTGTATGTCCACATTCTAAGTCTTCCGTCTGCATGAAATTGGTGACAATGTCACAATTGTCAAAGCTTAACACATCGTTCACACAACACACATCTTCAGCTTGCTTAAAGGTAAGTCACTTTTCAACCTCACACTCATCCTCACTACCACTATCTGAAGAGGTATCAATCAAATTAGCATTATTAGCTTTCATACGTTGGCGGCCAAGGCACTTATTAGAATAATGGCCATAGCTGGAACAAAAAAAACATTTGATTGCACGCCTGTATGCCGATCTTTTATTTTGCTGCTTCTTGATAACATTTTCAAGATGCGCCGGATAATTCGGCGATTTGTCGCACATAGAATAAGTGTCGTGCATAAGTTGACAATAAATACATTTTGACACTTTTCTGTCTTTCTTGTCATATTTCTGAAAAGGTTTTCTGTTACTCTGATAGTTTTTTGGTTGGTCTTTCACAAAGGAAACTATTTCAGAGTCATTTGAAGTCTTAAAAATATCTCTGTTAGAAGAAAAATATGCTGAGCCTTTTTTCTCAAACTGCTCGATGTTCTCAATGTCTGACTGCTGCAAAAATTTAGCAAAAGGAGAAGGTATAGTGGATATAACCTTATCCATAGCTATTAAGTTTTTTAATCTATCAAAGTCTTTTCCTATGTTAGCTGCTTTAAGCCACCTGTTTAGTACACTCTGCACATTTGAAACATAATCAATAAAAGTTTCACTAGGTTTAGGTTTTAAATTTGAGAACTGAACCTGATACCCAGGGGCATCAAGTAAAAAGTGCTGCATAATCCTATCATGGATGTATTGATAGTTAGATCTGAGCTCAATTGGTATAGATTCTATCACTTTAAGGGGCTCACCACTCAGATTCTTCATATAAATCATAGCCCACATCTCTATTGGAACTTGGTGATATTTAAATTGATACTCTACATTCTCTGTCCAGGCTGATATGGAATCTTCTTTACAATATGGTTTGATAATATTTTTGTATTTATTGAACTTATTTTCCTCTTGTTGACTTCTTAATTTAGTGGCAGAGATTTCTGCGTGTGAGTCTACATCCATGCCTTTCATCTTTAATTGTGTCTCTGATTCTACTTGAATTTGTTTTTCCTTAACTCTTGCCGTTTCATCTATCTCTTTTTGCTTTAGATCTAATTCCTTTTGTTTTAATTCTTTCTCTTGATCTAATTGCTTTTGTTTCATCTCCTTATCATGTTCTAACTGTTGTTGTTTCAGCTCTAATTCTTTATGTTTTGTGATCTCAGCTAATTCTTTCTGGTGTTGTCTTTCTCGTGCGCGTTCATCTCTCTCCGCATTTTCTTTTCTTGTCTCAGCTTCTTTAAATTTCTTATCAGCATATTCTTCTAAGTCCTTTCCTGTATATTGTAATTCTTTACCTGCTTTTATAAAATCTGATAAAGTAGCCATGCTGTTAAGTAATTAGCTAGCGTTGACTTACAATGATTTGTTTATTCAAATATTTATCTATGATGTTCTATATTTGTTCCTCGTTGAGGACTATGAATTGTATTTTCAGTTTCTATGCTGAACAAAATTTCTATGTTGGAAAATCAGAGCACAAAAATATGCTAGTGTATCACAAGCTGAAAAAGAGATGCACTATTAATCACAATGCATGCCAAAAATATAGGTATACTCAACTTAATGTTCCCGAGAATCAGGGAACGGAACTCCGTTGACACAGGTCACCTTGTTTGGTACTTTGGGATAGAGGTACGTTTCGTAATCAGGACACTTTATTTGGCACACCGGTATACGTACTCAGCTGTTGTTCGCCCTCTGATATGTAGGGCAGCAGTACTTACTACTACTGCACGATATGATTTACCCGACAACTAAGGACAATGACTTTGACAATGACAGACTCACGAACACCTAGAATATGTATTAATTAAATTTAATGTCAATGTCCTGTCTTCGTTCTAACAGTATTTGCCTTTTGTTACTAACCTAGTTAATTTCTGTAAGTGTTGTGCAGCCAAGTCTCATCTGCTTGGCCAAAAATAGTTCCATCGTGACGGTAAACAAAGAGAAAGTAGGACCAAAAATATGAATAACTGTTTTTAACTAAATAAAAATAACATCATAATGTTTAAATAAATAAATATATTCATTTAATAACTCAAATAAACAAATAATAAATAATATAAAGCACAGATTCAGGCGAGCAGCCGCTTGGCGATTTTGTAAACACTCGATTGCTGTATGCAAATGACCTAGGACAACTGTTTGTCAATCATTCTACGTCAGAGGCGCAGCGCTATTTTTAGTTTTCAAAAATCGATATTGTCGGCTGGCTGTGTATCGCTCCGCCATGAATCATGTTTGGTGCTTATTCATAAATAAATTGGTAAATACATAAATAAATATGAGAAAATAAGAATATTACTACTTACAGCTTTGAAGAATACATGATTTCACTAAATAAACATTTCATAAGCACAATTAAACAATCTATTTCGTCACGATAGGCACATTTCTAGCCCGCAAATTGTTCTCGTCTGCACAGATTACCGTCACTGACACAAATTAGATCCTAGTCCAGAGCCGTGGCTGAGTGGATTAGCTTGACTCTTTCGTCCAAGCACCACTTCTGACACCACAATTATCCTTGCCTGTCAACAACTCAACTGACAGGCACTATCGGATACTTCTCCCACACCAAACAAGAAAACTTGCAAGTCGTGTGCGAGGAAAATAAATGGTACATTTTATTGCCGTTGGCTCGCTACAAGCAGGTAACAGTCGCTAGTAAACACACAACATAAAGCCACAGAAATTATCTATCACTAGTTGCTAATGCCTATGCTAACTCTCTATCTATTTAGTTAAACACAAAACCCCTATCGCTACTCTAACGAGGTGCACACTACAAGTCCTGTCCTCCCGTCTGACGTTCTTTCATCCCGTCGTCACACACCACGCGGATCGACCTTGACCTTGGTGCGTGTTGCCTCACATGGCACGCTGATCGCAGACGTGGTATGTTGAGTGGATACTCAACTTCTCCGTGGCTACCACGAGGCGTGATGCTATCGTGATTAGAGTGCTAACTCTCTGAACAACGCCTGCGTGTCTCATGAGGGAATGGATAACCATCTCCCATTACCTCATCTCCCCTGCCCTTACCTCGGGCACCGTATCACCTCCTGGCCTCTTCAAGATTGACTGCTCTTCCTGGCGGAGGGGATGCGGTCGAGTCTTTGACATAGACTAAAGTACTCGTCCCTTCATTTATCTTTGGATGTTCTTTCATTTATCTTTGGCTGTCCCGTCATTTATCTTTGGCTGTTCTTTCATTTATCTTTGGCTCTTCTTTCATTTATCTTTGTCTGTCCCTTATCTGATGGAAATGTAAGGAAAAAAGTAATGGACCTGTATAAACGCCTTGCGCTGCATAGGGTACTTGGTTATAGCCTCATATCTTTTATACCAGTGGTTCTCAACATATTTTGGCTCATTCACCCCTGTACCATATGTTTAGAATGTCACCCCCCCCCCCTTTCGTATTTCCTCTCGATAAATCCCCACCACCCCTACACAGTATACGTAAAAATGGAAGCTAAATTAAAAAATACATACTAGACAAGTCTAGACGTCTACAGAAAACGTGATTTGCAGGTCTACGAACGTAATAAGCGAATTTCTGAACAGTGAGAAGTACAGAACCGTAAAGTATGGAGAAGAAAACGATATCAAGTAATCGGTTCTTGTATTAAACGTGATCTTTAAATAATCTTACCCCCCCCCCCCCCTTTCCCCCGGAAACCCTAATATTCCTCCCTGGGAGAGAATTCTTCACCGGTTGATAACCACTGTTGCCGGGGCCCATATGGGGGAGCAAAGAATAGTAACACTGTTGCCTACCATGCACGTCGTAAGAGGCGACTAAGGAGGATATGGTTCCGTCGCCCTGCTACTGAGTAAGTGCGTGGCGCGACACTGTGAGCTGTGAGTTTTGAATGAAATGCTTTTACATCTGTCCGCGGTTGTTTGTAGCGTGAACTGCATGTTCGGAACGATGGCGGCCGGCTGTTGCTGGATGGCGCTTTCGGCGGGTTGCCTTGCGGAAAGAGGCCGAGCCATATGGGATAAAACTCGGGTTAATGAAGTCTTTCTGGTGACTGCCGTTTTCCATCGACGATGAACTGCATTTTTCATGGAGGACTTTTGTGTTGGCATTCTGGCGGCGGCATTATGCTCAGTGTACCTGTGCGGGTTGTTGGCTTACCGATACTCCTGTCCATTCCATTGTTCACATTGGGCAGTGAGGAGCATTTTGTGTGATATTCACTAGCACAGGAATATGGGGATGACCCGTTGCCGTGAAGTTGGAACCACGACTAACTAACTAACTAACTAGCTAACTAACTAACTAAATAACTAACTACCCACTGTTTTAGACCAATCGGCACTCGATCAGTGATGTTTTCAATATAACGCCGGTCGACTTGCTTTCCGTGATATTTTCTTGCACACATGTTTGGCTGAGTCAGTTTGGGACTCCAGGTCAATTAAAAATACGGTGGAGAACGCATGACCATCGGCCAGCAGGACAGCGTGCTAGCCGCTGTACTAGAGCGATCTGTGGTTGTGTAGAGGTAAGTGATATCTCTTTTCACTAAGTCTTTACCTCGCCAACACAATTCAAACTTTGCACACAATGATTCCAGGCTTGCTCAGAAAATCGGACAGCGAGTTGGTTTAGACGTTTCTACAACTGAGAAAACTATGAAAGCATTCCAGCTGGAAGACATACACGATTTCGATGGTGGCTTTGTGTTGGTTAGTTATTTTGGAACAAGTTCATAAATTAAAATATTTAAGCACATGGATAAAATCAAAAGGAAGATGCGTTACGGAGATAAATAACAGACTAGGACAGGCAAAAACTACATTCTACCTGAACTTTTATATGGATGTGAAGCTTAGAAAATGAATGAGCAGTCAAGCTGAAAAACATCTGATGGCTGTAGAAATGTGGTTTCTGAGGGAAATGCAAAGTATACCATGGACAGACAGAAAGACTAATGAACAAGTCCTTCAAGAAGCAAATGAAGATCGTAAACTGATTAGAGACATTAGACGTAGACTGTCACAATTTTTTGGACATGTTATGAGAAGAAATGATTTGGAGAACTTGGTGACAACTGGTAAGATCGAGGGGAACAGACCAAGGGGAAGACCTAGAAGCAAATACCTGGATGGCTTGGCCTCGTGACATGGTTGAGACAGAAACACGGAGCTGATCCAAGACTCTGGTGATCGAGTGAGATGGCAAAACATGACCGCCCACGCTTACCGGCATGGCACATGATGGATGGATGGATGGATGGATGGATGGATGGATCAAACGAAGAACATGTTATGCCATAGGTCCTTGTCATTGGATGTTGGAGAAATAATTCTTGCATGATACAAAATATCAGTTCTAATATACGGCTGCGAATCCTAAACAATCAATACAAACGAGAAAACATCCTTGAAGACTTTCGAGATGTGTTTTATAGAAGAGTCTAGTGCAGTGGTTCTCAACTGGTGGGGAATTACCCCCTAGGGGGGAATTTTAGGGTTTCCAGGGAGGAATTAAGATTATTTCAAGATCGCATTAATACAAGTACTAGTTACTTGATATTGTATTCCCCTCTAAATTTTAAGATTCTGTACTTTTCACCCTAATGAAATTCGTTTTATAACGTAAGTAGACCCGCAAATCACGTTTTATGTAGATGTCTAGATTTGTTCTGGTATGTGTTATTAAATTTAGCTTCCATTTTTATGTATACTATTTAAGGATGTGGGGGATTTATAGGGAGGAAATTCGAAAGGGGGTGGGGGGGGGGTGACGTTCTGAACATGTGGTAAAAGGGGGCATGGGCCAAAAAAGGTTGAGAACCACTGGTCTAGTGCTTCCAATCTGACGTGGACATAGGCCCAAGGTTCGTACGGGAGTACGATCTACGTTGCCAGTAGTGGGTTGTGGTCAATCTTCAAACCTCAAATCCCGAAACAACCAAATAAATCAATTTGATCTTTGCTCGCTGGACTTTAGGCGCCTTGTGTGACTAACCATATCTTGAAGACCTGATCATTCGGGGCCACATCGATTGACGGATGTAATTCGCGGCGATCGTGCAAACTTTGAGCTATAGCCTACAATGGGTGACGTTGTGATATTCTAGTATGATAATTTGGTCGCGTTTAGTGTGGGCAGCGTGGTCAGGTGATTTCACGCCCACCTCACACACCAGTGATACGGAGTTTGATCCCGGGTCTAGTCAGGGATATGCACTACTGACAAGCTGAAACGAGAGCGGAACTCGAGTTTAGTGCTTCAAATCTGACGTGGACAAGGCCCAAGGTTCGTACCGGAGTACGATCAACGTTATATGTAGTTGGTTGTGCTCAATCTTCAAACCTGAAATCCTGGTTGCTGAGGATGGAGACGGAGCGCTTATGGGAATGTCCCGAATGCTGTGATGTCGGTTCCTAGATCAATCAATCAATCAATCAACCTGAAATCCTGAAACAACCAAATAAAACAATTATAGAAGAATTCTGAAAATGAATTGGACAGCCAAATTAAGCAAGCTGGACATTCTGAGGAAGGCTAAGTCGCAAAGTCAACTTCTCAAAAACATCAGAATGAGGCATTCTCCATTATTTGGCCAAGTAATGAGAATAAAAAAATACTGGAACATGTTGGGACAACTGGAAAGATTTATGGAAAAGAAGATAGAAGAAGACAGCGATAGACAACAATTCTGGACAGTCTGTGTCAAGACACGGAAGGGAGTCAGCACACGAATTGATACATGCTGTTGGAAATCGCAAGAAGTGGCGAAGCATGGTCGCCCACGCCAATCGGCAAGGCACTTTATGATGATGATGTATATCTGTATTTATATGGACGTGGCCGAAAGGGTTAAAGTGCTCGCCCTTAAACTTTCTTTGGTGATCGGGGTAGTGGATTAGTTCCAAACACTTAAGATTGCCTTCTCGTTCAATAATCAATGGCAGACTACTGAGGCCGGCTCTGTGGTGAAGAGATTACGGACGCAGTTCGTAATATCGCATACCCGCTTTCGAAACACAGCTGTAGGAGATTTGGCAGGAGACGTTGGTTTTTTTATCAAATGGTATGGGTGCCGGTCTTTCACAAAGCAATTGCAAAACTACTGAACGTAAACTTGGCTAGGAATTACGAACAGCCAAAAAATTGCTGGGGTTGACTGCAACTTCCTGTAAAGGATATGCAACTAACTAAGAAAAGAAAAGACGACTGAGGGTAAAATTCCTTAGTAAATCACCAACAGCCAATTGGAGCTGTGGGTGACTACAACGTCCTGCAATTGACATACACCCTCCTGGTACAGAGATACAACCGTGTGTGTTACTATACACCCTCCTGGTACAGACATACAAACTTGTGTGTTACTATACATCTTCCTGGTAAGACATACAACCTTGTATGTTACTATACACCCTCTTGGTACAGACATACAACCTAGTGTGTAACTATACTCTCCTGATACAGACATACAACCTTGTGTGTTACTATACATCCTCCTGGTACAGACATACAATTTTGTGTGTTACCATACATCCTCTTGGTACAGACATACAACCTAGTGTGTTACTATACACCCTCCTGATACAGACATACAATCTTGTGTGTTACTATACATCCTCCTGGTACAGACATACAAACTTGTGTGTTACTATACATCCTCCTGGTACAGACATACAACCTTGTGTGTTACTATACACCCTCCTGGTACAGACATACAACCTTGTGTGTTACTATACATCCTCCTGGTACAGACATACAATTTTGTGTGTTACTATACACCCTCTTGGTACAGACATACAACCTTGTGTGTTACTATACACCCTCCTGGTACAGACATACAACCTTGTGTGTTACTATACACCCTCCTGGTACAGACATACAACCTTGTGTGTTACTATACATCCTCTTGGTACAGACATACAACCTTGTGTGTTACTATACACCCTCCTGGTACAGACATACAACCTTGTGTGTTACTAAACATCCTCCTGGTACAGACAGTTGTTACTTTACCTCCTTCTGAAATATCATAAATGTGTGGAGAAACAATCACTAACCCGGATCTAAGCTCAGCCAGCCCATATGTGCTGTGCTACATCAGTCCCTGGATTTGTCCTTATTTCCATTCCCGCAGATGTAAAGTTCCAGTCCCGGCCTTGCCCACCCCGCATGTTTCCGAGCTTAGAACAGCGAAGAAGATATGGTGCATTATTATCGGAACTTGGAAACAACCCTCTACAACAGCCTCACTCTGACAGATGCAAGGAGTTATCAGGACTCCACCGGAACATCAATGCATTCCACTAAGGGGTTAGGACTCAGGCTGAGACCACGGTGTCCGCCTCTGGCCCAGAAGTGATCAAGTTCGAATCCCAGCATTAGGCTGGATGTGTTTATAAGAATCATATATTTCCAATGGTATCAGACGGGGCCTGAGTGGTCTTAAGGTATGGTGTCCACCTCGAGTGCTAGAGGTCCCGAGTTCAAGCCCCGGTGAGAGCCGGGATTTTTTCACGTGGACTTCTAGTAACAAAAATTTCCCCTGGTCTCTGGGTAATGAGATCGGACGCCCATGTGTATTGTTGCTCACGTAAAGAAATATATTGGCAGTTGGAAATCTCTGCCCGAGCAATATTTCGAGCTAAAAATATACCCGAAGTATTTCAGGATTCTCGCCGGTGCTATGGAGTTCGTGCAGCTGATCTGACATTCCGGACTCAGGCTTGAGTTAGGAGTAGAATAGAGCACTTATAGGTTACACACGAGTGCCGTGATGTTGATCCGTTGACCAAACTAAACTAACATAAGAGTCATATATTTCCAATGATATCACACGTCTCTCTGATCTCTTGTGTGCGGAGGTCTGAGAATAGCCTTTCCTGGGGTCTACAAGTTCCAAGCGACATTTGCCTTTAGAAACAGGAAGAAACGATCCTTTTGGATGTCGGATTCGGTTACATAATGCAGCACATTTCTCTACACCTTCGTCTTCTCGTGTAGCTCTTTTCCTTTTGTATCTTTTTTCTCCTTTCAAACGACACTTTCTGGCAGTAATGAAGTCAGTTATGTCATAGTTCGTGTCTCATGATATCGAAGTGTGATTTGTGTTTAGTTCCTCGTTACCCTTGAAAACTGATCAGTCCGAGTTATCTTCATAAACTTCATTAATAGCATTCAGTGTATCCATTTCACGGTCTCGCTTGCAATAGTAACCTTTGCGACACGGGGATTTCCCTTTATTACGACCATTCATTTTAGTTTTTAATTGATGACTTCAAGCGGGAAGTGTTGGTACATCCAGCAAACGTTGTGTCCATGTTATAATAGACACTTCGAGCATACAAGTATAAGTTTAAAGGCCCCATTTTTCTTCATGGCCTTCTTCTTCAAAATGCTGTATTTTGTTGCATGTTCTCTGTTTATTGTTCAACAAATAAAATCTCTGAACTCTTCTACCGTGGCCAGTGTGCCTTCGTCTCGATGTTATTAATAATTAAACTTAGCTTTGTAGTTTGGTTATGTCGTATATAACATCCATTACTTGGTGTTAGTGCAAATAGGATTAACATGGTATGAAAGAATCCACAATGTATATCTCATAGACAGAACTAGACAGATATCAGTTAATCAAGTGGTGAAGACACGGTGCTGGCGCTGAGACATTGAGGCAATCTGAAAACAGAATAACTAGAAAGCCTGGAATCAACAGGGCAAGTAGAGTAAATAAAATAAGAGCTAATAACACATCGAGATGAGAAGTAGAGACATAAATGAATAATGCCGAGTGGGGAACATAGACCGAGCTGCATGAGATAGTTATAGATAAGGCAGCTTCGAGTGGGTTGTTTGTTTGAAGGCCTGTGCTTCAAAATAGGCATAAATTGCTAAAGACGATGTGTGTGAGTATGTGTGTGTGAGTTTGTGAGTGAGTGAGAGAGAGAACACACACACACACACACACACACACACACACACACACACACATATATATATATATATTCTTCTTCAGCATTCCGAGCCATTGAGGTTCTTTGCTGCAGATACAAGCCGTCTCCATTCGTCTCTCTGGTTGACCTTCTCTTGCCAGTCGCTGATTCCAAGTGCTTGTAGGATATATATATATATATATATATATATATATATATATATATATATATATATATATGTGTGTGTGTGTGTGTGTGTGTGTGTGTGTGTGTGTGTGTGTGTGTGTGTGTGTAAAGAATATCATGGCCTGACAAAAAAAAAACAATGACCAAGTCCTACAAGAAACAGATGAAAACCGTAAACTGATTAGAGAAATTAGACGTAGACAGTCACAATTTTTGGATGGACACGTTATGAGAAGAAATAAATTGGAGAACTTAGTGACAACTGGCAAGATCGAGGGGATAAGAACATAGGGAAGTCATGAGAAGTAAATACATGGATGGCTTGGCTACGAGGTATGATCGAGACAATAACACAGAGCTTGAGTCTGGTGACTGTGTGAGATGGAGAAAAATGATCGCCCACGCTGATTGGCACAGCACATGATGATGATGATGATGAATGACGAGAGAATCTGGCCGACACTCAGTCCCCTGAGGAAAGATCAGACTACAACTGGTATCAGACTGCAGCTGTTACTAATAGTGTTTTGACTCTACGTTAGTTGTTGAAGATGGGGCGGAGTGCGTTTGAGAATGTCTGAGTGCTGTGAGGTCGTTTCTTCATTCAACTCAACCACTTTTCCAATATACTTACTGGAAATTCAAACACGTCACCACCGAACCGGTAGGTTGGCGTGCTATCTACTGCTATCACAGCTCCTATATGTATATCCCGGCTGCACCAACAAAGCTGTGTCGTGTCTACGATAAGTAATTGAAAAGAAAAAATCAATGGCTGTATAATCATTGTATAGTGATGTATGATCGACTTCGCATTAAGATACGCGGGAAAGATATTTAATGAACAGCACAGCATTTCAACGTCATAACCGTATTTCAGGTAATGATAAGAGGATAAGCCAGTCATTTGTCACGCCAGCATGGTTCAGTCATGTGTTTTCATGAATAGAAGTTCGCCTAAAGTGTGTTGATAGAAAATGTGTAGCAGTGATTTTGTGGAAGAAACATTTTGAGAGTAAAGTATGCTTGTTCAGTTATTTATTTAAATATTCGCCATAATCGAGTACAATGCCGATAAGCGAGGGCTGGCATGGTTCGCTATCTCTTACAGTCAACAAAGACATGGACATGAACTAACGGATCATAATTTTACAGGCATATGTAGAAAAGGTAGTCACCATTGCTTTTCTTCTTGGCAGTGACCATACTGGTCCGTTGCAGCCATATTCTATATTATTTATTTAAATGCTCTGGTAATATTCTGGTTTCAACCAGTAGTTATCTGTCTTAGTCTGACTTACCTTTAGCGTGTAATATGGTCATTCTGATACTTCTAACACGAGCCGGCTTCTTAACGTTTGATGTATATGTGTATATAGAACTACTACCAGAAATGGAATTAAATGGACCCTAACAAAACAACGGATGATTTGTACTGGCGACCTCAAATCACTCCCGACACACTCTCGAAGTCAGAGACAATATATTTGATAGGAGGTCACAATAATTAGGTCATAAAATTCATAGGAAAAAGACAAAGATAACGAGATAAAACCAATCGAATAACTCAATCCCCTGAGACGAAACCTCACATCAAGAATCGAAATCATACCCTATTTATGCGACAATGTAAACAGAGATAGAAAAATATATATATATAAATATTAACATAAGAATACAAAAGGCAAGAAAGGCTTTCATAGCACTCATAAATGTGTAGAAGTTAAATTAAATTAAACTTAACACAAGACGTAGAATGTTTACCTCCAATGCTAAATCAATACTATCATATGGATCAGAAATACTGAGAACGACTAAAAGAATTAGGAATAAAGTACAAACATTCATTAATTGATGAATTGATGAGTTGGGGCTAAAATCGTATGACAAAATCACCAATGTGAAGCTCATGGCGAAAGCTGGACACATTCCAGAGAATCAAGTGGTGAGGAAAAATTCGCTGACGTTGTATAGGGCTCTGATGGTAAAACATGAGGATACTATAACAAGATACTCCCTTGTTTGGAACCCACGAGGCGAAATAAATAGCGGGGGACCTTGAAAAAATACACGTAGAGAGACAAATAATATAATCTGTGTAGAAGATGGACGGGGCTGTGGGAGACAGCAAAAGATGGGACGGCTGGTTGTTTGAGATGGTCGAAGACATATAACCCTTTGGAGGATGAAGGGCAGGAGGAGAAAAGGAATAAATCACACTCGCTGTACATTAAAACCCATTTGTCAAGATAGTAGAGTACTAATTCAATGGACATTATTTACCCGTGAATTGGAGGTAGGCGATGAATGCCACTCTCGAATGTTGTGTTGAGTTTAGTTTAGTTTAGTTTAGTCTAGTTAGTTTAGTCGATGGATCAACATCACGGCACACGGGGCAACCCATAAGTGCTCCGTTCTCCTCCTAACTCAAATCTGAGTCTGAAGAACCTCAGCCCAGTGCACGAACTCCCTAGCACCGGCAAGGATCCTGAAAATACTTTGGGTAGATTTTTAACTCGAAATTTTGCCCGGGTAGCGCCGTTAGGCTACTCTCTTCGATTTCCAACTTCCAAGGGATTTTTTACGTGCGTACACACGGCGTCCGATCTCACGACCCAGAGACCAGGGGAAACTTTATTACTAGAAGTCCACGTGAAAAGATCCCGGTCATCACCGGGGCCTGAGCCAGGGACCTCCAGAACTCGAGGCGGACACTCGAGACCACGCAGCCCCCCAGAGTTGAGTTGAGTTGCGCTAAGAACTGACATCACTGCACTCAGGATATTCCCATACGCGCTCCGTCCCCTCGTTCAACAGTCAGCGAAGATTGACACTACTAATCGCTCCCACCGCTATTTGATTGAAAGTTCTCCTGTCTTCCCTCTCAGTTTCGAGATTCTACCAGAACCCCTGCCAATACCCCGCAATCTCATCCTTTCCATATACGGGTTCTCAATCTGTTCCCGGTCCCACAGCCACACGACCACATCCCCCCTTGTCCATAAGTAATCTACAACCAGAAGGTGCATTCCCTGCCAGCCTATCAGCCTGTTCATTTCCGCGTGCTCCCGCATGGCCTGGGCAAAATATCCATACAGTTCTTACAATCTGTGACCTCTGAAGCGAGGTGAGCAATTCCACAAAAAATATTCCTTTCTCCACCTTACTAAGCATACTCCTTGAATCCGTGATGAAGACGGTGTGTGTTGCAATGGTTTCCTCTAACCAAAGGAATGCCGCTGTGACAGCTTCCACCACTATTCTCACGCTGGAGGTCGTAGCCTCATTTCCAATTCCAATTCCAATTTTCAAAACAAAAATTCCAAATTCGGGCTCGTTCAACCTACCTCTTCGGCTGTGGTTATTGTTGGGTTTGTAGGTTTATTCACTTTAATTCTTGTCTTGTGCTCTCTTACGAGTGAGTCCTTTCTCGGACTGGTTAAGTAAGCGTTTATGTCTGTGACGTCAGCTTGAGAGATGGTCGGCTGCTGTCCTTTGTTCCCGTCTCTGGCGGTTTCTTTTGTTAGTGAGGCTCCTGGCTCGTTTGGCTTGACTGGTTGCAGTCCTTAAAAGGACTTTTTATTTGTTGTATTTTTTGCCTCCTTTTTGTGTATTTTCTGTAGGAGCTTTTCTACGTTTCCGTTTACCTCCTTGCGCCTGTTTTCTTCTTCGAGTTTGAGTTTCTGTTGCCATTCGATTTTTTCCTCTGCGGTCAGAAATGGGACGATCTCTCCGTCATCTATATAGTATTGCCATGGGTGTTCGTCATCCTCGTATAAAGCTGGTTCTTCAGCGATACGGAAGGGTATTGATTTTCCCTTGTATTTCTTGTGTGTCTTTGCTTTTTCTTCCATGCGCCTTCTGTATTCCTTGCACCTGAGTTCGTATCTCCTCATTGTCTCCGCGAGTTCTTCATCGGTAAATAATGGTGGTATCGGGGCGTCCTCTCTGCCGTCGTCAGGGTGTTCATCTCGGTTTTCTTCGGATGTCTGGCGGGATATTGGCTTCCCTTTGTCTGTTTCGGGCGTCGTGGTTGGGCTGCTGGCTTTCGCTTGCGATTCAGGCTCGGTCTCTTGCTTTTCGTTTTGCGGTTTCTCTGTAATTTCTTGTACGGCTTCTGTTGTTTTGTTTCGGAATATTTCCATTTCAGCTTTCTGTAGTTCTCGCTCTGATTTAATGGTTTGTAGGATTTCTTCGTTCTCCTTCTTAATCCGTGCCATATGTTCCACTTCTTGCTTGATGTTTTGCTGGATCTCCTTCATTTCCGCCAGTAGTTTTTCGTTGTCGCTGGTCGGAGTCGGCGTCAGCAGTGCCTTGACTTGTTTCTTCAACTCGTCTATCTGTTTTTGCAGTTGATCTCTTTCAGCTTGTGATATACCCGTGGCTGTCTCGCACCTCCGCATTGCTTCGTTGTATGGTGTCTTTGTGTTGATGGCGAGCTTTAATACGTCTCTGTGTCGTTGCAGGTACGGACAGCCCAAGTATCTTGCTCCATGCTTGCCCAGGCAGTTGGCGCACTTTCTTTTGTTGTTGGGTGCTCGAAAGTCCGTGTCCAGCTTGGCCAGCGGACACTCCTTGAAGGCGTGGTGATCGGCGCAGTACCGACAGATTTCCGTCTTACTGCGACATGCTGCTCTGCTGTGGCCGGCCCTCTGACATCTGGAACATTGGGTGATCCCTGTGATGAATCTCTCTGGCTGCTGCATTCTCTTGTTGATTGATACTGTGGTCGGCATCTCGCTGCCCTCCTGTCGTCACCACTGCCAAGGTTGTAGGTATCTTGGAGTAGGTGAGAGCCGCTCCGCCTTAAAGAATCGGATATGATCATTCTCTTCTCGTAGCTGCTTCGTGATTTCTTCGTCTGATGGCTCCACTTGGATACGCTTGATAACCCAATCGATTGTCGGTGAGTCGGTGTTTCCGACTCTGGTGTCTTTCTCCTCCCTCTGCTTCCCAGTAGGTTTGTCTCTTGTTTGTAGTGGAATGTCGTCTTCCTTCCTCGTGGTAGCTTCATTAAAGGATGCTTGAGGTTCTTGTTGTTTACTGCATCTCGTCGGTGAGTTCACCCCGCTCGTCTACCACGCTGCACATCTTGGATACCGCATGTTTCTTGGTGCTCTCGCCTCGTGCTATTTTCCTTCCCATCAGGCTTCTTGACTTGTTCAGGTGACTTGTCTTGATAGCGCCCGCAGTGCACGACGACGCACGTACGGCCTCATTTGCCAGACTCTCCTGTATTTAAGAATCGTCTATTAGCCTACGAAATGAAACTCCAACCACTCCGTCTGTTTCTCACCACTGACCCATCAGTATAGATCACTATGTCACCTTGATGTGTGTTACTCTGGATCAGTTGTTGCACCCCAAACTCTGTGCGGCCCGCTGTCCATTCTCTGCACCCACGACCCAATGTCACTATTACATTGTGCCAGTCCGTCATGTCTTCCGGTACTTCAACCCACTCTTTTTCACGATTGATGGTCTCCAGATCATACACCTGACGTATAGATATTTTTGCCTGTGCCGTCCCACTCTCGAATATAGGAGTACACATTTTGTGGGTGATTAATTTAAGTTAATTTTCACGGGAAAGATTTTGTTGCTGTTCGATGTCTACATTGAGGGCGAGGGAGTCACATTCTTGTCTTAATCTCTTTACTTGGCACTAGGTCTTAATATAGTTGCTGAGGCCGTAGTCTTCTCCTAATCTCATTACTTGACACTGAAACTTGACATGATTAATGAGTCCATAATCTTGTATATCTTTACATGGCACTAAGTTGTAACATGAATTATGAGGCCGTAATTGTGTCCTAATCTCTCCACTTGGCGCTAAATCTTGACACGGTTGTATGTAGCCACAGTCTTCTCCTATATCTCTTTACTTGGCACTAGGTCGTGAAATGATTATATAATGATTACATAATCTTCTCCTAATCTCTTTACTTGGCACTAAGTTTTGACATGGTTAATGTAGCCACTATCATGTCCTGCTCTCCTTACTTAGTACTAAATCTTGACACTTGACATAGTCGATGAGGCTGTAACCATTTCGGAATCTCGTTATCTGGAGCTAAGCCTTGACATAATTGACGAAGCCTTTATTTTTTATATTCTCTTTACTTGTCATCCAGGCATAAAATTATGATACGGTCATAATCTAGCTCTAATATCTTTACTAGACAATAATTCGTGACATGGTTGATAACGATGCCATAATTTCTTTACATGGAAATACTGATGCTAAATTGTAAGGCTGGTGTGTGGTGTCAGCTGGTATTGATGATGGTGCTATGCGCAAATGCTTTTCCAGGTTTGCTTTGGTCAGTCTGGAGTCGATGATAAGTTTTGAAAAGAATTGCACACAGCACACATATTCTCTCACACTATCTTGCACAATACAGATTGTGCATGTCTCTTCAAAGTGGAAAATTCATCATTGTTTTTGTAAAGTTTATAGACGATGTATTGAATTTCGAATCCTGTCTGCGGTTGCCTTAGCAAGGCCAGACCCAGGGATTCTCATGCGGCAAGCGGGCTGGGCGTTCCCCATCTCTGGTCTAAGCATTGTACGATGTCCACCTGTCTTTGAATTATTAAAGTACACACTGACCTGTCAGTCTTTCGCCTTTATCTGGGTAGGCTGGTACTATATGCCTCTACCAAGATAGCAAGGAAACATGTGATATTATCAGCCAAAAGTATTTGTAAAAACGCCCTGCCCTATATGGAAAACGAGCCGGTTATTTCTTAGCACCAAAACTTCTCAGCCATATCTTCCCCTAGTCTAATATACAACGAACATTTAAAGAAGAGACTCGACTGGTTTGTTGGGTCAATTGTTTGCGTAACACGTACATATAAATTTAGGATGTCGCTTCTGGCGTTATGCAACCGACCTGTGTTGCTATCTATAGTGGCTGGCGATAAACCAAACGTCGAATGTCAACTTATATATATGTAGTCTGTATGTGTGTACATGTATAAGATGATTATTTTGCTAGAGTTAATTTAGTTGATCAGCGTTTTATCCTATATAGCTCAGTCTCATTCCGCAGAGCAGTCGACAGAAAGCGTCGCACAGCGCACAAACTCCGTAGCGCCAGTGACGTGCCCCTGGAGTGTGGAAGAAAACTGGACTCGTGAACCGACTGACAGAGTCAAGAAAGGAACCCACGACCTTCGGGGCGAGAGGCAGGCGGTTTGAACACTTCACCAAAGGGAATTCGCTATTGCCTCTCTAACTCGCACGCACTTTCTCTCTCTCTCTTTCTCTCTTCATTCTTTCACACACATACTCTCTTCTTCTCTTGCACTCTCTCACTCCCTCTCATACGCACTCACTTTGACTCTCTATCTTCCTCCGCTTTCTCTCTTATTATCCCCCCTCTCTCTCTCTCTGTGTGCGTGCAAGTGTGTGTGTGTGTGTGTGCGTGCGTGCGCGCGCGTGTGTGTGTGTGTGTGTGTGTGTGCATTTGTGGCTTGATAATATGTTACAATAAGTTAAAAAATATCCCCCCCCCCAAAAAAAAAAAAAAAACACACACACACACACACGGAAATAACTGACTTCCTATGGCTTGTACACTCCGGCGGCGGTCGACCAAGGTTATAGTTTACAATTGTTGTCCCTGAACAGAAACGAATTCGAGAGTTTCCATCGCTAGTCTATTGTTCGCCTGAACTTCCTGCTGATCACGTGTTTCACTTGTTGGCGTCTGTTCATGCAAGGAACCATTTTAAATGTGTTAACTCCTCAGTCCTCTTGTGTTGTTTGTTGTTTAATCCATTATATACTAGTTGTTAGTTTAAGCCATTTTGCCCAAGTGAGTTGTTAAATAAGTATGTCCCTTTTGTTGCATTAACTCAACTCCCTCAGTCCCAGTTTCTCAACACTAGTTGTAGTTGTAGTACATCAGCTTGGCTGGGGAGCGGAGAATTCCCAGTTTCTCAACACTAGTTGTAGTTGTAGTACATCAGCTTGGCTGGGGAGCGGAGAAGTCCCAGTTTCTCAACACTAGTTGTAGTTGTAGTACATCAGCTTGGCTGGGGAGCGGAGAAGTCCCAGTTTCTCAACACTAGTTGTAGTACATCAGCTTGGCTGGGGAGCGGAGAAGTCCCAGTTTCTCAACACTAGTTGTAGTACATCAGCTTGGCTGGGGAGCGGAGAAGTCCCAGTTTCTCAACACTAGTTGTAGTACATCAGCTTGGCTGGGGAGCGGAGAAGTCCCAGTTTCTCAACACTAGTTGTAGTTGTAGTACATCAGCTTGGCTGGGGAGCGGAGAAGTCCCAGTTTCTCAACACTAGTTGTAGTACATCAGCTTGGTTGGGGAGCGGAGAAGTCCCAGTTTCTCAACACTAGTTGTAGTACATCAGCTTGGCTGGGGAGCGGAGAAGAAAGAGGGGGAGGGGTGTCTTCGTGGCAAAGTGAAAAGCAGCCATCTTTGAGCTCCGTCATTCAGCTGGCGAGTGCAATTTATTTTTCTGACACCCCCCTGGGGATCGTCACTGGAGCCAGTAAGTGTTGGCTCTGTGCGACGCTTCCGACAGGCCGCTATGTGGAGAAAGACTGAGCCATATGTGATAGAACCCGGTGCAATGACGCCCATTTTCTTACCATTTCCATCCCTGTTTTTCTAGTCAAGTAACTCCTTCAGTTACAATGAAACAGTTGTTGCATACCCTTTACATCAGTGGTTCTCAACCGGTGGGGAATTCCCCCCCCCCCCAAGGGGGGAATTTTAGGGTTTCCGGGGGAGGGGGGGGGGGGCAGGAATTACGATTATTTCAAGATAGCGTTAATACAAGAACAGATTACTTGATATTGTTTTTCCTTCCATTATTTACGGTTCTGTACTTTTGAAATTCGTTTTATAACGTAAGTAGACCCGCAAATCACGTTTTATATAGACGTCTAGAATTGTTCTATTATTTGTTTTTAAACTTAGCATTCCAATTTTACGTGTACTATGTAGGGGAGGGGGAATTTATAGGGAGGAAATACGAGGGGGAGGGGGGGATGACATTCTGAACATACGGTGAAGGAGTGCATGGGCCAATAAAAGGTTCAACTCCAGCATATTTTGGTTATTCGTCATTCCTGGGCAAATTTACTTTCAATAGTTTGTCATTGCTCTCTGAACAACCGGCATCCATACCATATAATTAAAACTAACGTAAGGGGGTCTGCTGCCAAATTGCCCACAGCTGTGTTTCGAACACGGGTATGCGGGTTTACGAACCCCTTCGCCACATGGTAAGTAACTAAAGGGCCCTGTTTTACATAATTAAGACACATTGCCAATATGATGGGAAGTAAATGCGACCGGTGCGATACAGACCACATCACACCCCACCCCCCCCACCCCCCAGTGCCGATTGGTCTATAAAGATGGGTCCAACACCATACGCTCACATGGCCTAGGAAGTATCAAATGAGTCCTTTACTTACTGAAATATATACCCATATTAAGTTTCAATATATACCCATACGCCCGTGTGTTGCCGGGGCCCATACGGGGGAGCAAAGAATTGTAACACTGTTGCCTACCATGCACGTCGTAAGAGGCGACTCAGTAGGCTATGGTTCCGTCGCCCTGCTACTGGGTGAGTGCGTGGCGCGACACTGTGAGCTGTGAATTTCGCGTGGAATGCTTTTACATCTGTACGCAGTTTGTAGCGTGAACTGCATGTTCGGAACGATGGCGGCCGGCTGTTACTGGATTGACTGGTTTGCCTTTTCGATTTACGAGTGCATTTTTCAGGAGACTCTTGGGGGTCGTCTCTGGAACTACAGAGTTTGTGCTTTGTGCGGCGCTTTCGGTGGGTCGCCCTGCAGAAAGAGACCGAGCCATGTGGGATAAAACCCCGGTCAACTAAGTCTTTCTGGTGACTGCCGTTTTCATCGACGATGAACTGTATTTTTCGTGGAGGACTTTTGTGTTGGCATTCTGGCGGCGGCATTATGCACAGTGTACCTGTGCGGGATGTTGGCTTGCCGACACTCCTGTCTTTTCCATTGTTCACATGGGGCAGTGAGGAGCATTTTGTGATATTCACTGGCACAGGAACGGAGCAATATGGGGATGACCCGTCGCCGTGAAGTTGGAACCGCGACTAACTAACTAACTAACTATACCCATAGACTGGAAGTATTTGAGTTACAGTCTTTTTGAGTGCTATCATCTTAGAATATTTACCGTGCGTTTTTATTTGCTTACTAGAATTATGTGTATTTTCTCAATGAAGTCGCTAAATCATCTTCTTCTTCTTCTTCGTTCATCCGGAGTTTTTTTTCGGATGTGATTGCGTTGTGCCTGTTTACAGCAGAGCTGCGTTCTTGCGCCGTTAGGCCGACACATCCGACTTCTGCGGGCATTTGTTGACCGGGTTAACCTTCCCGGGGGTTTCTTAGGACGTTTGACTCACTGTTGTGGTGTTATCCCCCATCCCAGCTGGTCCATATAGAACAGCCAAAGATCCTGGTCAGCCCTCAAGGGAAGGCAGGGGCAGACCATGGGCATTCCCCGCCATCCAAGGAGGCTTCCATACTTGCAGAGCCGATACATAGCGCTCTGGTACTGGGCTCACCCAAGGAATCGTCACGTCCTGCACATGGCTGCTTAGCCTCACTTCCGTATATTGGGCCTTCCGTTCACCATAGGCTGTTCTTCCGGAAACCAGAAGTATGCAGTCTGCAGATGACATCCACACAGTGAGCTTTTGATTCGGACTTTCCACGTAATGGACTTTGCTATCCAAGCAATATTCCATTTCATGCCACTAGGACACTTTTCCACCTTTTATGAAGCCCACACAATGGGCTTTTGATTCGGACTTTCCACGTAATGGATTTGCTATCCAAGCAATATTCCATTTCGTGCCACTAGGACACTTTTTCCACCTTTTATGAAGCTCACACAGTGAGCTTTCGATTTGGACTTTCCACATAATGGATTTGCTATCCAAGCAATATTCCATTTCATGCCTCTGGGTCGCTTTTTGTAACCGACATGCCTGTGGTATGAAGTGTGGCAGTCTAAAAACTTCATGTACATTTAATGTCAACCTGTATACAGTTAAAGTAAGCTGCGGTCAACTTTAGCTTGTTGATATCCCCATAGAGCTTGTCCTCAAATGAAGCAGGTGTGGGCCAACATATCTTTCTCTGTTCTGCATACGTTGGGCAATCCTGCAGCAAATGTTTTGCTGTCATTTTTCCAGTTCTACAATTACATTCATCGGTATCTCCTATCTTTAGTTTATTGAACAAGTGGTATTTCAGCCTGTTATGTCCTGTGCGGAGTCTGAAGATTGCTACTTGTTCTCTTCGGTCGAGTTTGTAATATGCATCATCCTTCTGATGGCCTGGATGCTCTGATTCCCATTTGGTTCTATAAGTGCTTTTTATCAACCTCTTTGCCTCATTATAGGTTATGTCTATGTCAGGCTGTGGTAGTTGTCCGCCCTCTTTTGCCAGTCTGTCAGCCTCTTCGTTTCCAGGTATACTGCAATGTGATGGGATCCACTGTATTACAACTTTTTTGGATTTCTGGCATAGACCATGGAGTGCTGCTCTTAGGTCAGCTAGTTCTGTGCTGTTATTGCTCTTCAGTATTGAGACAGCTGACTTTGCATCTGTGAAGATAGCTATTTGCTTCTCTTTATTTTCCTCCATCAGGAGCATTTCTGCTGCAGTTTTCAGAGCCTCTACCTCCGCTTTGAAGTTACTTGAAAATTTTCCAGTTGCCATTGAATGTGTTTTTTTCACTCCATTTTTTAAATTTAGGAGAATTCCTCCTCCTCCATTCTCTATTGAATTTTTGGCTGATCCATCTGTATATGCATGGGTCCAATTGCTGCTTGGGTAATGTTCTTTTATGTAGTTTAGGGTTATTTCTCTTCTTTCGGTTTCATGCTGAGTGTTCTTTTTCTCAATACCAGGAATGTTTTCTATCATCTCAGGCAGTTGCTGCTGTCTCCAAGCTGGGAACTTGTGTGCAGTTGTAAATGGGTTGACTGTTGATATGTTAAGTATAGGATCTGCCCTAATCCTTCGTTTTGCAGTTTCTACAAAGTTGCTACGCTTCAGTCTTCCCTTTCCAAAACCATTAAATCTGTTGTACATAGGGTGGTCTGTCAATCTTCTAAATTTTTCTGCTTGTTGCTGGGCTCTGCTATCTCTTCTATCCTGCATTGGTTGTAAACAAGTGATCTTTTCTAGTTCATTAATAGGCGTTGTCTTCAGGCTTCCAGTTATGATTCGCATTCCTTGGTTTTGGACTCTACTTATTTTGTTAAAGTTTGACTTAGCTGCTGTTGCCCAAGCTGCAATGCCATATTCCAGTACTGGCCTCACCCGTCCAGTATATAACTTCTTGAGAACTTTCTCATCTGCTCCCCACGTTGTACCAGCAAGCTTTTTCATGATTGCCATTCTCTGCCTTGCTCTTGTTCGATTTTTCTCAACCTGTGTCTTCCATGTCAGGCGACGATCAAAGGTGACTCCTAGATAGTTTGGATTTTCTTCATGGCGCAATATTTTTCCATTCAATACCAGCTTAGGTTGCTGAGTTTTATTTGAGAGGGAGAACACTGTGCATGTTGTTTTCTCCTCACTTATCTTCACTAGCCATGATTTTGACCAGTCCTCTAGCGCTAATAAGGCTTGCTGTATTCTGCTGTTAGCTGTACTAATATATTCTTCAGATGTCCATATGGCTAGGTCATCTGCAAAGGAGGATGTGTGTACTCTGGCTGGAAAATTTTCTGTGATGTCATTTATATATGCTAGGAATAATGTTGGTGAAAGAACTCCTCCTTGGGGGACACCTTGCTCCAAGCAGCATCATTTTGCTTGTTTGTCCTTGTACTTTTGTCCTGGCAGTTCTGTTCTCAAGGTAGTGGCTGATCCATTTATACATTTTTCCACAAACATGCATTTTTTGCAGTTTTACTTTCAGTCCTTCCTTCCATACTTTATCAAATGCTTTTTCTAAATCTATCCAGACTGCTAGCGTGTGCTTTTTCTCTTGGAAGGCATCCTCTATTTCCTGAGCTATATAGGTTATTTGATCTTCAGTGGATCTGTACTTTCTGAATCCTGCTTGGTGTGGTGTTAAGAGTTTGTTTTCTTCCAGATGCCATGTTAGCCTGCCATTGATAATGCGTTCCATTAATTTTCCTACACAGCTAAGTAGACTGATAGGTCGATAGCCATTTGGTTCTTCCAGGTCTTTTCCTTCTCTTTGGGACTGGTATTAGTATAGCTTCCTTCCATGCCTGTGGGACTATTCCTCTCTTCCAGCTGTTATTTAGGACTGCTAGTAGTTTCTTCTTTGCCTTGGTGCCTAGTCCTATTAGCATTTCATTTGTGATTCCATCCTTTCCTGGTGATTTCTTCTTTTTTAGGGTATTCATTGCCTGTTCCATTTCTTCCATTGTTAGATTTGCCATCATATATTCTGCTGCTGTCTCTGTATTTCTATGATGTATCTGTTTGTCTTTGATTGCTTTCTTCTGTTCGGTTGTAATATCAATGTGGTTTGCATTTGCATAGTGTTCCATTAGTGCATTTGCAGCCTTTTTTCCTGTAAGCAAGGCATTTCCTTGTTTAATTGTTATTTGTTTGTTTCTAGGTCCTTCATTGTTCATGGCTTTCACTAGTTTCCATAGTTTGTTTCCATCCCTGTCAAAATTCAGGTTTTCTGTTTTTTCCCTCCAACAATCTCTTGTTGTTTGATTTACTGTTCTTTTATATTTTGCTGAGATGGCTTTGAGAGAGATGTTCGCTTCAATTGTTTGTTCTCTCTCTGCTGTCTTCCTGGCATCTTCAACTTTGTCCTCCAAACTTTGTAGTTCTTCAGTCCAGTATGGTTTGTAATTTTTCCTCGCTCCTCTTGGAATGGACTCAGTGGCTGCCTGTATTATCGCTCTGTTTAGACTTTCCACCATTTGCTTTATGTTGCCATATCGTGTATTTATGTTTTCACAATATTTGTCTGTAAGTATGGCAAATCTGTCCCAATCTGCTCGTTTGTAATTCCAGCGGGGCAAGGGCTTTTGCTCCTGTGGAACATACTCCATATTCATTACAAGCTTGATTGGTCTGTGGTCACTACCTGCTAATTGGTCCAGCACATGGCGATCGATTTTGTGGAGGATGTCTCCTGTGCAGAAAGCTAAGTCTGGAGTAGAAGTGGTAAGCCATCTTCTGGAGTAGAAGCTCGGTGTGTCATCTGCTCTGTTGAGTAGATGGAGATTTGAGTCTATTTCCCAGTCCTCCAATTCATCTCCTCTTTTGTCAGTATCTTGGTATCCCCATCTTTCTGAACGGCTATTAAAGTCTCTGACAATAATGCAGTTTGTGTCAGTTATTTTCATGTTTGAGAGTGTAAGGTCCTTATCTGCTGGGCTATACAGATTGTAGATTCTTAATTTCACGTCCTTTATCAATATATCAACACCTATAATTTCCGTTTGGTTGTCAGAGATCACAGATACTTCGCTGCAAGGTATTGTATTTCGTGTAAGTATTAGAACTCCTCCTTTGTGTCCTTCGCGGTCGAAACGTGTGGCCTGATATCCTCTGACTGAGAATTTGTGATTGGCGTTGAGGTGTGTCTCTTAAATGCATGCCACATCTATTCTACCTTTATGAAGACGCTGTGTTAGGGAGTCTTTCTTCTTGTAAACTCCTTCGGCATTCCACTGTAGTATGTTGAGTGTCCGGGGTATTTGGTCAATAGCTCTTAACCTACTCCTCTGTGCCTTGACTCCACAGCACAGGGGAAGGTGACCACCAGTAGTCATGGGTGGACCCCCTCGAGGCAGGGGGCCCGGCACTATCACCGCCTGATGGGACTTCACGGGATTAGCACCATAACGATTAATTTTGATTTGTGACATCATGAATTAAGTTACGTTGCACTGCTTTGTCAAGCCTGTGGCTCAGTACATCCGATTTCGACAAGCATTTATTCGGGATGCTTTCCCTAGCCTTTGACTGTCCCCAGTCTACCTACAAGGCAGCAGGTTTGTGTGTCTCTTCGTCTGGTCCCTCTCCCTTGACCTGTCCGACATGGGTGACCCTACCAGTAGCTGTGCTACCGTCGGCATAGCTCTTGGGGTCATTGGGACGCGCAAGCCCCTCTACCTAGTCACGGTGGACACACAGCAGAGGGGGGTAAATCATCTTAACCATTACAAACATAAGCGACCCGTGCTGTATGATGGGACCGTTTCCGTGAAACCCAACCAGCACATAATGTGTTGAAACACATAAGCCATAAACAATGTGTTGTACGATTTAATGCCTGGCATATTTGGGTGCATCTCCTCGTGTGCATATTGCAGAGTTATATATCAGATGAAATGAATAAATGAATAATACTTTGACTGAAATACTTAAAACACATAGTCACAATGTGGGTGTTTTAAATTTCGTTTTAAATATGAAATTATGACAAGGATAATAAATTCTCCACATTCGAACCATATCTATGGCTATGTGCTTTCAGTATTTCAATTAAAATATTATTCATATATTCACTTCATACGATGTACAACTCCGCAATATGCACCTGACGACAACATACCAGGCAATAAATGGTGCAACACATTGTTTGTAGCTTTTGTGTTTAAATACACTAATGGAATACATTGTTTTGAACATCATATGTTCTCGTACTTTTTCATTTGGTCGGAGTATACTACATAAATCTGGATCTCCACTGGTTATCCCATTGTTAGATAGGCTCCTTTAAAAATAATGCACTGGCGATGTTTCATTGCGGACACTTCCCTCTTTTGATATCTGCTGTGACGTGGTTTGGAACTGAACGATCTAGCTTGTTTCTATACTCTGGTAGTTGTTACTTGTTGTTCGTCCAGCACTTTTGCCATTACGCCTCGTATGGATAAACAATTGGAATCCCAGTGCCTGTGCCTAACGCTTTTCCTTTCATTCCCTCCGTAGTTTTGTGAGCATTATTGTTTAGGACCTAATAAATTCCTTTCCAGTTTGCTAGGCCTGTTATCGGTTACTTAACGATTTGATCCTTTTGTATGTGCTACAACTACCATGTCACATACACCTACTTAGGCAGCAAGGTAGACAATGGAGTGGAACATACAGATGTCAGAATAAGAATACGGGAGGCTTGATGAACTTTTATAACACTGGAAAATTTGTGAAAATTAAAACAAATTCAATTTAGTACAAAACTTAGAATATTTAATTCTACGTAAACTCGGTTGTACTGCATGGATCAGAAACATGTAGAACAGCGAAAGCGATTAAATATCAACTACAACCATTTACTAATTGGTGCCTGCGCAAAATATAAGGAATAAAATGGCATGACAAAATCACCAACATAAGATACCTAAAATACTATTAATCTGGGACCTACAGGGAAAAAACAAACAACAACATCAAAAGAGGAAGACCTAAAAACTACAGTGAAGTAGAAATAGAAAAGAACAATAAGGGAAGAACATGGACAGAGCTGCATGTGATAGCTAAAGATAGCGGGGCTAGGAGTGAGTTGGTTGACGACCTACGCGCCCCAATGGGCGATAGAGAGAAATAGAAGAAGAAAAGACCATGTCACGCGTATTCTCATCAGATCTGATTGGCTGTGTCCGCGAGGGTCGGAGCTTGGTAAGCAAGTATTCGTCATCATCATCATCATGAGCCATGTCTGTAAGCGTGGACAATCATCTTACACGATCATCAGGATCGTGGATTAGCCCTGTATTCTTGTCCTGACCATGCCATGTGGCCAAGCCATCCAGGTATTTACTTCTGTGCCTTTCCCTTGCTCTTTTCCCCTCGATCTTGCCAGTTGTCATCAAGTTCTCTAGTTTATTTCTTCTCATAACGTGCCCCCAAAAAAGGTGAAAGTCTATGTCTAATGTCTCTAATCAGTTTGCGGTTTTCATTTGCCTCTTGTAGGACTCATTGGTTTTTCTGTCTGTCCATGGTATTAAGCAAGTATTAGCTCTAGACATTCAAATGAATACTGACTATTAACAAATGAGGTGTACTTTAAAGTAATGAAATTGGACACAAAACAGTTGCCATAGTAACAACACTGCAGTAAAGATGCTGATGTGGCAGTTTGGGTAGAGAGGGGAATTAAAATCGGGTGCGTTAGTGTAATGGTTGTCATGAGCACTGTCAGAAGAAGGTTTTTGATGTCAGCTCTCGATATTCGCTACCGGAGAGAAAGACCCGGCAGTTATTTCTCCCTGCACTCTGACCCCAAAAATGTGATGGTTCTAACACTTCACATGCCCACATCAAGTTCCGCCCGAGGCTTTGTTTTTAGTAGTGAATGAACAAGAAACTCATGAAAACGGTAAACTGATTACAGACATGTGACGAAGATAGTCAAGATCTTTGGGCACATTATGTGAAGAAATATACATGAAGAATCAGTGACAGCTGGCAAACTTGCTGGGAAAACAACATGTGGAGGAAAGGAGATAAATACATGTACGTGGATGACTTGGCTACATGCTATTATAATTGTCACTAATACACTAGCCTGATCCAAGACTGGTGATCGTATGAGAAGGCGGAGTGCGACTAAACACGCTCTATGGCGTGCCACGTGATGATGATAAAGCATGAAGTTGTTGTTCGCCACCACTGCAACCACTACCGACGTTGTTATGGCTGCAGCGTCAACGGTTCGAGTTGTACACGCTTGCACAGCTTGAGAATTTAGGACTGGTTGTGTCAGAGTTCCGTGTTGTTAGACAAGCAACACACTTCACCAACAGGAAAGATCTTGACTGCAGCAGGATATGGCAATATAAGATGAACCAAAACAGGCATGTTCAGATCCTGTGTTTTCATATATAATAATTTAGTGCGTTGCAATTTACAATAACTTAATGTGTTCTACTTTATAATAATTTAGTGTGGCGTAATTTATAATAATTTAGTGTGTTGTGATTTATAACAATTTAGTTTGTTATAATTTATAATAATGTTGTGTGTCGCGCGTGTTGTTCTTGACAAAGGTGTTATAAACGACACGTCGGATATGTGTGTGGTGTTTGCATGTATTTTTTTACGTTTTATAAGTTAGTATACTGCAGTTATTCATCCCACCCCCTCCCTTGGGGCGGGGGGGGGGGGCGGTGGTTTCCCATCGCTTTGAACTCAAACGTATTTCATACATCTGCTACTACTACTTCTAGTGCAGTGAACTGATTTCTGCATGTGAATTAGCTTTCCCTATTACCAGTATCCCTCGCCAACAGGCGAACCCACTCTGACTTCAGAGTTACTTGTAAAATACGTCCCCGAGTCAAGGACCATAGGTCAACATTTTATCCAACTTTCCGGTCTAGGGGCCGAATCCTCCACCTCGGCATCAACACACCGGATGTTTAAGAACGAGCGCTCTTAAACATTCAACCATGGTTACCTCCATTTTCCCATTGTGGTTTCTGTTCACGCTGCTGAGGGTTCTTGTAAGGTATGGGCATGCGTTTGTGCTTTCTGCTTCTCCTCGGGATCTCAGCATACCCCGTTGTTTCACTCCACACCTACACCAAGCACGCCCGTGAACTCTCAGAGCGGTCAGTGTAAAACTTGGTCATTGGTTGTCTACAATCATCGCAGGAAATTGCCAAATTGGAGTCCAGTGCAGGCTACATCTCAGCGACGGTCGGCCGTCCGTTTGGTAGCTAGTCTGCCCGTGATGCCCCGCATGTGGAGATGAAGGGATACTTTAAAGTTAATCAGTGAGACGCAGTTCCTGGCACATCAGATGCCCGGTTTATGCACAACGTTTTATGTAGCCAATAGACGCATGGCACGTTTCTTGGCAAAACGTCTTGGCCAGAGTTGGTTCATGGCCTTTTTTTTTTTTTTTTCGCGTTTCCATCCTGTTTCAGGATATTGCGGTCAACACCAGCATCTTTCAGCTGTGTGTTGATTCCTAGGCTAGATTACGCTCATCAGCACGCCACGACTTTCTGAGCGACCGGCTCCATACTCTCATAAGTCACTTTTGCGATGGCCTTTGCTTCGATGAAAGATAAAGAGCAGCAGAAGAAAAGAAAAGTTGTTTCATATATGGCAAAAAGGCTGGACTTATGTCTTTGTTTCTTCTTTTCTATTGTTGTGACTGGTTAATTACATAGCTCTCAACCCACAGAGGAGTCAGCGATCGTCTACTTGAGTAAACGGATTCGAACCGTGGACCTCAGCCTACTAGAATCCATAAGGAGCCTCGGAGCTCAGGCAGGTTGCTCTGCATAAGCTAACCAGGTAACTTTAGAACAAAACGACTCAGGTATTACCTGCATTCCTCCAATTCAACACGTAGCATCCTCCCATTCAACATGTAGCATCCTCCCATTCAACATGTGACATACTACCATTCAACGTGTGGCGCCCTCCCATTCAACATTTGGCATCCTCTCATTCAACATGTGGCACCCTCCCATCCTCCCATTCAACATTTGGCACCCTCCCATTCAACTATGTGCCATCCTCCCATTCAACATGTGGTATCCTCCCATTCAACATGTGGCATCCTCCCATTCAACATGTGGCATCCTCCCATTCAACATTTGGCACCCTCCCATTCAACATGTGCCATCCTCCCATTCAACATGTGGCATCCTCCCATTCAACGTGTGCCATCCTCTCATCCAACATGTGCCATCCTCACATTCAACACGTGGCATCCTCACATTCAACGCGTGGCATCATCCACAGGCAGAACAGGAATTCAATGGACTCCTCTGACAGGGAGGTTCAATCTTGTTGTTCCCTCACTTTGAACTCAAGCGTAGTCCATACACATGCACTAGTGCACTGGACTGATTTGTGTATGTGTGGATTAGCTTTCCCTATTACCAGTGGCCCATGTCGTCATGCAAACCCACTCCGGCCTTAGAGGTCACAGCAGCTCAATGATCTGAACTTTGCTGATGACATTGTCCTTCTGTCCCACACAGGAAAGCCAATGGAAAATTGACTAAACGCATATGACTGGAGTTCGAATAATTGGCTCTAAAAATGCGTAGTGAAAAGACAAAGATAATTCTAACGTTGGATCACCATTACTATATAGGTGTGAAACATGAGGAACTACTAAAACGATACTACTGAACAGCAAACATTCATTAATTGGTACCAACGCAAAATATGACTGAAATGATATGACAGAATCACCAACGTGGAACTCATGGAGATAACTGAACAAATACAAGTAAATCAAGATGTGGGAATAGACGTGGAAGTTTGATAGGACATACATTGAGAAAATATGAGAATAGTTTAACTAGATAGACCTTTATCTAGAATCCAAAGGGCAAACGAAAATAGAGGAAGACCTGAAAACGCGGAGAAGCCCCGCGGAGAAGCTAACCCGGTCAACAAACGCCCACAGACGTCGGATGTGCCGGCCTAAAGGTGCAAATAAAATTGGCACAACGCAAAAACGTCCGAGTGAGAGTGGAATGTCTTTCGTGAAAAGTCCGAACCGAAAGCTCGCTAGGTGGACGCCGTCTACAGACTGGCCGTTCATGGTTTGCACGGGGAGCGGCCTGTGGCGAACGAAATGCCTAATACATGGATGTGAGGGATTAAAGCTGTCATGTGCAGGACGTGGCGAGTTCCTTGGGTAAGCCCAGTACCAGAGCGCTATGTGTCGGCTCTGCAATTAGTGGAAGCCTCCTTGGATGGCGGATAATGCCCATGGACTGCTCCTGCCTTACCTTGAGGGTTGACCGTGAAGTCTTCGACCGTTCTAACTTGACCAGCTGGGATGTGGACGGCACCACAACAGTGAGAGTAAAAAATCCTTCGAAACATCCGGGAAGGCTAACCCGGTCAACAAACGCCCGCAGAAGTCGGATGTGCCGGTCTAAGGATGCAAATAAAATTGGCACAACGCAATTACGTCTGGGCGGCTTGGAGTTACATGGTTGAGGGCCTGTTGTCCCAATAAGGGATAAAGGGCGAACACATACGATCCACCGCAGGCCTCTTACATAGACTGAAATTATCATTATGTTTCCAAATGAACTTTAATTTAAAGCTGAATGCTTAGTTACTTCTTTACTGAATCATAATAAAGATTATCATTATTTTCAATTAATTGTAAACTCTTGTAGTCATGTTTCCGAATATGTAAAGAGAATGTGTTAATTTCTCTCGCATATCATTTAACGTATTCGGCTAGGGAAATTAAATTGTACACAAAGAAGTGGGAATAGTTGTGTGGGGTTGTTTGACCATCTGTATGATTTCACGCTCTTTCTCTCACTAAAGCTGACTGTATGTTGATTACTTCGTTCGATTCCGCTTTCAGCCAATCATAATAACACATTCGACAGCTCAACTAATGTGTGCAATGGCTACCAAAAAAATGACCTGGGAAGTAAAGGCGGTCGATGCTATATTGACAACATCATCCTCGGAGTGACGACCGGTGTATACAAAAAACGTTTGTTGCATATCCTTTACAGGATGTCGCTGTCGACACAAGGATGTTTATGCTGTTGTGATCTCGTGGCACGTTTACGTTCAGAAGTTTGCCATTGCTCTCTGAATGACCTACAACCATACCATTTCTATTTTTTTTTAAACCAACACAAAGCGGTCTGCTGCCAAATCGCCCGCAGCTGTGTTCCGAACACGGGTATGCTGGAATACGAACCGCGTCCGTAACTCCTTCGCCACGGAGCAGACGGTGTATACAAATATGCACCATATGTCCAAGATCTGTCGCGTGTAAAACTGTCGTTTACTATATTTTACTTTACAGCTAATATTGTCTGGATTCCTGTCAGAAACTGATCCCTTTACATGCTCCACTTTAGGTTGATCCTCGTGTATCAATGATAGCCTCTGTACATTTTCCTCATTGGGATTTGATTCGACTATACCCTTACCAAGTTCAATCTCAGAAGCGAAGTTATATTAGGGTCCATCTGTGGCTTTGATTAATAATCCTGTGACTGAGTCAGCCACAAATAGGATATTAATTTGAAGATGATTGTTGTCCAAAGAGGGTATGAGAGACCCCCGATTCTTAAATACACTTGCTTGTCGTCTGTCGCGCCAGGGACTCCAACCCACGCCTGTCACTATTTGAGACCAAAGTCTAATTTGGCAAGTAGCAAACGCGCACACAGTAAATGTACATGCCTTATGACATAATGGCCATATGATATGGTGCCATGCACATGCCTGGCTCGGGGGCAGCAAGGGGAGAGATGGCTGCCCTAGGGTCGTATTTTTGAAACTTGACTACTCCTGGTTCACGTGTGCTATGAATATCATCCATGCCTAGAATGAAGCCTAGTAGACGAAAGAGGCTGTTGTAGTGTCTTCCAACAGTCACATTGGTTTGTGTTGTTTTTGTAGTTTTTTTTCCCGCATATCCTTTATAGGATATCGCTGTCAACATCAACATCTTTCAGCTGATTGTTGATTTCTTGGCAAGATTACGCTCAGCAGTTTGCCATTACTTTCTGAGCGACCTGCTCACATACCCCGTAAGTTAACGACGCGGAGAGAGCCGGTACCGATTCTCGCGCATGTCACGTTACTCACGAGAGTATACAGGATTACGGAGAAAGTCGTGTACCCCTAGACCAGGGAGGACGGCTGTTTTTATATTGCGTTTTCAAATTTAAAATGTTATGTTAACTTATATAACATGTGTGAGTGTGTGTGTCGGTGTGTGTATGTGTGTGGGTGTGTGTGTGTGTGTGTGATTTAAAAAAAAGGGGGGGGGGGGTGTATATGAGCTCACTGAAGCTTTTTCTTTTTTTTAAATTGCCACTCTTAAAAAACAAAATAACGATTGTGTACCACCTTTAAAACAGTCTCTTCCATGAATGTTGATGTTTTGTTTTAAATACGGTGAAGTCGTGTCTGAGAGTTTTGGGTGTCGGCCTCGGACTCTGGGGGTGCCTAGTTCAATTCTCAGTGAAGAGCAGGGTGTTTTCACAAGAACCTTTAGTCTGTAATAATATCACGCCACGTCCAGATCTCTTGATCGAGACTGAATTCCTAGCCTTCCCGGTTAAGGACGAAAAACAAGAGATCCCATCTGCTATGTGTGCACGTTAAAAGCCCTGCGGTAGTCGAAAGAGCAGGTCGTGATCCCGCTGCGGTAACACAGTTGTTAGGGAAAACTACTCACTGTGAGCTAGAGCTCGTTACCTTCGATGGAACCTGTTATGAGATATCAAACCTGGCATGCCGAGGTCGGGCATACTGACCTGAGAGGTACATAACTAAGTATGACGCAATACCTCGAAAGAGAAGTGAATGAAGAACAGTTAGAGGAATACTGAGGCGTATTAATATGTCAAACTGTACTGTGGTAAACATAAACAACGGGGAATGGAACTTGAACTAAACATTCGAACGGTATGAATCAGTGTGATCTCCAAGGCCCCGTGTCAACCGTTGCTATCTGTAACAGAACGCGATTCGTAATCTTCCATATCCTTAACCTTAACTAAGTAGGCCAGTATACAATAATAACACAGCGACACAGCCAGCCAGCAGATTGTGTTAACTAGGGTAATATTCTACACGGACTGGCTAGCACTTGACAATTTTATAACTCGGTCGTTAAATATGTTTGTGCTTGTTTGTTTGAAAGAGGCTGCAAAGTTCAGTGCCTGAGCGGAAGGGCTGTGCAGCTCGTGTTAAGTTACAGGGAAATCCCGAATGGCTTGCCGTGCTTCGCAAACCCGGCCCTGGACTTCTTTCGTAACCATTAACAGAATGATTTCAGAATAAACACGTGACAGGGACTTATCTTCCAGCCCCGACCCACCCCCTCAAGCTGTATTATTAGCTTTGATACACGGACAGATGACGGGAGTAGAAAGTATTTTGTGAAGCTAAGCCACTCTTGTCTGCAGCGGTGTTGCTTCATTACTGGCCTATATGTTCAATGCTAGCCTTTGATTCTAGAAGAAATGTATCAACTACAGAGAAGACATGGGATTTCTTGGTAGTCTGCTTAAGTTCAGCTTGTGACACCAAGAAGGAGGTTGTGTGCTCCGGTTTCTCTAATTGACATCGCGTGGTTACTAGTCAGATATACGTGTTATGGGACCACATAAGGTAATAAACTATGCGTGTTTACGTGTTGAGACTAATTGCGTTGTTATTCTTCTTCTTATAGTACATCCGTCTGGCGATGGTGATCATGATTGCTTAAGGCTCCTTCTTCTTCCTCTTCTTCTTCTTCTTCTTCTTCTTCTTCTTCTTCTTCTTCTTCTTCTTCTTCTTTTGCCTTAAAGGCTCAGTTTAGTTTAGTCTACGGATCAACATCACGCACACAGGTGTAACCCATAAGTGCTCCGTTCTACTCCTAACTCAAGCCTGAGTCCGGAGAATCTCAGCTCAGTGCACGAATTACGTAGCATCGGCGAGGATCCTGAAATACTTTGGGTAGATTTTTAACTCGAAATTTTGCACGGGCAGCGCCGTTAGGCTACTCTTTTTCGATTTCTAACTGCCAAGGGATTATTTACGTGCGCAACAATACACACGGCGTCCGATCTCACTATCCCTGAGACCAGGGGACATTTTGTTACTAGAAGTCGACGTGAAAAAAATCCCGGCCCTTGCCGGGGCTTGAACCCGGGACCTCCAGCACTGGAGGCGGACACGATACCTCGAGACCACTCAGCCCCCCCCCCCCTTCTCTCTTTAAGGCTCATATTGGGGTATGGGCCCCACAACCACGCATGCCAAACATTGAATGGTTGGTTGGTGGGATGGATACTGACGGTTTTTTTCTTTCTTCTGCAGTGTGATGTAACCAGTCTCGGAACAACACTCTTTTGCTGACCTTCTATGACCTACACAGGATATTTACAGTGTTAGTATTTTTACTTCCTCTTTGGAGCCCTGGTAGTACACGTGTGACCTTCTGTCTCGTGCATTAGTCATTTATGTTACACGTGTTGCTTGAGGCTATGATGTCAAATTGTGTGTCTTCTCTCTTCAACTCCTCCTGCCTCTCTTTCCCTCCAATTTTCCTGTTGTGACGACGTTCTCCAGCTTTCAACTCGTCCACGGTTGGTGGACGGTGTCTGGTGAAGGAGAGCCTGGCATATAATACCACAACATCTAGTCTGAGAATGGAGGTCGAGGACGTGAAGGCGGCGTTTCGTGGCTGGAATACAAACAGGACACGCATGTCGTAATTGTAACAGACTCACAAAGTATCCCGACCCACCCCCTCTAGCTGTATTAGCTTTGATACATGGACAGATGACGGGAGTAGAAGTATTTTGTGAAGCTAAACCGCTCTTGTCTGCAGCGTTGTTGCTTCATTACTTGCTTATTTGTTTAATGCTAGCCTTTGATTCTGGAAGAAATGTATCAACTACAGAGAAGACATGGGATTTCTTGATTGTCTGCATAAGTTCAGCTTGTGACACCAAGAAGGAGGTTGTGTGTTCTGGTTTCTCTAATTGACATCGCGTGGTTACTATATAGTCAGATATACGTGTTATGGGACCACATAAGGTAATAAACTATGCGTGTTTACGTGTTGAGACTAATTACGTTGTTATTATTCTTCTTATAGTACATCCGTCTGGCGATGGTGATCACGATTGCTCACAGGCTTCTTCTTCTTCTTCTTCTTCTTCTTCTTCTTCTTCTTCTTCTTCTTCTTCTTCTCTTTTGCCTTTAAGGCTCATATTAGGGCATGTTCCTAGAGCCACGCATGCCAAACCTTTTGTAGGCTACAGTTTATAGTTGGCTGGGTGGATACGGGCGGTGTTTTCCTCTGCTGTGCGATGTAAACAGTCCCAGACCAACACTGTTTTTTTTCTGGCCTTTTACAACATGCACAGGCCATTTACAGTGTTACTATTTTTACTTCCTCGTTGGAGCCCTGGTAGCACACGCGTGCTTTCTGTCTCGTGTACTATTTATGTTACACATGTTGCTTCACATTATGATGTCAAATTGTGCGTCTTCTCTCTTTGTCTCCTCCTGCCTATCTTTCCCTCCAATTTTCCTGTTGTGACGACGTTCACCAGTTTCAACTCATCGAAGATTGGTGAACGGTGTTTGGTGCACGAGAGCCTGGTATATGATACCACAACATCTAGTCTGAGAATGGAGGAGGAGGGCATCACGGCGGCGTTCCTCTGACTGGAAGACATACATCACACGTATGTCGTAATTGTAACAGACTCACAAAGTATGATGAGAAAGGTGAAGACAGGCATGCATCGGGCAGAGTGGCTGGCTTCCATTCAACAACACAAAATAGAGAGGTTGTGTTGGATCCTCCCCCCCCCCCCCCCCCACATGTTGTGGCCTAGAATCTGCCTTACCCTTCATACCCCCAACAATAATAACTGTTATGGGATTAATTTTCTTCATGTGCCATGCCAGCTGGCGTAAGCGTTCATTTCTTTCCACAGATGTCCGTCCTTGGTGCTCAGAGTCAATTCAGTTGTTGATACTCATCCACGCCATCGTCTCAATCCATTCAGCATAATTTCTCATTGTCCGATTCTGCTTCTCTTCCCACTGATCTTTCCAGTTGTCGCGATATTCTTCAGTGCCCCACTTCTCATCACTTGACCTAAGGCACTACCTTTACTTTTTACAACAAAAAATTGAACGTTTATTTTCACTTAGCAGGTGTCACTTTGAAAACGAATTACCACAGTTGACAAGAGTGTTATTTGCAGACGCGCTGACATTATATTTATAGATGAAACGGTGGTTTATAGATGAAACCGTGGTATATATGCAGCAGTTGTTTCAGCATATGTTATAGTCTATTGTATATTGCATGTGGCTGTATCTGAGATAAAGAAACACATTGCCATTGGGTAAATATCTGTCCTAGATAACGAACAGAACCGCCAAACGTAAATACTCTTTTCCTAGAATTAAAGACTTCGCGGGAAAACAGAAATATCACGGAAAATACTTTGTCCACTTAATGATGAAGTTGTGTGTGAGCTGTTTTCTCATTTCATCGGGAGCTAAATCCCCAGCGAAGGTTGGCCTCACTGGATCTCCAACACTCTCTGTCTCTCGCCCCGGTTGTACACTCTGAGGACTGCTGTTTGCCCATATTTTTTTGTTAGCGTCCCACTTGCATCACTAGTTACCGCTTGTTCGTCTGCCTTCAACTCTTCTCTCCAGTATGGTTTTTACAAGAGTGAATGTCTATTAATGTGGCCGAGACATTTCAATTGTCTCTTTTTCTTTAATCAACTCTTTCCATTCCAAGCGCATCTATTTCCTATGTATTTGATTGTTTTTGTTTCCACGAAACACGATATATTCGTCTGTATAGTCACATCTCCAGAGCCTCAGCTCGTCTTTCCAAATCGTCTTATTCACTGTTCAGTTTTCCGCTCCAGAAACTTGCGTTGTATATATATAACATTAGACAGTTTTCTTTTTTAATGTGTTGTTTATCTCTCTCGTACTATCCTTTGTGGCGGCTCCGTGGGGAAAGGATACCGGACGGAGTTCGTAATCTCGCATACCACGTTCGAAACACAGCTGCGGGCGATTTGCCAGCAGACCGCCCTGCTTTGGTTTTGTACGAAATGGTATGGGTGCCGGTCGTTCAGAAAGCAATGATAAACTACTGAACGTAAACTTGCCAAGAGATCACAGCAGCACAAAATGCTGGTGTTGACTGCAACATCCAGTAAAGGATATGCAACTAACTTAACTATCCTTTGCAGAAAATCGCTCATTACATAGCGTCGAAAAGCCTCTCGGTCTCTGGCCATTTCTCCTGCCTCGTGCACCTTCATGGCAAAGGTGTCTGCAATGTTCGGTGTTCATCTTCGTGCTAAGGGTCCGCATGGCCGAATAGGTAAGAATGCGTGTTCTTAAACATCCGGTGTGCCGATGCCGAGGTATGCGGTTCATCCCCTACACCGGACAGCTGGACTAAAATGTTGGCCTGTCGTCCTTGACTTGTGGTCGCAAATTACAAGTACCCTCTGAAGTCGGAGTGGGTTCGCCTGATGGCGAGGGACTCTGTTAATAGGGAAAGCTAATCCACACGCAAAATGCAGTCCATCACCACAATAAAACAGTATTATGGACTACGCTTGAGTTCAAAGCGAGCGAGCGAAAAAAAAATGTCGTGCTAGTCGACCCCAGCCTCTCTACCAAGAACCCAGCCCCCCCCCCCCCCCCCCCCCCCCCCGTTCTTCCCAAGCCACTGTGACGTTTTATATGGCCAACATATTTTCAGTTTATTTTGATGAACGTTTCTGTCACACTCTGCAGCAACGCTTTGCTCAATCAGTTTTGAAGGGTGCGTCTGTTCACTGCGACTTCCATTGTGGTTACACATCTTTTGTCTAATTGAAATATAGAGCGGAAGCGCTTGTTTGTTCTCTTTATAGATTGTACACAACTTCCAAACCAGTTTTACACGGCTGTGTTATCTTAAGGTATCGTTACACTCTAAACCTGTTTAACCAGAGGACCTGTCTGGGTTAAAATTGACAGTTGTGCAGCGGTACTTTTACATTAGAAGTCAAATCTATTGATTCACCTTGACCTCCCGGGTTGAATGTTTAGCTCCTGTACGTTGCTACGTCATGGTAACAACGATGAAAACACAGCGCTATACAACTAGAGAATGGAACTATCATGGAGTTTTCGTAACCAACTAAAACACATTTCTTCTTACAGTCTATGCCGTGTGGCGTTGGTGATCATGCTTGTCCATAACCTTCTGTGTAGCCTATCATTTCTGAGACCAACTTTCCTCCATGCAATGATGTCAAATTGTACACGTTCTATCTTGGTCTCCAGCTGCTTCTCCTTCCCTCCAACTTTCCTCTGTGGCCATAAACTCCAGCTTTCCCCTTCTCACGGCATGCGCCATTCTTCTCCTTCTTCTTCTCCTTCTCCTCCTCTTTCTTCTTCTTCTTCTTCTACTTTTCTCCTCTTCCTCCTCCTCCTCCTCCTCCTCCTCCTTCTTCTTCTTCTTCTTCTCTTCTTCTTCTTCTTCTTCTTCTTCTTCTTCTTCTTCTTCTACTATTACTTTTCTCCTCTTCCTCCTCCTTCTTCTTCTTCTTCTTCTTCTTCTTCTTCTTCTTCTTCTTCTTCTTCTTCTTCTTCTTCTTCTTCTTCTTCTTCTTCTTCTTCTTCTTCTTCTCCTTCGTAGGTGTGTCTGACTTCGGCATGCATCTGTTTAAGGTTTGCTTTTTCTAGACAGATTCCACCCAATGTAACATGTTCTACCCGTGTGTAGGTTTTCTTCCCTAACAATTTATCCAGGGCATCGGCCTTACGGTCAACACTATTTTGTTTTCCAACTGCCGTGGGATTTCTAACGTGCACAACGTGCACACGGGACACTCCTATTTTGACCCTTATCCGTGAAGGTTAGGCATCCGATGTGTCTACCCAAGACATCAAGGGGTTCTTGTGATATCATTGGATACAAAAGATTCTTGGGAAAATTCCCAGCCGTCAGCAGGGATCGAGCACAGTACTTTCTGTGCATTCTATATGAATGAGTTAACAGAACAGCACTATTGGACAGAAGGAGTTAAAATAACAGTTGTAATTTTAAGCGTTAATATAATAATTTACAGGAACACAGAGTTCAATGGTAAGACGGAGGTATTGTATATGGAGTAATCAATAAACTCATGCTGGTGGTGAGTTATCTGCCACAGAATGAGTTCTTCTTCTGCCTTTCCTGCCCTAGTTGAGCCTAGGCCCTCATCCAACCCACGCCAAGTCTTTTGTACACCTAGAGAAGCCTAGGCCCCATCCAACTCACACCAAGTCCTTTGTACACCTAGTGGAGCCTAGGCCTCATCCAACTCACACCAAGTCCTCTGTACACCTTGTGGAGCCTAGGCCTCATCCAACTCACACCAAGTCCTTTGTACACCTAGTGGAGCCTAGGCCTCATCCAACTCACACCAAGTCCTTTGTACACCTAGTGAAGCCTAGGCCTCATCCAACTCACACCAAGTCCTTTGTACGCCTAGTGAAGCCTAGACCTCATCCAACTCACGCTAGGTCCTTTGTACACTTATTTATTGTTGGTTGGATTTTGCAGCTACAATTGTCTATGGAATGAGGTAGCCAGTATCACTCCACCATCCTTAGTCACTGTCATGACGTTACTCCATCAATATTCCGGAGCGCAATTTATGCTCTTTTAGTGTGCACTTCTCGGCTAATAGGAACTTTGGCGGGAATCAATCGGGTTTGTTGACATTAATTCTGGACATCAATGACCGGAGAGCTACCCATCTTTTGTCATGACGTTACTCCATCAATATTGGATGTGGAATGAACCTCAATTGTAAACTCGTTAACAGAATAATCTGAACTCACCTTGAACGGTAACAAGTGTGAAAAATAGACTGACGCCAATCCAGTGACCGATCTCACACTTTAATATCGTGCTGAATAAATCAATAGGCAATATTTTCGTATACCGTAAACTGCCCCTTTACACGGGGTCGGCGTTTACTATCTAGTATCTATGAAAACGTCCCTAATCTATCCATTAGTTCACCTTGAGGCGCGGACTGCTATTTCGCCGTTCTGAATTCAGGTATGGTCTAGGCCAGGTACTTTCATTGCTTATATCCTTGCCAATCGATTGCTCCTGCTGTTATTCTATTTGCCGAAGCTCGGAATAATCGCATCCAGCTCTTCACCAACACGGGCTCCTCGAAGATACGTCCGCTCCTTATTAGAATCACACAACGTCTGTTTATGTTGTCCTGTGACGTCTCGGGTATCCCTTGGTTTTCATATTAATCGTTCAGTTTGGTGTCCATTTGGGAAAACCCTTTTCTCTTTTTCTTGTATCTTCTTTAAGGTGTGCCTCGTCATATGGCAGTCACCTCTCAAGTCCTGCATGGTAGGCGTCAATGGTAGGTTAAGATGTTAATTGTCTTTGCTTTCCTTATGGGCTTCGTTAACAAATGGGCTGTAGAATGAGTTAAGCCGGATAAAAAAAAGGACCACCTATTGTTTTCTTTTTCTTTTTTCTTGTCATCTCGCTATGAACTCGAGCGTAGGTCACACTGGCCTGTTTATTGCTGTGTTGGCTTTCCCTATTACCACTGTCCCTGGCCATCAGGCGAACTCACTGCGACTTCTGAGATACTTGTAATTTACGCCCCCAAGTCAAGGACGAGAAGTCAACATCTTAGTCTAAGTGACTGGTGTAGGGTTTAAACCCGCTACCTCGGCATCAGCACACCGGAAGTCGTAGAGTGATTGCTCTTATCTATTCGGCCATGCTCCTGGACCAACTACCATGAGGCAATTGTCACTTTTCACAGAGAGTGTGTTCGCAACCTAAATCATTGTCACTTTTCACAGAGAGTGTGTTCACAACCTAAATCATTGTCACTTTTCACAGAGAGTGTGTTCACAACCTAAATCATTGTCACTTTTCACACAACCTAAATCTGGAATTTAAGTAAACAGATGTAAAGGTAAAATACGGTCTTTGTTGGTTGTCTGTGAACATTGGGAGCCACGGTCGCCTGGTGGCCGGACACTCGTCTGATGTTCCGGTGGTCAGGGATTCGATCCGCTTTGGGGTGGATTCCATTTTGTTTTAAATTGGCTTGGGCTCCCAGATCGACCCAACCAAAAATGGGTACCAGGAATTGACTTAGGAAATAAAGGCGGCTGACATGATAATGACCACATCACTAATGAGTGGCGATTGATCTATAAAAATGTGGGTATGGCAACATATGCTCAGTGTGTCCAAAGTAAAAGAAACGTTTACTGACTGACTTACTTGTGAACCTTCTGGCTGGAAGTCTGAGCTTTAATTCTGAAGTCCTTGGCAATAATGTTGAGTTCGCCTGAGTCCCAAAAAGGTCTTGCATCTATCAGCGTGAGATGGGTGTGGAGACTGTTCTCCCGGCCCGCACCAAAGTGCCATCTCCGTGGGAATTGTGTTGCAGACCTCAATTTACTTTTACTTCAGCTTGTAAATATTGTATAATATAATTTATACACGCATTTAGTAATGACCTTGTCTACAATTTTCTTTCATCCTCCAGGTAGCCAGACATATCTTTGATAATGAAGTTACATGCTGTGTCCAGCGGGAGGACGATTTTGAATATTCTCATCCAGTAACATTTTCATCTGGTAATCAGAAGGAACATAAGAACATACCTGGAATATTCATCGGCACACAACTTAAGGAATTACTGAAACTGAATTTCTCCAGGTCTACTATGTACGTGGAGAATTAGAGCTAAATAATATACGATTTTCTAATGAAGTCATCTGTGATCAATCTCCATTTTTATGTCTGCTTGTTAAAAAATTGCAAACCAAAATTCATTGAAAAGGATCTTTGCTGCTGTCAAGTGTTTGTGAGTTCAGAGAGCTTGTTCTGTGGTTAGAACTTTCTGCCTGATACAGTTGCAAACAATTGGTAGGGACTCGTTCTTGAAATTAGCTCCAAGAATTGTCCACAAACTGACAAACATGAAAAATTGGAAACATTATGATAACGGCAGTATGAGCATTCAAATTAAGTTCAATAAAGAAGACTGTGATTCGGCTGACACCGATGTCAACGGCAATGACAATAAGTTTGTGAGTCCCGAATCCGAGACATCACAGTGTCATGGACAGATTACATCTCAGGAAAATCTTCTATCAGAAAACCAGCCATTTGAAAATAATGTTCATATTAAAAGACAAGATGCAAGAAAGCTACCACCTCTGAGAATTTCAAAAGCAAGATTTTCGTCAGTTCCGGAAACAAATAAAGATAATAATATTACTTCTTCTCCGTATCATCATTTGAAAGCAAGCAAATCAGCAAAAGACCAAAACAACTTCAAGACAGATGACAAGTGTAAAAATATCTTTTCAGATTTTTCAATGTCCCATTTCTCAGAGATGAGACATGCAAGGACAGATATTTCTGTGAAGATTGGTGCAAACAAACAGAGAGAAGCCAAAGATAAGCAGCTGCAGAAGTATCCTAAGCTGCAAGTTTCTCTGACTCTGAATGACAACAAACCTGAGAAAGATCTCTTGAGTATAACGGAAAATGGCATAGTTCACTCCGTTACACACGACACTGTGAAAGGAAACCCGCAGTCGTTATCTATTTGTGTATGCGAGTATGACACAACTGATGACAGTTCTGAGTTGAAAAGTAAATCCCAAAATGTGAAACTTACAGAGAGTGACAACTTCTTATGTAACTGTTCCAAAGAAGATGATCAGCATGCTGGCAGTCTCATTCCTCAGTTATCGCCCATTTCTTTCCACAGAGGAGATAGCTCCATGCTGCCCAGTCCACTGTATTCATCACAGCCACCAGTTCTGACTCCTATTTCTGAAGAGTTTACCACAATAACTGAAGATCAGAAAAAATGGTTTACGGTAAAAACTGAGACTGACACTCAAGAACTTTCAACTGCGGGTGCTTCAAAACAGAAATCTAGTAGCTCATTGACTCCTGTACATATTTCTGCAATAAAGAAAACGCTCAAGAGAACAACCTGCCACGCAATGGAAAGCATTTGTGCTGAAAAAATTATGTGTGACTTTAAAGATAAGAATGCACTGTTACAAAAGCCTAATGAAATTCTGCCCAATGAGGGTGAACAAAATGTGTCAGAGGCATTCAAAAGGCAAAATCTTCATATGAAGTCTTTGGACAATGCAGTAGAAAACATAGCTATACATCCCAAAGCTAATCCAAAAGAGTTGTTAGCATTATCCACAAAAAACAAAGTCACCACTAGAACTAGAAACAAACATCATGTCAGAGATGGCAACACGGTTAGAAATGCCATTGAAAGTAACATCTGCAGTGTGAACAACAAAGTTCGCAAAAGGAATAGTAAAAACAAAGACAAAACGGAGATTGGCGTTAAGCTTTTCAACGGTAGTGGTGATGCAAATAATCAGTTTGGGGTAAAAACAGAAAGTCTGCCAAGTGTAGATCAGACGCTTATGCATTCTAAAGTGGAAATATCATCAAGACAGTCTGAATTGATTCTTCCATCACAGGATCTAAAGCTGACATCAAATATTAATAGCTGCAGTGCTGATCACACAGTGGCCGAGTCAAGTATTGAAAACAAGTGTATGGCAACTTCTGCAGCATCAAGTACCAACGTAGACAATCAGAATTCCAGCACTGGTCAAGAACACGCATGCTATGTTCAATGTGTGGAAAATCCAGAAATTAAACAGTTGAGTAGCCTCAAGCCAATATCTCCAATACAGACAGCTACACATAAAAGGGAACGTGACAAATTATCATTGGTAATCAATTCTCTTCCTAGCAACGGAGACTTGCAACCATGTTTGATGGATCAAGATTCTGAGAGTTATTGTTCAGTATTACCAACTCCAGAACAAAGCATCCCCGTCTCTTCAAGTTGTAGCGATGTTGTCGGTGGACTCAAAACAGATATCATGAGATCTGTGACTTATGAAAACACAACAGGTTCTCTAGAACATGGCATCCAAGCCACAGACGCCCTCTGTATGAAAGAAGTGTTTGCACCATCACAGTCGTGTGTTGTCACACTTGAGGGCGGTTCAGAACAGTCATTTCATGCAACGCTAAATCCACTGTCCATTGTAAACACGCAGATGTGTACAGCATTTGAGAAGGATCTATTCTTAGATATGAACATCCAAGATGACAAGCCGGTGTCATCAGCAACTCCTGGTGATAGTCCAGTAAACCCATTGCAGCAGGAGAGCAGTTCTGACTTTCATACTCACGATGCAACTAAAAGGCAGTCTTCAGAGTATGATTGTGATGGGTCTCTGAAAGCTTTAAGGGATGGTTTGTGCTCAGAAGGCCACGAAATTTCATCCACATTTCAGTCAAAATATATTGAAGCCATTTGCAGGGATTTCAAGCATCGTCGGGAAACTCTGTTTTCACCACAACGTTACCAGACCGCTGATACTACAGGCATAGATGACTTATCTCCCCATGCCAGTACTGTCAATATGTTATCTGTAGGTGCAGATAGAATTTCACCTGGTGATGAGAGCCAGGCCACACTTTCATCTACTGATGCCTTCAATTCCACTGTCAGAACTCTACCTTCACAGCGCGCGATGGCTAGAGCCTCTTCTGCAGATGCCAGACATTTCAGAGTCTCAGCTTCAAATGAAGCAACTCTCAGAAGTCTGCCTGCTACTGCTACCACTGTCATAGCTTCATCCAGCGATGCTTTAGCCAGTCAGACACGTTCCTCTACAAGCCATTTATTTCCACAAAAAGTGAACATACCAAATAGCAGTATATCAAGAACATCTACAAAACTAGATCCTAACGCAGTTAAAAATATGTCACTTCACATTATCCATCACAGTGGCAAGAGAACGATATGCCTTCCAAATAAAACTACACAAGAAGCAAATCAGTTGTCTTCTGCATACTCTGCACAGCCAACGTCAATTACTATGACACCCCATGTTGCTGGTGTGAATAACACTTCACAAAATGTCCACAAAAGCAAACGAAATTCTGTAATATCAGTGGCAAATTCGTATTTAGGTAGGGCACAGTTGCACGTGCCTAGCAGTGAAGGCATTCAAACCAGCACGCACTTTCCTCATCAGGAATCTGTGCCAACAAGGCTAAGCTACAGTAACAACCAACCAGCATGGCAACCAGTTAAAATGGACTTCGGCAAAACTATTGAAACTGCGAAGTATGCACATTCAGAACACGTTTTAACACAGCTGAAATCTGATCATATGTTAGCAAAAAGTGCATCTTTATCTCCAAGCAATAGAGAAAATCCCGGGGTACCATATGTTACTTCTTCATCATTCATGAATTACCACACTGCCAGCAGTGGTTTCAATCACAGCCCAACGGTGTCATACGTTACTTCCCCATCATCCGTGAATTACCACACTGCCAGCAGTGATATTAGTAACAGCCCAACAGTGCCATATACACAACAACTGATGAGATCAGAAGACCAACGGGTTCCTTTTGAACTAACCTCAGATTCAAAACCTCATGAATCTCTAGCTAGCAATAACGAATCGATTCATATCCCAGGTTCAGGCATGGCAAATCAAGACAGGTGTTACTTGCGTACCAGTGAACTAATTAAAAGTGCAGACTATTCACCTTTGGTGCAAGACCGGAGTGATAAAGAAGAAGGAATTGGAAAATTATCATCAGATTCATTAGACCAAGACAGAAGCAGCCAAGCAAAATTAAATGAAATAGAAGATTCGGCTCAGACTAGTGAATTTTCTATCGAACCTCTGGATTTATCGCTTCCTAAAGAAAAAAAACATGCAGAAATGCCAGCTGATTTAAGTTCAAAACACCTTCATTCAGAGGTGGAAATGTTTGCTCCTAGTGTAGACACTTCGATGTGTCAACCTAACGTGTCTGACAGTGAATATATCACGGTGTCGCCAGATGTAACCATTCACATGCCTGCGAGCAGTACGTCTTGTGAAGTAGTGTCCAGTATTCAAACTCCCTGCCAGAACAAAGACGTATTTGCACTCGGCAATAGGTCTTTAACCCTGCCACAGAACTGCCTGGTAAATGCACTCCCAACCACGGTATCTTCAACTAGACTTCAAGGTATTTACCACAGGTCACCACTTCTAGAGACAGCATTGCTGCATAATATAGTCCCCAAAGATATAGATCCCCATCCTTTTAACAGTGTGGTTCCAGAATGTCTCATCACACGACCATCACCCTCTGATCAGCGTGAATGTAAACGGTTAACTAACAAGCAGACAGATTATAAAGAATCACATTTATATATTTCACAGTCTGCTTCCTTAGAACCTTCAAGTTCACTCACAGCTTTAAACTCTGCAGTGCCTTTTGATCGTCACACGTCTTTAGTCTCTTCGGCAACAGTAATTTCTCCACCAGTTATCCAGTGTTCACAGTCTGCATTGTCTTTGTTGTCTAATACTGAAGCAATGAAACACATGGGCTATAACAGCAGCATAAACAGTGGCCAGCACATTTCAGCAACAGCAACATTCCAAGGAAAGCATACATCAAGTTTTACCACCCATCAGCAAAGAGCAAACTTACCATCTCAATATACCAGAACAGTCTCCACTTCAAGCTATCCGAGTAACAGTGTGATTGTCACTATGGGACAAGGAGCTGTGACTTCTAAGGTTGTCCCACTGCCAATCGAAGACTTTTTCACTCGTACTCCAAAGGAAAACACATATTCTGCTCTTCTGATGGCAAAAATAACAAACAAGAACAAGCAGAACAGTGGCTTTCAGAAGGTCACTGAGTTGCTTCGAAGTTGTCAATCACAGAATAGTGCTCACAGGAACGCTTTGGAGATTGGTAACCACCTCCAAAAAAACTTAGTGATTGATTTAACAGATAGTGATGATGACTGTAAATTGCTACCACTATGTCCACAAGAATACCCCGGCAAAGATTCAGCAGCAAAGCAGCTTCACGTGAACTCCAATGACCATGATTCATTGCCAGTGTTAAAAATAGTTGATTCACATGCTAGTAGAATGGCAAGTCCTCTTAAAGAAAACACAGGAGATTTACATTCTGTAGATCATTCAATATGTGTCGGTGATGTTTCCAAACTGGAGAATAATCAGAAAGATAAAATGTATCTTCAGAATACACCATTTATTAACACTGGCAATAATAGTCCCACTGGTGTGCCAGACTACATTACTGATGTAGAAAATATTGAACCTCGTCATAATCAAGGCAAGCATATCACTGATAAAAATGAATCTTGTTATGAAAATATTTCTGTCACTGAAGGTGGTGTTCGTACCAAAATATTTTCTACTTCTATCATACTCCGAAATGATAAGCCAACTGTATCAACACACCCAAACGCGGACTATTCAAATTCTTATACAACAAATGACAATGTAGACAAAACCTTAACAACTATAAATAGTAGACCATTCAACAGTTCTGCATTAGATTTAAAACTGGATTTACCAGGTAAGGAGCTCATGGCTAAGAAGCTCAGAAGTGCTATGTCGATGCGAATACATCCTGAGGAACTAACGCAAACGACCTTACCGTTAACAAGTGTTTATAAAGAAGGAGCATATGCAGGCATTCGACAATCTCCAGTCTGCGGTTTTGAGGAACGGATTCAGACTTCTACAGGCATCAGTGTGCATGATAACAGTACTCAACGTGCGGCGGCCACTCTGTTAGAGCTTTCAGCAAATCCGATATATAATCCATATATGATAAGTCCTGAAAGCTCGGGTGATTTTCAGGAGAAGGTCTACCAGATACATCCATTTCTGTCTGATCATGAAAATAATACGTGGGACACAACCCAGGATGGTGAAAATAATAGTCTTGGTTTTAAAAGCAATCACAGCTACAATGGGACTGGAACCAAAGCCCACAAGTCAAGATCGTATAGGAGGGTTGGAAGACCACCAAAAGATCAGTACAGCACTTCTAACAGTGACACATTAGTCACGGCCTAAAAGCATTTCGTCCAGTTTGGTCACTCCAGTATCAGTCGAAAATAATACATCACTTTTAACGCAAGCTGCAGTTAGTGATACCAAATTGGTGCATTCAGTTACTCCATACAGTTTTTCTAATGTCATTGTACGTCCACCTAATATGGCTTATGAGATACAAACACCAAATGGCTCTGTAAGATCAGATTCATTACCTTGTATGTTTAGTTATAATTATGAATTGCCAGATCAGAGCCAGTTTGTAAGAGATATGCAGGATAGAACAATGATCGCCATGGGAAATCAACCATTGAAAGGTGATCATGTAAGCAAAAGTCACAATGAAAATGCCCTAGAAAATTCACGACAAACCACAAACAACAGCCCACAGTTCAAGGGCAGCATGTTTACACGTGTGGCTAGTAAGACCGCTTCGGATACAGTTGTTTCAGGCACAGCCATCCAAACGATGACAGTACATACTGGAACTCATTTGTCCAACGGCCTACAAGTAGTCCATAATAACAACACTCATACATTCCACACTAACTCGCCAACCACTAACATCTCAGATTTAGAAAGCATTGTCAGATCTCAGTGTGAGTCAAGATACTCAGTAACAAATCAGCAAAGTCCAAACCCGTTTGTAGAGAACTCTTTACCCCCTGCTAGCTTGGATTGTGAGTTAATTGTTAATAACAATGCAGTCTTCACCGAGGCCAAGAAATGCACATCTGATCCTGGCAACAAACATAGCAGAGCTCAAAAACGGAAATATCCGAATCATAACAGCCAGGATGAAGAAACTGCACAGAGTCATACCAAGCCCTCAGAGACAGTCCCAAATGTTGGGTTTCCATTGACGTGTCAGGCTGATACATTAATGCCAGCTGAAGACTTAACCAAACAAGAAAATACGCTTTCAAAAAGTAGTAAGAAAAAGAGAACATCACAGGGCAGAGTGAAAAAAGGGAAAAAGAAAAAAAGAAATAAAAATAGTAAAGTACTGCATTATCAAAATTCAAATGAGCAAGGCACAAATGTGAATAATAGAACTCCACAGGATAATGAGATACCTATGTGCCAGGCAAAGAAAGATGCGAAATGTGAAGAGGTAAACTTCCAAGATGATGAACAGACAATTCAGTATGGTATGCAAGACCTACAAATGACTGAAGATTCAGAGACTGGAATTCAGAAAAGCTCTGTACCAGTGTCATCAACTTCCGATGGTTTCACACTATCGGATAGACAGTTATGGCATACCAGTGTGGCTTCTGATGGTATGTCTAACATGGAAAAGATGGAACATCAAAAAGAAATGGAAGTCACTTCTTTGCTGGCCTTAATGATGTGTAATAAATATAAAGGTCAAGTTTAGTCAACTTGAACTGTGAATAGCAAACTAAAAGTGGTCTTAGTCTCAAGAAAACAGCTTTGTAGTGAATGATCTTTCCCGCATAGTGAGAAGTCAAGATGAGGTTTCTCAGTAGGGATTTTGCTTTTGTAGACCTCAAGTGAACCGTCTTGTTTGTAACCTATGCTGGGGTAGACGCATAACAAACGTTGTTTGTTGAAGAAGAAGAAGAAGAGAGAAGAAGAGGAAGAAGAAGAAGCCGAAGACGAAGCGCTTACCTGCTTCGACAGTGGCTCGGGTTCAATCCTCAGCAGAAGCTGATTTATTATTTCCGATCATTATTCCTCTGGGATTGACTTAACCTCATAAAAATGGGTACGAGACAATTTTCATAATTTTCCGGGAATTGTTTGGAAATAAGAAAGGCAACGAGGAACGCCATTGACAACTCCACTTCATATAATAGGCTTAACAGCCGAGAGGATCGACTTCATTGCACCGGGTTTATCCCATATGGCTCGGTCTCTTTCCACAGGGCTGCCTGCCGAGAGCGTCGCACAAAGCACGAACTCTGTAGCTCCAGCGACGACTCCCAAAAACCTACTTCATATGTAGTGACCGTGAATATGCGACACCATAACACTTTACATTCCATAGCAGAATCTGCTATCAATCAATCAATCATGTGCCATGCCGGAAAGCGTGGGCGGTCATGATTCGCCATTTCACTCGATCACCAGAGTCGTGGATCAGCTCAGTGTTCCTGTCTCGTCCATGCCATGTGGCCAAGCCATCCAGGTATTTTCCTCTCGGTCTGCTATGAGTTTACCTTTACCTGCTCTTTACTTTTACAGTAACTATCACATCTGTCTGTCTTTCTGTCTTTCTCTCTCTCTCTCTCTCTCTCTCTCTCTCTCTCTCTCTCTCTCTCTCTCTCTCTCTCTCTCTCTCTCTCTCTCCTTTGTTTTCCTTCTCACACGTGCACACACACATATAACCTGAGCTCTGTAGATAGCTCTATATTTTACCACGCATGTAACTCACTCGGTTATGTGATAACAGTTAAATGATTTCAGCTTCCATGAGCATGACTATTATCTTGTTCATGTTGTGTTAATAAATCACACCTACTGATGTGCTTTATTGTTGTTCTTGTCTTGCCGCATATTTTAACTCCCTACATGGATAGGTTACAACAGGTTACAACACTCACCTTTTACTCATACGCACCTGGTTCATTCTCACACTCTGGACTCTGGAATATTTTATAATGCAATATTTTATAAAATAAGCGGAGATTTATCAACGAAGAAGAGGATGATTCAATAAGAAGAGAGTAATACACAAACACACACACACACACACACACACACACACGTGCGCGCGCACATACACACACCCTCCTGATCCTGGGGTAGTTAATCGGACGTATAGGTTCCTCAAACAAGAGTGAAAAGGTTCAGAGGAGGTGTGTTAAAAATGTTAAGAATTCTGCGACTGTGGGGAAAATAAACAAAAATAAAAAAGAGCAGGTTGAATAGGCCGATGCCCAATCCTGTTAGAAAACTTACCCACACAAAGAATGTATATATAATGTGTACTTCCGGGCACACATGCACATTTGGATCCACGCCAGTACGACATAGTTCGTGTACTGTGCTGAGATTCTCCTTATACGATCTATGGCGGAAGGGGGTGACTGGAATACTGCGGTGAGATAAGTGTGCAATGAAAGTGATTCTTAATCAAAAACAAAGACATCTTCTATTTGTTTGCCATTTATCTCCCATTTGAGCACAGGCCGTCAACCAGCTCACTCAAGTCATCCTATTATTGGCTATTTCCTGCAATGTCCCATGTCCTCCCCATATAGATTATCTCTGTCTTCCTCGCTTCTGAGGTCACAGATTGTGAGAATTGTACGGATGTTTCTTTCCCTGGTCATGCGGGAGAGCAAGGGGAATGAACAGGCTGATAGGCTGGCAGGGAATGCACCTCTCGGTGGTAGTATGGGCACGGGAGAGGGGTAGGGCGCCTATGGGACCCGGTGGAGAAAGCAGTGGAACAGACTGAGCACCCGTGTGTGGAGAGAATGATATGGTGGGGTATCGGCAGGGGATCTGGACGAATCTCAAGACTGTGAAGGAAGATAAGGAGAACTTACAATCAAATGGCAGTTGGAACCATTAGCAGTATGACTCTTCGCAAGCTGCTGAACGAGGGGACGGAGCGCGTGTGGGAATTCCAGAGTGCAGTGATGTTGTTTCTAAGCTCAACTCAACTCATCTCTGCCTTTAATTCTCTTTTCGGCGTGTGTGTTTTTTTTTTTTTTAGATCTCCCACTATTTCGTTCTTCTTGTAGGTTACAGACAAGCGAGTACCTAATGATATCTTCTCAGTTTTCTCAGTATATGTCCCATCCAGCGTCGGCATCTTTTCCTCACCTGTTAATTCGCTGATATTTGTTTAGTTCTCTCCATGCGCTCCACACTGGTGATTCTGTCATGCCATTTTTGTCCCACTGAAACAAAGGCATACTCCATACAAATTGCCACGTGCGTTACACTTTCAATTTTATAAACAAACATCAGTTACACAAACTTTTTTTTAAAAAGACAGTAACGTTCAAATCATTACATGGATCTTGAAAAAATAGTACAGTGACAAAGATAATAAATATATCGCCACACTTGACCTCCCATGTGTATAGAAGGACGACATATCGCCATACTAGTGACATCGCGTCATTTGTTTTGTTTCGTTGATATCTTCCGCTGTTGCAATTCTCAGTGAATGGAAATTGACATTATAGTCGAAAAAACTCCGCCGGGGAGGATTCTGATCATCAGAAGATGCCCCTCGACGAATGTTTCGGCCCCTTTACCTTCGCGACACTCTCAGGGAGCGGGCCCGTCTGGGTCATGACTCCCAGACGTCTTTCTCTTGTCGTGCATATCTATCGAGACTTTCTTTTGTCGACTTCGCTATGTGTGACTGCCCAGAGGTCATCCCACCGTCGGGAGGCGAACATTGAGCACCTGGTGCATACCAACGTTGACGGCGCTTGGCTACAGATGTTCGACTTTGACTGACATTTCTGATTCGGGTGTCTGCTACATCCAGCTTGGGTGCTCTGTTCTTCCCTGGTGGGATGGCTCCCGGGTCGGTACGAGACCGTAGCTGTTGTTTCGGTATCATTGTCAGGTGACAATCTTCTGGAGAGGTTTTGTTACTGAGGTTGTTCTTCTTGCGAGAGGTGGCTAACATTGCAGGCAAAGTTGAACAATTTACTGCGTATCCTTGTCCCACCCCGTATTGCGCCTGCTCCATAACTAACTCGAAGCCTTCTCCGCTGCCTCGCCCAGTCTTTTACGTGCCAGAGTTCTTGCTTGACCCTTTACCCCTAGTTGTTTCACTACGTTGTATACAGAGTTGGTAACAAGGCCTCTCGCGCCTATCTCAATGACGGTATATCCTTGTTCATTTGATTTTGTATCATGTTTGGTCCAAACCTAATGTTTATTTGGCATTGAATCAGTGTAAAAGCATGTATTGTGGTATGGCGAGTGCATCCTACCATAGACAGACAAAGTAAACATCTGAAGAGGGTGTCTCAGTGTAAAAGCATGTATTGTGATATGGCGAGTGCATCCTACCATAGACAAAGTAAACATTTGAAGAGGGTGTCTCAGTGGCGAGTGGTTATCTCGCCTGCCTCGCGCGTTCGACAGGTTCGATTCCGGGCTACGTCTTTTGGTTTGTGCGACGCTTTCGTCAGGCCACTGTGCAGAAAGAGACCGAGCCATATGGGATAAAACCCGGTGCAATGAAGTCTATATCCTCTTGCCTATTGAACCTATTAAATTTGAAGAAAACAGTTTGATGAAACTTGTAAACTCGCAGTTCTTTTTGTTTCTGTTTCAAATTACTCATCGTTTTTGCATATTCATAATTGTGTTTTCATTATCATTATGCATGTAGAAGTGCCTTAGTGGCATAGTGGTTAATATTCTGACCTGCCAAGACAATCATCTGGGGTCAAACCTCGGCAGAGGCAGAATTATTTGTTCCAACCAGTTTGGCCCAACTCAGCCTCATAAACACGGGTATTTGTCATGGAATTGTCTGGGAAGGAAAGATGATGTGGAAGGGGACTAGCCATCCACCTCATATATCATAGCCTAGTATATGTGCAGCCCTAACATGTGTACCAAGACGATACCTGCTATGGGGCTACCTTGACCTTTTATTCTGTATACAAATAACAAATATGTTTATGCACATTGCATCAGCCATGTTCAACCTACGTTTACATTGCATTACCTATGCTCAACTTTCTTTTATATTACATTTTCTAAAGTGAAAAAAAGAACACAGCATACTTAAATAGCATGTTTTCCTACCATCAAATAATTAAATTACCTGTAATTCTAAAAATGACACTCAAAATGGATACATTGTGAACATTTAGAAGTAAACCTGTAGGGAATAGCTTATGTGCACAAGTATACTGTGTTTAACAATTCAAATGCGTAGGAACTGTTTATTGACTTTATTGTTATTGTATTGCTAATAATAATAATCATAATCAACAATAAATAAATAAATGAAGCTAATAAACAGTTGCAACAACAACAACAGTTGCTCGAGACACAGACATTCACTAGAGCTTGTTTCCTTAGTGACTCAATGAACATGCTCAAGAAGATAGAGATGGGATGGATCCGAAGAGAGTGGTTGCTGTCTATGGAGCGGTCTCGGCTGGCAAAGATTAGTTTCATTTTCGTGCCATGATATGCGGGTGTACGAAGAAATGAGCGGGCTGACAAGCTTACAGGTAAGGCTACTGTGGAAGACGGACGAGCCGTGGACCAGGGAGATATTTTGAATGCTCCACGAGAAGTAAGTCGTTTACGAGAACCAAGTGATGACTGTGAATCTACAACCACAGTCAGACTGTGAGAACAGTAAGTTAAAAGAGGTGTGGCCAAACAAGAACACTATGCAGGAAGCCAAAAAGACTAATAAACTAACACAGAACTGGTGTCGTGAGCCGCTACACGCTGCGGGATTTACTGAAGAGGGGATCCGAGCACTTATGGACTAAATGGTTCGATGTATAATGAGGATTATGTGTCGACTAAATAACTAACTATGGGCTTTAACAATTTTTAAAAAAAAGTTTTGCTGTTATATTGCTGACTGGCTGAATTAATTCACCATTTAACTCAAATACATATATTTATTAACTTTCTAGTCTAACTACTTCTTACATGTATTCATAAGGTCCACGGTTACTACTCTAACCTTTTGTCAAAGGTTAGTTTCACATGAACACTTCTGATCCATTTATTACGTGAATCTATCCAGTCTTAATCACCATATTCATTTCTGCCGTTACAAGCAAGTAGATTTATGTTAACTCCGTCTCTCCCAGTTTTTTTCTTTAACCCATTTGATCCCAGTGATAATTTCTATGTATTCTGATTTAGAGAACTGTTGCTGTAAAGAAATAACCGCCTGAAAAAGAAAGTGTTCATTTCTTTAATGTTTAACTCTTTCTCCGAGGCTGATAGTATATTAAACCACTCTGTTAAAATTGTTAATCTATTTCCTTCTGTCCCATTGTGATACTGTTACTGCTTGTGTCCCATGATGTTATTATTAAATTAATTCACCCAGGCTGATGTCATTTGAGCACACTTCATTTAAATTTTTACTTGAATTCCCTCTGTTTCGTAGTGTTATTATTTGAACTCATTTTCAATTATGTTAAATATCACTCTCACATCTCACTGTTACAACTCACTCTATTAAAACTGTTATTTTAATTTCCTCAGCCCTTTAGTGTTATTACTCTTATCACACAGTGTGGTCCATACACACTACTTCTAGTAGCACGGGGCTGAATGTTGCGTGTGGATTAGCTTTCCCTATTACCAGTGTCCCTCGACATCAGACTAACCCACTCCGCCTTCAGAGTTACTTGTAATTTACAATCCCCAAGTCAAGGACAACAACATTTTAGTCCAACTGTCCGGTCTAGGAGTTGAACCCCATACCTCGGCATCAGCACACCGGATGTTTAAGAACGCGCGTTATTATCTCTTCTGTCTTTCTGACCTCCAATTAACTCCTTTTAAATTGCTACTATAATTCCTTCTTGTTTCTTACATTTTCGTGGCGATTTAGTTTTTCTTCTTTTTGTTGCTATTAATATGTTCTCATCTCATTTTGTTCTTCTCGTACCTTGCGGTGGTAAGGTGAAAACAATAAACAGCGGGAGAGTGTCCGTTTATGGGCTTCATATGTCGAGTACAGTAAATGCAGTGTATATGCCGAGAACATTAATTGCGCGTTCTATAGAAGTAAATAAACACCTACATCTTTGCTTTATTGACTACCCAAAGGCGTTCGATAAAGTAAGACATGTCAACATGATGAAGATGACTGCACATCTATAAAGTGATGGGAAAGACTTTAGGCTTCTAAAAAACATATAATGGAGAAAAAAAAACAAGCTGCCATAAAGATTGATAATGAAATAGGTCAATATCAGCCTATCAAGAGAGTTGTGCGACAGGGATGTGTAAATTCTCCAGATCTGTTTTTCCTGTACATTGAAAATATTTTTAGAAATTTAGAAGATATGAGCGGAATCACCATTATATATGCGGATGATACAGTATTGATCTGCAACATTTAGTTGATGAAAAACTAGGGTTAGAATTAAATTGTATGAAGACACAGACAGATTATTGTGGTCACTAGGAAGACATAAACACCACAATGTAAAATACGAGTAAATTAGAATATTGTTAACCAAGTAAATCGGTACAACTATCTCGGAACAGTCATAATATATGATGGGAGATGCCTCGAAGAGAACAAGAATCGCCATGGCGAAGGTAGCCTTTTGGAACATGGTAAACATACTGACAGATAAAAAGATGTCATTTGCAACGAGAAAAAGAGTGTTGAAGTGCTACATAGAACCTGTTCTTTTGTATGGATGTGAAGCGCGGACAATGAGCAGACAAACTGAGAAACAGCTGATGGCTGTGGAAATGTGGCATGTGAGGAGAAGGAAAAGAATACCACGAACAGACAGAAAAACCAATGAGCAAGTCCTACAAGAAACATTGCTTTGTTGATTCGGTAACTTCTGCAGCTTATCTTGTTCCAAACGTATTGGCGTTACCTTTCCTCTGAAGTAAACTAGGCAGGGCGAGAGGGGTATTATGCTGCATGGGCAACACATGGTGTCAATTCAGTCCAGATTTTATGCTATGGAGAGGTATAACTCCATTTTACAAACTATCGTCTCTCAAGACGGCAAGGTGCTAGTCAAAGTGTCATAATTTGAAGACGACATCTTCACATCCTTATGTGCCTTTTTCCCCCTACTATGCCTTCATATTTCTTCTTTTCTTCTTTTGTATTCAATGAGTGCCAAACAGTATCTGTATATTAACTCATGTGTTGTTTCGGTAGTCTCAGGGGTTCCACAGTAGTGGTTCAATCAGTATAAACGTATCAATCAATCAGTCAATGAAGCGTGTCTCCACAATGATGGTTAACTGCAATGGATTTTCCCCTTTGTTTTGTCGACCACTTGCCGGCCTACCTTCAACCTTTTCTCTCCAATGTGTTTTTTTTTTTTATCAGATCGTCTTGTCTTTTAATGTGGCCAGAATATTTTACCTGTCTCATTTAAATTTCTTACAGCAGCTCTGATTTCATTTCAGCTTCTCTAGAACGTCTCTATTTGATTGTTTTTGTTTCCACGCGATACAACCCATTCTTCTGTATATCCGCTTTCCTGTGCATTCTGTCAGATGCTCTCATTGTTTGTTCTTTGTTGTTTATGAGCCATAAAGAAGTGTTGAATGTATATAGCATTTGGTTATACTCATTTAAAATGTTTAGTTTACCCCTCTAGATGTTAGTATTCTCTTCATGTTATTGAAGCATAAGTGTATATTCATCATTCAGTAAAATATACTGTTCTTGCATCAGCTGTTTGAAACTTAATGATGTTGAAAACTGGGGCATATTTATTAGTTTAATTTCATACTTTATGCTTGGGCATTGTGACAGTATTTAACATGTGTTCACGTAATTTACATTATATATTATTTACTTTTATTTCACATCCTTTTAACTTAAATGATGCAACATTAATGTCACTTATGAAAGTGTTGTGTTAAGGCTTTACTATCATATTTACTTGGCTTTACTTTCATATTTACGAAACTCTGTATGTTCCAAGCTATGCAATTTGAATCAATTTTGTTCAGTATGTACCCGCAATGTATAAAGAATTATTCAACGATTCATGTTTGGTCTGGGTATTGTCTGTTTATTTTAACACGTTTACACACACACACACCCACACATACACACACACACACACACATATATATATATATATATATATGTGTGTGTGTGTGTGTGTGTGTGTGTGTGTGTGTTCATCATCATCATCATCATCGTCATCATCAAGTACCATGTCAGTTCATGTCTCTCCACAGATCTCGGTCTTTGGTGTTCTGGATCAACTCAGCTGATGATATTCCTCCATGCCACCGTCACAGACCATTCAGCATCATTTCTCTTGGTCTGCCTCTGCCTCTCTTCCCCTTGATCTTTCCAGCTGTCACGATATTCATCACTTATATATATATATATATATATATATATATATATATATATATATATATATATATATATATATATATATATATATATATATGCCTCTTTTAAATAATCTAACTCGCAATTTTACATTATTGTTTTGTCACCTTTGTGTATCTGCCGCTAGCTCTTCTATGACTAAATGCGCTAAATAAAGCGTCAGTGTAAATATTATTCCAGTTCCATATGTTACATATTCCAAGCAGCATTGTACAATAACATATTGTCATGCTAATATTATTGATTCTTTTGTGTAAATATGGTGTTGATAATGTAAACTCAAAATTAATAAGAAATTGTATCATAGAAGGCAATACTTACTGAGTTCATTTGACCACAATTGTAAGTATTCTTATAACATACTGAACGAAGATAGCGTAGTAATTATCACATGCCTAGAATGCCTTAAGGCGTGTAGAAGAGCCCTTTGCATTCTGTACTTGCTGGAAAGCAATGCAAGCTGATCACTTCTAAGGATATATAATCACAACGCTGATATCATAAAAGCTGATGATATTTCTGTACATGGACATTTATTTACACGTTCCTTGGTTTTGGCCTTACTGAGTTAAATTCCAGAGCTTAGATGTGCAGGTGTCACATCCCTCCTCTCAAATATTGCTAAGGATTTGAAGGGTTATCCTGTCTGTCAAGAGACACTGAAAATAAAATTAAAATGTCTGAACTTAAACAAATCCGAAATAAAAACAAAACTAAATGCCAACCACAGATCGATGTCAACAATGAAGAATTTGAAAATACTTGGAATATCTTGGCTCATTAATCAATAGCAGTGGAGACTGGTCAGAAACAGGCAGATGCATGCTGACCATAGCTGTGCTGAAGTTAAACAGTATTAACTGATTCAGTGGCGTGTGATGATAAATCGTCTTAAGTGGCTTCCCGTATTTACAGAGGGCTTGTATATCGCCAAAATGTTGTTATTGCGTTATAATACAACATACCTGCTACCATGTTAACAACTTTTAAGTCATAACTGTTACACACCCCAACTTTATATTTTCAGTCATCCATTTTTGTTTGATCCAAGTCTACTTTTTGTTTGGTACTGAATCTGTTAAGAACCTATGACACAAAATCAGAAAACAAACTGAAATAAATGTTTAAACAGCATGAATATTTTTTGTGGCAAAATATTTATGCGAGGCATGGATCATTTCGCATTCACTAAAGAAGAAAATGTGTGCTTTTGACCTTAAATGTTACGTAAAAGTTCTTACAATATCGTGGAACCAGAAGAAGGAAAATACTGACATTACACAACATCTGAACACAGAAGTGGACTGGCTTATAAATGGTGTCATTCATGTCTCGGAAACTGGAATACTTTGGCCTTATTACATGTCACAGTGGCTTGGATAGAACAATGATGGAAGACATGGTTCCAGGACGAAGAGGCAGGGGTCGAACCCACGTGAAGACTGACACGAGACATTGATGACACCCTGGGCATGAAGGTTTCATGAAGTAGGAAAAATGGCCAGAGATCGAGTAGCCGCGATGAGATCGACGTTCCACAAAACACCTGCCACAAGATAATGAAATCTTGGAGATTTATCAGAAGATATAAAATTCGCACCAGCCTTTTTTTTGCGCTCCCTCGTTTTGAACTTAAGCGTAGTCCATACATGTAATAGGACTTCTTGTGCAGTGGATTGATTTTTGCTTGTGAATTAGCTTTCCCTGCTACCAGTGTCCCTCGCCATCAGGCAAACCCACTCCGGCTTCAGAGGTACTTGTAATTTACGTCCCCAAGTAAAGGGCGAGAAATTAACTGTCCGGTGTAGGAGTAGAACCCACTAACTCGGCATCAGCACACCGGATGTTTAAGGACGAGCGCTCTTAATCATATGTTGATCCATGGTCTGTAAACAAATTTAAATTATTCCAAGTTTTCATTTGAGGGGAAGACAACAAGACCTTGGAATTATAAAATGGGATCATTTAGCACTCTTTTCTTCTGATTGAAATGACTGTCTCTGTAGTCAATTCATCATCATCATCATCAAGTTAGATGCGTTACACTGTTTCTACAAACCAGTAGTATATTCGACTTCGACAATATTATTGTAATGGTTTGCTTTACACAGCCGTCGCTGTGACGACGTGTTTACGAATGTTATTCGCAATCCTGCATACCGCGTTGGAAACACAGCTGAAGGCGAATTGAAAGCAGACCGCTTTGCACTGGGTTTCATACAATACTGTGAGTGCCGGTCGTTCTGAAATCAATGGCAAACTACTGAACGTAAACTTGCCAAGAAATCACAAACAGCCAAAACATGCAGGGTTGACTGCGGCGTCCTGTAAAGGATATGTAACTAACTTTTATTCCAGATCCTTTGACTGTTCCCATTCTACTTACACAGCAGTAGTATAGTGTATACCTACGTCTGGTTCCTATCCCCCTATCTAATAAACAGATGAAACGGCACAGTGTGTACAGTGAAACGGTCTGGGACAGCTGTCTAAGTGACTGGTGAAACCTAATAATGTGTACAGTGATAAAGGTTGATTGACACGGCCGTCCAATGGTCGCGGGAAACAGCACAATTTGTTCAGTAAAAGGGACTGACACAGCTGTTCTATAGACAGTGAATGAATGAATGAACATCTTTATTTTCAAAGGGTTAAGAATTGGGCGCACAGGCCCTTCCTACATTCTGCCCTTCTTCACAATTTCCTCTCATACACTCTTTCATTCAACATCACTTATGAAGCAAATTTTTGACAACAAAAGAACAATAACATTATAACGCATGAAAAATAATCAATAACAAATGACTCACTGGGGCAATGTTTAACATGGGCATTATAAATACCTAAGGAAGATGTAACGTGTCATGCATATGGGAATGTTTTTTGGCTAGTTGTTGTTTGAGATAATTTACCATTATTATTGAATTCTTTGTTTGTTTTTGTTTATGGGGGAATGTAGTCAGTACTGAGGTAGTATTCAAACAGATTGCGAATGTATGTATAATGATTTGTGCTGTCTTTGATTTCTTGTGGAAAATTGTTCCACAAGTGAACGGCAGAGTATGCTAAGCTTGTTTTATATAAGTCTATCCTAGGTTTAGGGACATGAAGTATATTTAGTCGCTCGCTATGTCTTGCGTTATATTTAAACAATGACCAAAGGTAGCTTGGAGCATTTTGAAATAGGATTTTGTGAATTAGTTTGGCCTTATTAAAAATTAGTCGTTTGTGGAGTGGCAGTAACCGAAGATGTTTATGTAGGTTAGAATTGTCGGTGAGCTTTTCACCATTAATTAAACGCACTGCGACAGTATGGTGACCAGGCCTGAAAGAACTGTTCTATAGACAGTACAGTGACAAGGCTTCGCACAGCTGTTCTGTAGACAGGTAACACAGAAAAATGTGTATTGAGAAAAGGCCTGGCATAACTGTTCCATGGACAAAACAGTGACAAGGCCTGACACAACTGTTCCATAGACAGTACAGAGACACAAGGCCTGACACAACTGTTCCATAGACAGTATAATGACAAAGCCTGACACAACTGTTCCATAGACAGTATAAGGACAAAGCCTGACACAACTGTTCCATAGACAGTATAATGACAAGGCCTGACACAACTGTTCCATAGACAGTATAATGACAAGGCCTGACACAACTGTTCCATAGACAGTACAGAGACACAAAGCCTGGCACAACTGTTCCATAGACAGTATAATGACAAAGCCTGACACAACTGTTCCATAGACAGTATAATGACAAGGCCTGACACAACTGTTCCATAGACAGTACAGAGACACAAAGCCTGACACAACTGTTCCATAGACAGTATAATGACAAGGCCTGACACAACTGTTCCATAGACAGTATAATGACAAAGCCTGACACAACTGTTCCATAGACAGTACAGAGACACAAAGCCTGACACAACTGTTCCATAGACAGTATAATGACAAAGCCTGACACAACTGTTCCATAGACAGTATAATGACAAGGCCTGACACAACTATTCCATAGACAGTATAAGGACAAGGCCTGACACAACTGTTCCATAGACAATATAATAACAAGGCCTGACACAACTATTCCATAGACAGTATAAGGACAAAGCCTGACACAACTGTTCCATAGACAGTATAATGACAAGGCCTGACACAACTGTTCCATAGACAGTATAATGACAAGGCCTGACACAACTGTTCCATAGACAGTATAATGACAAGGCCTGACACAACTGTTCCATAGACAGTACAGTGGCAAGGCCTGACACATCTGTTTCATAGACAGTATAATGACAAGGAGCCGGCTTCGTGGCTTAGAGGTTATGACTTTTCTCAGTAATCTCGTATACTCTCGTGGGTTGACGTGATGACGGTAAGAATCAGCGGTGGTTCGAATCGCATCAATGACTTACGGGGTATGTGAGCCGGCCGCTCAGAAAGCAATAGCAAACTACTGAGCGTAATCTTGCCAAGAAATCAACATACAGCTGAAAGATGCTGGTGTTGACAGCTATGTCCTGTAATGGATATGCAAAAAAAAAAAAAAAAAAAATAATGACAAGGCCTGACACAGCTGACCAGAAAGATTTGTAGAAAGAGAAACAGAGGAAGACAGCGTGAAAAGATTATTGTCTTGTGTCATGGCACGGAATGGAGTCAACACACGAATTGATCTATGACGTCGGATATCGTAATTTGTGGAGAGGCATGATCGTCCACGCCAGCTCGCAAGGTACTGGATGATGATGATATTTGTGTGTGTGTGTGTGCGCGCACGTATGCGCGCGTTTTCCTCACTTTCCGACTTAGAAATACCATAGGTATGTTTGCTCAGCCAGCAATCACATTTACGAGAACATGCACCGTGCAAAGAAAACAAAAAGAAAAACTTATTGTGTAAAATTGTAATAAAAATGTAAACAAACGTAATTAAAATATAATGTTCCTTAACTTACAGAAAACTAACACAAAGTAAAACCGCCCATTCCACAGATAATGTTTCCACTGTTCTCGCATTTCAGGCACGTTCCAGCTCTAGAAGTATAGTTAAAGGGTCTTGGATCGTCATTATGGGCTCTATGTTTTATTGCTTGGGTAAACATGTCCTCAAACTACTGAACGTAAAAACTTGCCAAGGCATCAACAACGGCAACAAAATGCTAGTGTTGACTACAAAGTCCTGTAAAGGATACGCAACTTTAAAAATAAAATGTCCTATTTAGCTGGACAAATCTGTAGCCAAGAACACCCGTGTTACTCACCTGTTCGGTGGGAAGCTTCTCTTTACTCACTGGTGTACTTCTTCTTCTTCTCTTGCCCTTATTCCCTCATTGGGGAGAAGTCCCTCAACCAACTCACTCCAAGCCCTCCTATCTTTAGCTATCTCATGGAGCTCTGTCCATGTCCTTCACATATTGTTAATTTCTATTTCTGCTTCTCTTCTCCGTGAGTCTTTAGCTCTATCTTCCTAGTGTACTGGGTTAATTGATTGTTTCTCCGTTCGTCAGTTCTTACACACCTTAGAAACTGAAGCCAATAAATTCTCCGTCGTAAATGCGAGGCGCGACGGACAACGGTAGCCAAGGATATCCGTCCCTCTTCCTAACTTCTCTCTCTTCACTCTAGACAGGGGAAATGGCCAAATAAAAAGAAACTGCATGTTTTGCTTTTTGTGCATTTCCAGGCCACTTCCAGGTGCGAAAGGGGTCTGTGCTACCCCGACACAGACCTCAGATGTTCCCTCTTGTTATGTATATACTGTATTTTTTTTTTTTTTTTTGCAATTCCTTATTTTAGTGGCAGAACTATTGTACTCGAATAACTAAAGAAAAAGAGTATGTTTTAGATAGCCCTGCATCTAAGATATATTTATAGAAATATAAACAAATATATACACCAAAGTGTGCTGTACGTTTTCTCCAGATAGATCACCAAGCGATGATATGCATTGCCACTTTCCCTTCCTAATCATTTGTTGACCCATACAGCAGTGTAAGGCTTAGTAAAGTTAAAAGAAAGGAAAGAACGACTGTATAAAACAAACAGTTAAATTACCTAAACTTCTATAGTCACTCTTAAATGCAGATCAAGACACTAGAGTCAGGGGTTATGATTCTTGAATAGCAGGTCATTTCAAGACTTTCTACTGGCGTCTGAGCGCTTATGGCTGTGAAAACATCAATTTAATTATCCCTTTGTTGGAGAGTTATTATATACCATTTCCTCCCGTGCTGCTATTGCTGTCACATATGGATCACACCACTTGGTCAGGTGTTAAACTCATTGTCCGTTGATTCTTGGTGCAATAACTGAATCAGATCTATATCTTCTCTTAGAATGTTTACTTTATTGTGTGCGCTCGCTCGCTTTAAACTCAAAGTAGTCCATACATGCTAGTTCTAGGAGCACTAGACGGAATTTTGCGTGTGGATTTAAATTCCTTATTACCAGCTACCCTCGCTTTAGGTGAACCCACTCCGACTTCAGGTGTACTTGTAAAGTACGTCCCCAGTTCAAGGACAGCATTTTAGTCCAACTGATCTGTGTAGGGGCTGGCCCTCCTCCTACCTCAGCATCAGGCTAATGCCATCAGCACACCGGATGTTTAAGAACAATCGCTCTAGGCCTTATGGCAATGCTCACCTAACTCTTAGATTGGAAGAGGGACCATGTTTGACACTGTCATTTGACTACTGATTTTCCTCATGATCCACGAACTAATTCGTCTGAAAGAATTCTTCAGAACCTGTAGCTGGCAACCAACCATGTGCGTAATCGTCCCTCTCATTAGGGAAATTTTTCTTTTCAGATATATCTAGCTGTTCATATAACGTCATCCTCAACTTAACAAGCAGTTTGCCAATTGTATTATTCGTGTTTCTCAATAGAGATGATAACAATAAACATGACAATACAAACCAAGTCGGTGAAAATTATTGTGGATGCGGATGTGACATCGCCACAGTTAGCATAAATCTGTCACTTACGCTTACGACTTCTCACATATTTATGATGTGTAACAGTTGCTACATATTTCCCGTTTCTTTCGTCTGAACTGCAAAACTGAGCATACCAGATGGTAAAACGTTACCAGTATGGCGCTGCAGAGATCAAAAGCTTGTGAATGAATAAAAGAACAGCCACTGTTTGCTATCTTTGATGTTTAATACTGCCGTTGGATGCAGGAAATGAAATCTGTCGTTTTGGAATACGGAGTAAGTCTATTTGCCGAGCATGAAACATCGGAACATGCGTGTTCTCTTCTAAAAGATTCCATTGCTGCTACCTGGATCCTAACAGAACTGCTTAGAGTTTTGATAATTTAAAGTCTTTCACTAGATGGTTGAATCCACTCTGGATACTTTTATGTGGCTGTTCACACATTTCAAAGCAGCTCGAAATTAGGATATTGATGTGGATACTTCTGTGGGTGATGTTATCCGCGACCCTATTATCTTTTTCGACCTCCACATTATAGATTCTGATCAGTTCTAATAAGGACTTGGTCATTCGCGTCGCGAAGGTGAGCCCGCCAGCCCATTGACGAAACCCAACCCCCGTGGCTTGAAATCTATAGCTTGTTCGCGAATTCACGTTCACATCCGTATCTAATATATCTAAATTCGTTAGAAATATTATATTATATAATCTTTAGTAACTGGGTTCTCACGGTCGACCCAGCGAAAAGCTTGTAAATGTTTCATGATTGCTGAAATGTATAGGTTAGATTAGATGAGATGGCTTTGTTAATTCGAAGGTCGGTGACAATGGATCTACATCTCTCTCTCTCTCTCTCTCTCTCTCTCTCTCTCTCTCTCTCTCTCTCTCTCTCTCTCTCTCTCTCTCTCTCTCTCTCTCTCCCTCTCTATTCTCTCTCTATCGAGTAATTCGCATAACGAGCAAAATAAATTGTAAAAATATAACTCGCTGAACGAGTGACGAGGGGAGGGGAAGTCCCGGATTGTGCGCCTGCAACAGCGAGGGTCGGAATCTTGCTTGTTATGGACAACGCTCCTGCCCATCCTACAGGACTACAAGATGACCTTCTTGAAGAATTTAAATTCATCAAAATCTAGTTTCTGCCTCCAAATACTACTACTTTACCCCAGCCTGTGGACCAGCAGGTTATTTCTAACTTTAAGAAGCTCTACACTAAACGGCTCTTGGAGCGTTGTTTTGAGGTGACTGAAGTGGCCAATCTCACTCTCAGAGAGTTTTGGAAATATCACTTCCACATCGTTGCCTGCCTCACGATGATCGAAAAGGCGTGGGAAGGGGTTACCAAGAGAACTCTCACTTCGGCTTGCTTTTTTTCGGAGAGCGTTGTCGAATGTGACTTTGGGGGGTTTCTTCTTCTTCTGCGTTCATCCGGATTTTTTTTTCCGGATGTGACTGCGTTGTGCCTGTTTACAGCAGAGCTGCGTTCTTGCGCCGTTAGGCCGACACATCCGACTTCTGCGGGCATTTGTTGACCGGGTTAACCTTCCCAGGCTTTGGTACCTGAGGAGCTTGTCGTCAACGAGATTGTGTCTTTGGCCAAGATCATGGGACTGGAGGTGGATAACAAAGATATCGATGAGCTTGTGGAAGAGCATAGCCAAGAGCTGACCACCGAAGAGCTTATGGAATTACATTGTGTTTCACAGCAAGAAGTTGTGGAGGAGAGTTTGTCCGAGAAGGAGGAGAAAGTAACAGCAAACCAACAATCTTCTGGCGCAATAAGAGAAATGCTAAAAGCATGGGAAACTGTTGCATCGTACATTGATGTGATATAATAAAACGTCCTTACCCTTTCCTATTTATTGACTCCCTTAAAAATAAACAACCCCTTACAATTACTGTTTAAGTAACTTACTTAATGTAGGAGAAAATAAAACAGCGATAGACTGACCGTGGCACAGCTAAATTTATTTTGGCTTATTTTCTCTCCCGTACCTGGCCAATCCCGGCGAGGGGGAAAACAAAGACTGAAGCGGCCATTTCTAGTCAAGAGAGCACACAAGAAAGTCGACCTTTCCCTTCGGGGAGAAGGTATTTTGCCTTAGGCAATATATCAGTCTCTGCAACTATTGGTATGTTATATCTACATTATTAAAATGTATTCATGTATTTTTATAAAGTACATATACCAGTGTGTTAATTAAGAATTAATTAGAATGATAATTCAACAGTTCTTGTAAGCTAGAGTCTGATTTTATTTTTACCAATGAAGCACATGTTCTGCCACGCTGTAAATTTTCCTAGGTCTTACCATTTCAAATTCTTATATTAATATCTTTCATAGGCATTATGAACTTATATCTAACTAATAGTGCCTATAATCTATGAATATTATGTGTACTGTAGAGTATCAACTCTCATGTCTGAAACACATTCTAGAGATTTTTTCAATGTAGGAGCAGACCCCTGATTCATACTTCATAGTAAAGAACTATTGTCTGTCAATTTCATATTCATATGAATAAAAACTTCTATGCATTGTGAAATATATCTCAATATCTATGCTTAGAAATCTGCAAATAATCTATGTACTGTAGAGATGAACTCTAAAGAACATTTACAAAGAAACAATTTCTCAATGTGGGACTCTTGATTACATAATTCATAGTAGTAGAGAACTTGTGACTGCCACTTTCAAATATTCTATATAGTGTAAATTCACTGTGAAGGATATCTCTTAACTTGTTTTATCCATGCGGAGACAGACACATGAGTACGCATATCATGAACTCAGTTCATTTTGGATAAAATGCTTGCCACATCATAATCTGTAACTTGGAAATATAGTGCTAAATTTTAGTACCATCCTTTTGCTAACAGATTAATAACCACTCCATAGTAGTGAAGAACATATAATCATTTCATAAAATAGTGTTATGAGAATGCCATGTTTGAGAATATAAATTCATGAACAATTAAAGTAAACGCGTGATGTAAATGCATGTTCGGATAGGATTCAATCCCCATCGCCTCACCGTAGTAGAAACAGAAGCGAAGATTGATGTGAATAAATTGCTTGCAATATTCAGAATACTGGACCATGCGGCATAAGTTATTCTAATAAATACCCTCCGAATAATAGCAGTCAGTGACAAAATATATCACAGCGGCTACTATCCTCATCTGCGGTACGCAGTGGGGAAAAACAATATATGTTTTAGTTATGGATTAACCCCTGAAGAAAATTCAAAACCATTGGCTCCGGCATTAAATTTTATGATTAAATGTATGATTATGTATGAGTATTAATTATGTATGATTATCATGTACTTAATATCAGAGAAATGTACATGTATGTTTTTTTCTGGTATGAGAATTTTCTCTGTTCTGATTGTTACTTTTTCCTGTGGGAATATACATTTTAATGTTGCACCTGGGGATTAGAGGATGTTGATGTAAGAAACCTTGAGCATGTCAGTACACAAAAGGTGAACCGTATGGTCATTAATCTTGGCCTAATGCTGATCATAGCGAAGGAATGAAGACGCAGCATTAGAAACCACAGAGATTCTGTATAGGCTATTCTCTTCAAGAATGAGAGATACAATGTCAACATGTTGGATGGACAGAATGTACTTCACTCATCTAATAGTCCCAGTAACAACAGAACAAAACGAAGTGAGAAAGATATCTCTACTCACTATTAAGAGTCAGAATGGCTCTACTCAGCAATGAGGGACAGTGGAACGTGGACACCCACTCCTTTCCCCTTCTCCCCTTGTGGTTTTGTATTTGTGTTTGTAATTGTGTTGTAAACTTTTACCATAACACAGTAGGTTAATGCTCGTGTTGTATTCTTGTCATCCCTTTTCTATAGAAGAGAAGCAGGTGGTGGTTGAATGTGGTGGGACTATATCACTAAACCTGGATCCTCGGGTCAACAGCCAGAAAGTGAATGTCCTAACCATAGTCTGCATCTAGAAATACCCATGGACTGCTGCGCTAAATAGCTCCATAGCGAGCAACAGATAAATTTGAAGACAACTGATTGGGTGAGTGATTAAGTCCTATTTTAGTAGGAATATCCAGGATGGACTTCAAGATCTAATAATCTACAAAGATGAAGATCAACAGAGTAACTGACAACAGTGTATCGTCTGCTTTACGTCTGAGAAGTATCACCTATAAGCCTTATCACTCAGCAAAATCAGTGAAACTATGGGACAATCCCTACAAGTTACTAAAACTAGCAACAGTGAAAGCCCTTCAACTGTTGGTTGGGTTACCAAGTTAATATCCAACAATGGATAAGTCTTCGAAAGAATGTCTCACAGCGGCAACAGTCAAACATGGAATTCAGCCATGCAACACCAAGTTCTAGCTATGAACACCCACTCAAACAAATGGGGAGAAGACATGAACCACATAAGCCAATACAACCAAGGTACAAACTTAATATCATCTGAAACATAACTACGAAACCAGATTACCTCAAGGTTCCAAACCCTGAACCCCATCAGATAAAAGACCATATGAAAGCAGCTAAATGTCTCTGCATCAGCAACAAGAGGAATCATCCAATTGTTTGCAAACCTGTTACTGTGCTGGATTTATTCATCTGTGGATATATGTAGGTATAGATCAATTGTGGCCCTAGTCACAGATACTACCATGAGATGCCTCTCAGTCATATAAAGTTCTACACTGGACTAGATAACAACGACTAACTCTTTGCTGGTCCAATGTCAACCCAAATGCCATGGGTTATAGACTCGCGACTTGGTGGGTGTAAAATCTTTGTTGAACTACTTGGGATTCTGATATTAAAAGCAGAGCAGCTGAATGGACGTCTACTTGGCACCATGTATGGTGAGATGGTAAAGTACCTTCTGCAGAGCTTAAGTGGAAATTCCGGAAAGTTAGACCAACCTGAGGCCCCAAATTTCAAAAAAAAGACACCGAGCCTACTGCAACAGAGTACTCGAATATTCTAGCCCGCGGAGGGATTTGTGATTGTGTGTAATTTCTATTCTTGGATTATAAAGTATGATTTGCACCAGCCAATTACCAGTGACTAAATAGTAAGAACATAACTGAGTGCATTAATTCGGTACCCAGATAATGGGGAAAAGGATCTAATCGACAGAAAAGGTGAACCCATAACCGCACACCAGGAGATAGACTCGATTAATTTAATTAGTACAAAATGCTGTTTATGTGTTGGTAATTTTTTTTCTGAAGGTAACAGGTCAGTAGTTTTTTTCCAATGGTATAGATGGTATAGTATTGTGACACCAACTCATTATTTTTTTTTAAATGAGAGAAGGGTAAAAGGTGACAGAAACATGTTATGTTGGGTTCTATGTAATATTTTTATTTGCCTTAATTATGAGGGAAAATGAAAGTAGACCCAATTTGTGGTTGTTGTGTTGTTTGTAATAACCTGGTTTTTTTTCTGGGGTCACTGGGTACTATATTGTAATAATGCAATGAATCCCATGCCTGTCTGAAAATGCATAGTGTTTATTACACCTACATATATATATATATGTAACTGCAGATCTTGAGTTAATACCTGAACTGTTTGTCCAAAAGTGTTGTGTACATCAAGTAAATGTGGTGTCCAACAAGTGGTTGTTTATATGTTGTGAGCACTCAATATCCTTCTAGCACTATAGAAAATGTAAAGGGTGATGAAGTGGGAAGGGAAACCTACACACAGATGCCAATGTTTCAAGGATTGAACTCTTTTCTCCTGGGGTTTGTGGTAAATATCCCTGATCACCTTGCATTCTAACCAGTGACCAGAGAATCAATAATACCCCCTAGACATTGTAACGAAATATTCTTAGGAATTAAAATTCACATCCCACAATTGAGAACCATCACCCTAATAAGGCAGTGGCTATAAGAGCTACTAATTTATTTAGTGATAATGCTGTGTCGCATTTCCACCAAATTCTGAAGCGTCGGCAAAACCAAATTTCTCTAGACAGCTTTCTAGTAAAAAAAAAAAAAGAATTAGGTATGTATTATAAATTGTAAATTAATTATTTCTATTTCTTTTTTTTTCTTTTTTTTCTACAAATCGAATTTTCATTCCAGGTTCGTTCATTCCGCGATAGAAGAGGAAGATGAATCACGCTCCTTAACAATGTATATATAATTTTCTTTGAATAAACGTTATACAAAATATTTTGAGTATTTGGCACTCTTCCGAAAGACGGGTCTAAATAGTCCCGCAGTGAATAATTTTATATAACTAACACTAACCCTAACCCTAAACCCTAACTTATTCACTGCGGGACTATTTAGACCCGTCTTTCGGAAGAGTGCCGAGTATTTTGTTGGTATGGAACGCATTATCGTATTTTACATTAATTTGTGTGGAAAAACTTTTTCGCTTAACGGGTGTTTCGCTTTACGAGTAAGGTTCTGGAACGAATTATGCTCGTTAAGCGAGGTTCCACTGCACCTCTTCCCAGCCCGTCACTTCAATATGTCCTCCCATTGAAACAGCTGACTATCTCTTCCCAGCCCGTCACTTCAATATGTCCTCCCATTGAAACAGCTGACTATCTCTTCCCAGCCCGTCACTTCAATATGTCCTCCCATTGAAACAGCTGACTATCTCTTCCCAGCCCGTCACTTCAATATGTCCTCCCATTGAAACAGCTGACTATCTCTTCCCAGCCCGTCACTTCAATATGTCCTCCCATTGAAACAGCTGACTATCCTCTTCCCAGCCCGTCACTTCAATATGTCCTCCCATTGAAACAGCTGACTATCTCTTCCCAGCCCGTCACTTCAATATGTCCTCCCATTGAAACAGCTGACTATCTCTTCCCAGCCCGTCACTTCAATATGTCCTCCCATTGAAACAGCTGACTACCTCTTCCCAGCCCGTCACTTCAATATGTCCTCCCATTGAAACAGCTGACTATCCTCTTCCCAGCCCGTCACTTCAATATGTCCTCCCATTGAAACAGCTGACTACCTCTTCCCAGCCCGTCACTTCAATATGTCCTCCCATTGAAACAGCTGACTACCTCTTCCCAGCCCGTCACTTCAATATGTCCTCCCATTGAAACAGCTGACTACCTCTTCCCAGCCCGTCACTTCAATATGTCCTCCCATTGAAACAGCTGACTACCTCTTCCCAGCCCGTCACTTCAATATGTCCTCCCATTGAAACAGCTGACTATCTCTTCCCAGCCCGTCACTTCAATATGTCCTCCCATTGAAACAGCTGACTATCTCTTCCCAGCCCGTCACTTCAATATGTCCTCCCATTGAAACAGCTGACTACCTCTTCGACGTTTGTCTTTTATTTTTGTCTCATGTATGTTACATGCCAAACATTTGTTATGTTAGTGTATGCATGGGTAACGTCCCTACCTCCCTCGCGTTGACCGGCCATAACGTGTTTATGTCACACAATCGATATAGTTGCTATGACATAAGTTGCTATTTCGCTTTGAGAACTATTCATCTGTAAGATTTCATCTTTTAAGTCGTTGTGTATGAGCGAAGGTCATTCTCTTCTTCAGGGTTTCTCTTGAGTTCTTTCTTGTCGGCACGCACCTTTCCCTGACCTTGAAAAGCTAGTCTCTAATCAAGTTATCACCATCCAATTTCATCTCTCCATTGAATTTCCACTTTAAATGAATCTCCAAAGTATTCTGCAATGAGTCGTTAACAATGCATTAAGTTTTCCTGTATAGCTCTTTTTAAATGTGAACTTTGTCTTCCTCTCACGAGCTTGTCCTCCCTCTTTTCTCCAGTACATATGTCAACAAGAATCAATGTCTCTTTATATGCCTAAAGTATTTTAATTGTCTACTTATAATTTCATTGAGTAATTCCTCCAATTGGTCGGTTAACGCACATTTCTTCTTCTTCGTCTTCCTCATTATCTTCCTTTTTTTCTTATGCTTCCTCTTCTTCTTCCTCGTTTTCTTCTTTTTCGTAAATCCGATTGCTTTTATTATTGGACATATTTGAGCTATTCTTTTCTACATTACTAGCTGGAATATGTGCCCCCTTTGGTCAACACATCCGACCTCTTCCATGTATTTGTTGACCTGGCTAGTCTTTTTGTCTTCAACCCTGCGAAAGACTGACACCCAATGTCAGTACCTGTGTTTCTCTGGCGTGTTATTTTTCTTATTTCCTGGATTTTGCCTTCTGATATTTTCACCAGTAAATCTACATGTCTCCTGTTATGTGACCATGTCAAGGCAGCCTAATTAAAATAGACCCAAAACTGAATTAATATAGCATAAGTAAGCTGGTGTAAGTAAAACTGTACATGTGTAAATGAGTGTGTGAATGAGTATATGAGCGTGTGTGTGTGAGTGAATGAATAGTGAAGTGTGTGTATTGTAAATATGTGTATATGAGTGTTAATGAGTGTGAGCATGTGAGTGTATACATGGATGAGTGGATGGATGGATGGATGGATAGATGGATGGATGGATGGATGGATGGGTGAACGGAGGGAGGACGGACGGACGGATGGATGGATGAATGGATGTGTCCGTGCATGAATACTTCGATGTATACATGCATGCATTTTTCACAACATTTTAGTATGTATTGTTTACGTGCTCAGCATTCATATTACTATGAGTTTTTCTTTCCTCCATGAATGTAACAGACAAAATACATACCATATTAACAGACGTGTGTAAAATGAGTGGTTGGAATGGCCGAATGTAAGGTGAGCATCCGTTCCCAATTTGTGACACTTTAAAAATATAATTCGTTTGTTCGTTCGTTCGTTCGTTCGTTCGAGTATGTGATCAGCAAGTTATTCTATGATCATGTCTTAAGCAAAGTACATATACACACTCCCGTGAAGACCTTATATCGAATCTTTATGAAGATTGAAAACAATAACTTTCTTCTTCTTCTTCTTCTTCTTCTTCTTCTCTTCTTCTTCTTCTTCTTCTTCTTCTTCTTCTTCTTCTTCTTCTTCTTCTTCTTCTTCTTCTTCTTCTTCTTCTTCTTCTTCTTCTTCTTCTTCTTTCGTTCGCTTGAAATATATTGTCTGTATCTGCAATATTGTCTCTTATTGTCGTTTTTAGTTCTTCTTCTTCTTCTTTGTGTTCATCCGGAATGTTTTTTCAGATGTGATTGCGGTATGTCTAAGTTATGCGCCCTTGGGCCGAAACCCGTAGGCCCACACATCCGACTTTTAGCGTGCTTTTTTGACCAGGTAGCATTCCTGGGAGACTCTCACTTTTGCGGTACCGTCCACAACCCAGCTGACCAAGTTGGAACGGTCGAAAACTTAACGGTCATATCCCTCAAAGGAAGGCAGGGACAGTCCATGGCATTTTCCGCCATCCAGGGTGGCTTCCATAATTGCAGGGCCGACACATAGCGTCCTCCTCATGGCTGCTTTAATTCCTCACTTCAATATATTGGGCATTTCGTTCGCCCCGGGCCGTTCCCGCACAAACCAGACAGGTCTGCAGTTGGTATCCACTCAGCGAGTTTTCGACACGGACATGTGCTTGTCATTGCCCCCGTCAGAGCTGTTCCAGGCACGACGGACACTCGGAAAACTACCTAGTCAGATCTGTTCCGAACAAGAGCGGCATTCGGAAACTAGGTAGTCAGAGCTGTTCCTAGCACGAGAGACATTCGGACAAGACATTTCACTCGGGCGTAAATGCGTAGTGCCAATTTTTATTTTGCCACCCGTAGGACGGCACTTCGGCTTCGGCGGGCATTTTTAATGAGGTTAGCCTTCTTCGGGTTTCGCGTCACGTTAGACTTATTTTTGTGGTGTCGCCAACATCTCAGCTGGTCAAGATAGAACGGTCAACGACATCATGGTCAACCCTCAAGGGAAGGCAGGGGCAGACCATGGGCATTCCCTCGCTATCCAAGGAGGCTTCCATAATTGCAGAGCCGGCACATATTGCTCTGAGACTGGTCTCACCCGAGGAGTTGCCTCGTCCTGCTCATGGCTGCTTTAGTTCCTCACTTCCATGTGTTGGGCATTTCGCTTGCCACTGGTCGCTCAAGCACATACCAGGAACGATCAGTCTGCAGGCGACATCCACTAGGTAAGCTTTCGCTTCGGACTTCGGACTACGCAATGGATTCGCTAGCCGTGCGTTCCATTTCGTGTTATTGAGACGTTTTTCCACCTTTGTCTACTCTCTACGAGTTAGATACAGACAGTTTTCGTAACCATTTCATTCGACTGGGGCACTTCTTCAACCTTTTTGTACTCGCTCACGAGGTAGGCTACATGTGCTGCCGGCTCAGCACCTTACCTCCGTACAGCAGTGAGCGAGAAACGGCCAGGCCCTCTCATCCGGGGATCCCTCATATCCCCCAGCTGGGAGCCTTCGGACAGGTATCTGAACTGGGCATGTAGCGTACTCAGTATCTCACCTCCATTTTTCGGTAGGTAAGTATCGGCCCGGCTCTCTCATCCAAGGGTAGTAGCTTAGAAGCGTTCAGCTACATCTCTCAGGTGGAGGCCTTTGTGTAAGTGTCTGGACCAAGTTTGTGGCTTCGTGCGCCTGAGTTTAAATTTTGACTGCTATCCTCAGTCTACCTGCAGAGCAGCAGGTTGTGTCTCTCTTAGTCTGGTCCCTATCCCAAGAGCTGTCCAATATGTAGTTTATATCCATTGGCACAGCGCTTGGGGTCAGTGGGACACTCAAGCTCCCCCACCGCGGCAAGGTGGAGACACATCGGGGGAGGTTTTTAATTCCACAAAAGCTATAGCATTTCGCAGGAAATACCACGAGTGACGAATTAATGAAGTGATTTATATGATCTTTTTACACATATCTTTTACAGGATATTGCAGTCAACACCAGCATTTTTCAGGTGCTGTTGATATCTTGGCTAGTTTTACGTTCAGTAGTTTGTTATATGATCTAGAGGTTAAAAAATAGTGATGACTTAAGCAATGATAAAACACACACATACAAAGTCCGTGTGTCACCTCTTTCAAGGAACACACCTGAGATTACTTCAGGGCAAACACAGCTGCGGCACTCCATTGTTCGAAGAAATAAATCTAACCCAAGCTGTTGCAACTTTATAATGCAATATTCATCAGGAAACTAACGATTTCCATCACAAAATATGCCGGCGCGGTGGCTAAGGTGCAGTGAACGCGTTTCACAATTCAAAAGTATGAGTGTCAGTCATTCAGAAAGGAATGGCAAACTACTGAACGTAAGAAATTACAAACATACAAAATGCTGGAGTTGACTCCAGGATATCCTTATAGGATATGCAACTAACTAGTCGAGTCGAGGGTATAAGACATCTGTCGTTCAGAAAGCTATGGCGAACTACTGTACGTAAACAATTTTCTAGTATATTACTAACTGCTAACAAATGCTGGGGTTGACTGCGAGGCCTTGTAAAGGATATGCAATTTATTTGTTTAAAAAAACACATACACAAAATAAAAACAAGTAGTCTAACCACATATTGTCTGTGCTACTATGTCTGCGTTCGTGCGCTAAAGAAAAATTGATTTACAGTAAGTCACATTTGATTCAATTACGAGATTAATCCACAAGCACAATGGAAGATTCACATTCTGCAAAAAGGGAACACAAATGTCTTAACTTTAGAAATTGCCGACAATAGCAACTACATAAATAGGCATGATATTTGTCGTGCTAAATAAGCAAATAAAAATAGAATAAAATTTTTATGTTAACACTTTCGTCAGGTCAACATAATCCGTCAACTGAGAGCTAAAACAGGGTGTATTTTTAATGACTGTGTAGTGTTTGAAAATATTGCCGATCCCAGTTTTGTAATTACCTATTATGTTGCATAAACTTTAAAAAGAGGGTGAATACAAAACTTGGACCGGCAATATTTTCAAATACTGCACATTCATTAAAAATACACCCTACAGAAACCATGCTGGAAACGAAGAAAACGAAAATAGAGATGCGTTGTTAATATATCAGAATGTACTTGCACGAATAGCCATTGAATGAATGGTATAATATTAATATTATCCAACAGTTTACATCCTTGTATACACAATGAAGAGTCGCGGTGAAGCAGTGGCTAGACACTCGCCTGCTGGCCCTATAGAGATTTATTTTAATGACGTCGGTTCTCAAGTCGACCCAGACTAAAACTGGTACTGGAAATGTACCGGCAAGCAAAGTTGACCAATCATTTCATCCAAATTGGGTTGAAAGTGTAGAACCGTGAGTTCTAAGATGGCTGATAAGGCCTAATTTGGCTCGAAATGTTCTTTGACAATGTGGGCAAAGAATGCTTGACGTTCCAGGAAGAGGATCTCCTACAGTGGTTTTCTGTTCAGCCTTTTCTTCACAGCTCTTGCAGTCCGGTGTGCTTCACAAGTGACTGCACCCTTGCGTAATGATGTATATCACGAATTTCGGTCTTTGGCAGCAGTCTCCAAAGTTTCACGGTGCTTGCTTGCCTGTGATCGTTGGCCTGAGCTCCAACGCGAAGTCCTGTATGTCGGATGAAGGCATCCTGTTGTCCAACATCAGTGTGATGTCATACAGGACCTGAGGTTTGCGTGAGTATTCGTTGTCCCATGTCTGGCTTATTGGTGTGCAGACTGGGTTTCCTCGCCGTACAGGCAGACACTCTCCGACTTCGGAGGAATCGGCGATCCTACTAACTTTAGCCAGGACCCCGAAGGGACCTGTTGCCCAGGACGCTCGACGAGGACGCGTCAATAGGTCTTGGCCAGTATATAACCCGGCCCTGGTGCCTTGGAAACACCTCTGCGTCCCATGTCATGGTGAATTCCAAAAGCTTTTAGTGAGATCTTCAGTGTCCTTAAAGCGTCTCCTCTGGCTGCCTTGGGAGCGTTTACCACAACGCAACTCGAAAAAAAAAAGAAAAAAAAAATTCGTTTAGGGAGCCTGTGATCTTGCATGCGAGTCAAGTGACCAACCCAGCGAATCTGATTCTTCATTAGAAGAGACTTATTTGTATAGACGAATCGGCACTTTGGGGTGATGTGATTAATATAATACCGGCCGCCTTCACTTTTCAAGACATTCCCTGGTACCAATGTCTGGGTTAATCTGAGAGTCAGACCAGTTTTAATAATCCAATCAATCAATCAATCATGTGCCATGCCGGAAAGCGTGGGTGGTCATGATTCGCCATTTCACTCGATCACCAGTGTCGTGGATCAGCTCAGTGTTCCTGTCTCGTCCATGCCATGTGGCCAAGCCATCCAGGTATTTTCCTCTCGGTCTTCCTCTTGGTCTGTTCCCTTCGATCTTGCCAGTTGTCACTAAGTTCTCCAATCCATTTCTTCTCATAACATGTCCAAAAAATTTTGACTGTCTACGTCTAATTTCTCTAATCAGTTTACGATGTTCATTTGTCTCCTGTAGTACTTGGTCATTGGTTTTTCTGTCTGTCCATGGTATTCTTTGCATTTTCCTCAGAAACCACATTTCTGCAGCCATCAGATGCTTTTCAGCTTTACTGCTCATTGTCCAATATATAATCCGCTTCGGCGCAAATTCGAACCAATGATCACCTGGCCAACAGGCAATTGTCTAGCCATTACGCAACCGTGCCTTCCACACAGAGAAAGTACATTCATACGATATTATAGAAGTCTGGATTTTACTTCATTATTTTTGCACATTCGGTGAAAGATATTTCAAATAATAATACAGTCACCCAATGCCTCTTTTACGTGCTCTATTTGCGCCTTTCCGCAGACACATCCGACCACGGCACAGTTTTTAGGGCAGGATAGCCTTCTCTTGTCAACACATACTATATATAAATTGTGTATTTTGAGTTGGCTCTATGATTGCGAAATATTGCCAGCGCACTTACGACTTCCAACTGCCAAACAGCTTTTAACGTATTCGTTACTACTTCCCATTTTTAAAGTGCCATTGAGCTACTCCAACCAATAAATCGTTATTGTCATTGTGTGCCATGCAAAGTGGCATAGGGTTCATGTCTCTCTAAATATCTCGAACCTTCAATCAATTCCATAATTGATATTCCACCATGGCATTGTTACAGACCATCAAACATCACTTCTCTTGGGTCTGTTTCTGTCTCTTCTACCACTGACGTTATAGGAGGGTTCTCCGGTGACTCTTGTCTCATTACACAACCAAAAATCAGTTTGTCTCTTTCTTATAACTGTTCTAATTTCATTAGCCTCTTCGGGCACTCGTTGTTAGTTACTCAAGGCGTCCATGAATCTCTCAACATTAATCTAAGAAACTGTATGTCCCTTTCCCTCATCCCCTTCTAATTTGTTCATTGACATTCTAAGGTTCACAACCATAGAGCAAAAAAAAAAAAAAAAAGTTCGATATAACATTTCAGTACTCTTTTTCTCGCACTCAGACCTGCATAGAGATTTGATTATCTTCAGGTTCCGTCCGGGCATTAGACTGGCGTCCGTTGACAATGCGATTTCTAGATTATGTGGAAGAAACATGACCAACCAAGGCCACATCCCAGCCGGTCTTTATATGATGTGCTGAATTGTGACCTGATTCCATCCCAATGTGCCGCATCCAACATGTGAGGCACCAGTACTGGTCTAGCTAACCCCGCTAGTTTCTGAACTTGGAGAGCTCTACAACTCAGTCCCTTTGGAGAAGGCACATTGGTCCCGAACCAGAAGCAAAGTCTCTACGCTAACCTTCATCTTCGCCTGCGTTCATCCGGAATAATTTTTGGACGTAATTGCGTTGTGCCTATTTACAGCAAAGCTGCGATATTTGCACCTTTCGACCGACACATCCGACTTCTGTGGGCATTTGTTGACCAGGTTAACCTTCCCGTGTGTTTTGTAGGACGGTAAACTCACTGTTGTGGTGTCATCACCATCCCAGCTGGCCCATTCAGATCAGCCGGGGACATAACGGTCAGCCCTCAAGAGAAGGCAGGGGCATACCATGGGCATTCCCCGCCATCCAAGGAGGCTTCCATAATTGCAGAGCCCACACATAACGCTCTGGTAGGGGAGACTGGGGAGAAATGGACATAGGGGAGAAATGGACCACCCCCTCTCTGGCCCCTGGCTGTGATGCAATGAAAGTGAAACCATAATAAGTTTGTTTTCCACATCAAGCATAGTCCGAATTTTTCATTTGCCATCGACTTCCCGCACAGGTCGTTCCCACGCAAAGTTTGAAAAATTTTCTGCACTAAAGTTTCTTTTTCCAGTTCCAGACACCATCGTAAAGCAGACGCATAGTCAGGAATCAGGACAAGGTAATTACGTTAATATCTTTATTTACTTGTTATTTAAGAGTTCATATAAAAATATAGCATATAATATTAGATTTAAGAGACTTTATGGCTGAATAGTTTAATACATTGATGGGGGAGAAATGGGCCGGTTCATTTCTCCCCATGGTTCATTTCTCCCCATAGAAGAAATTGACAAGACAGTCTGTTGTTATTAAAAGTGTTGAAGATTGCATTCGAATATCAGCATTATTGATTCTTTTTAATACTGGGGTCTAAATCTAGACCAATAAAACTGTTAACAAATTTGATTTCAGTGATTTATTAAAGATGCACGCGATTCGTGCTATGATCAGTATTTCTTTGCAAATGATAGGCCTACCATTCTAAATGTTATATAATTCTGTCACTCTTTTGTTTCAGATGCCAAGATTGTACATCAGAAACACCAACAAGGGTCTCGTTACGGAGGAACGTATGAGAGAAGCTGTTAATGCTGTGAAAAATGGAATGAAAGTGAGGAAAGCTGCAAGGGAGTACGGCATTGCTCGCTCTACCCTCAATAACAATCTTACAAAAGACAGAGAAGGAAATGGTCTGCCTACTAGACTCGTACCAAATTATAGGCATAGCCTTGTTTTCACAGCTAAGCAAGAAGCTGATTTTGCTAGTTACTTGAAAGATTGTGCAAGAATGTTCCATGGACTCACAACTAAAAACGTTCGTATTTTGGCGTACGAGATGGCGAAAGTCAATAACATTGACATCCTTTAACATCGGATGAGCAAATGATGGCAGGGAATGACTGGCTTTGTGGATTTTTGCGACGGAATCCCGAGCTGACCATAAGGCAACATCTCTGGCTAGAGCTACAGCTTTCAACAAACATAATATTTGCACCTTCTTCAACATTGTGAAGGAAACCATTACAAAACTAAATGTGAGTGGAGCTCAAATCTACAATTTGGATGAGTCAGGTCTGACCACTGTACAGAAAGTGCCAAAAGTAATTGCCCCACGAGGAGTGAAGCAAATAGGCCAGGTGACATCCAGAGAAAGAGGAGAACTGGTCACAATCTGTTGCATTGTGTCAGCTGCGGGTAACATTATCCCTCCAGTTTTTTGTGTTTCCCAGAAAAAATTTTAAGAATTTTATGCTTGCTGGAGCACCTGAAGGTTCCCTTGGCCTTGTGAATGAATCAGGTTGGATGACCCGTGATAATTTCGTCAAAGTTATAAATCACTTCATTAAGCATTCAAGACCTTCCAAAGACCTTTGATTTTGATCTTGGACAATCATGATTCCCACATTTCATTTGAATCACTTGAACTGTGCAAGAAAAACAACATTCATGTGATCACGTTGCCACCACACACCTCATTTAAAACTCAGCCCTTGGACCGTTCAGTTTTTGGACCCATGAAGTCGGTCTACAACAATGCGTGTGATTCATGGATGATGAAAAATGTTGGGACACCACTGACAATCTATCAAGTTGCAAATCTAGGAGGCCACGCTTTTCTTAAAGCGGCAACTCCCATTAACATTCAATCAGGCTTTGCAGTGTCAGGTATTTGGCCCTTTAACGAAGATGTTTTTACAGAAGATGATTTATGCCTTCAGAAATAACGAACAGGCCCATCAGCAAGGACAGTGAAAATGCCACTTTAGAAAGCAATGAACAGACAGGATCAGCATCTCCACATTGTGGTACCAGCACAGATCAAACTGCACAAGAATTTCATGAAAATCAGAAAGAGTGTAATGTTGAGAACCTTGTAGATGACTTGCAGGAAATATCAGGGAGTCTTCAACATAAAGCTACTTCTTCCTTTACTTCGCCTCATGTTTTCAGAGGACTACCAAAAGCTGGTCCGCGAAAAGATTCAAATAATATGAGGAAAAGAGGAAAAACTATGCTGGCTACTTCTATGCCAGAAATGGATCGAATTAGGGAAAGAGCGGTGATGAAAGAAAAGGCAGCAAAAGTTCCACCCAAAAAGGCAAAGAGACAGCTGCAGAAAGAACTTGATGTTGATTCAGATCCAGAAACTGACATTTCGTTTTGTGATGACACAGATTCTGATGTTTCATTTGGTGAAAATGAGGAGTGTACGGTTAGCTTGACTGGTGTGCGTGAGGTTTTTGAAGGCCAGTGTGTGCTATGTGAATATGGAACAAAGAAGACTTGTGTTTACTATGTAGGAATTGTAAGGGGAGACATTGATGATGATGGTGATGTTGAGGTAGAGTTCTTGCGCAAGAGTGAGAAGGTTGCTGGTAAATGTGTTAAGCCTAAGGTAGAAGATGTCGCCAGTGTCTCAATTACATGTATTAAAGCACAGCTTACTAGATCTACAATCACTGGAACCACTTCTAGGACCAAAGATGGCTATGTCTTCAAAGAAAGTCTTGCAGGCATAAATGTTCAATAAAACTTTATATTAGATTAATATAGCATATTAAACTTTTTTTTACTGTCGCTTAAAATAATAAAAAAAAAAACTGCAAATATCCTTTTAATGATTATTTATTTCTTATAGCAATATGGATGAGTTGTTGCTGCTTCTTTTTAAAAAAAGTCCATTTCTCCCCACTATGGTCCATTGCTCCCCACGTGCTGGTCCATTTCACCCCAATGGTGGTCAATTTCTCCCCATGTTCATATACATTTTTGAAATGCATTTTGTAAAGAAACATATAGAAATAGATTGCTAAATGTTTTCCCCTTTTAAAATAAATGAATGTACAACATTTTAGTCATGGTTTTGTTATGTTTCGATAAAATCTGTTCCGGTGATGAGCAAAAATTGAAAACTACAAAATTGCTGGTCCATTTCTCCCCAGTCTCCCCTACTGGTCTCACCCAAGGAATAGTCACGCCCTGCACATGGCTACTTAGCCTCACTTCCGTATATTGGGCCTCCTCTGAGCTAACCTGACTCCGTTAGAGGCAAGCCAATTTCATCGACAGATGCAAGCCAATATCACCTACAGATTCAAGTCATATTTTCCGACAGATGCAAGCCAGTATTGAACAGGATGTCGCTCAAATGGCTGCAATCAAAGCTGAGACGTTTGGGACTCTAAAGATCCCAGAAGAAAGATAACATATAGAACGGCTCAAAACAAAGAATGAGACATCAGAAACAGAAGACATCAAGTCCCAGACAGAAGAGGAAGCAACAGAAGAAGAAGTAGAAGAGGAGGAAGAAAATCGAAACGACAACGACCAAGAGCGGATGGCGTCCAGGAGAAAAGATTGCTCTCCACCAAGATCAAGCTATCAAGCCGTCCACGACTCTAGATAATAGAGAAAACCAAGACGACACGATGCCCGTGGTCTGGCGCAAATATTGGTTATGACTTTCACATCCTGGCTGGCATCTGACAATTTAATCATGTTGATGTTACGTATATGTATTATTATTTAATGCCGGTTGTTGAAGCTTCCTATGTACACCCGTCTCTGTTTTCCTTTCCTTTCTTATCTAGCATTGTTTCCGCATAAGGCTAATTTCTCCACACCACCTTTTCTGTTAGTGTGACCTATACTTTTCATTTGCCTTTTGCTTGTGATTTTGCTGAGTGATCCGGTCAACATTCAACCGTCATTTATCTGTACATCATACTCTCAGCATTCTTCTCAAAAAACCACTTCCTCTAGTTTCTTCACAACTGCATTACTCACAATCCAGGTTTCACACTTATATAGATGCACAAACCACATAAGTTTTTTTTTTGTTGAGGCTGTTTTCATTGGCACCCTATCGACGATAGTTTGTGCTTCAAAAAGGCATAATAACTTCAACCCATGGCGGTAGCGAATGTGACTGATAAGGCCAATTCACGCTGTAAATGTTCGTCCACAGTGAGTGCATGTGACCACATGGTCATTTCCACCATCATGCACCATCTTACGTCTCACACGCTCGGTGTGTGACTTATCTGCAATAATTTTCTCCGTTGTCTTTATTCGATTTGTGATATTTGCTCTCCAGGCAACACGTTCAGCGGCGACTTGCTCCCAATGTGGAGTATCAATGCCTGTATCTGAGGCTGTTTTAATATTTAATTAATGCGTTTTTAAGAACTTTCTCTAAATTCTTAATTGTATTACCTTTTATATTGCATTCAGTTCACAGAGGGTGAATACAAAACTTGGAACGGCAATATTTTCAAAGCCCCACAGTCATTAAAAATATCACCCTATCCTATACATGAACTACAGTGCACGCCAAAGAAGATCTGACACGAGAATAAGAGGACGCCCGAAAAGAAAATGGAGTGACGACATCACAGACATTGTACAATCACACGGAATGACACCATCCAATGCTGCTGGAACGTCAACTAATCCTCCCCACAACGTTTGACGGCTGGAACATGAGAGAAATCGACAAATCTTGACAATGCCGATTTTAATTTTGCGATACTATAGTAAAACGATTGGCGGTTGTGGAGTAATGTGGAGTGTTTATGTATTGTTTACAAACTTTTCTCATTCATTATTTGAACGTCCTATTCTTGGTGTGGCTTGATCACTCGTGCTTTCGTTTGAAATGGCCTTGCCTACAACTTCTAAGTATTTTACTAGATTTTCGAAGTCTATGTTATCCACTGTTGTGGCAAAAGCAGATAATTCATCTCACACGGGTCCGGGTTTATCTGATCAGAAAGATGCTCCTGATAAGAAATATTCACCTCTACAAAAAAGAAAACAGTTATCAGATCTGCAATATGGCGTTGATAATCCTACCTCAGTTCACTTCACGGATAAACTAACAAATGTAAAAGCATCTTCTGATACTACATACAAACGTGACCAACACAGAAACTGTCGTGGTCATATAAAGGTTGAATTTGAAGACGAATCCATATCTAATTCTCACTCAGTGTTTACTCATATACATTCAAAGAGGACCAAATATAACATTTGTAAAACATCAAATTCACACACTGGTAAACTCGCAGCAGAAACTTCTGGATCAGATTCAGGCAAAGAATTGCACAGCAGTGAATGTACTGAATCAGCTAATCATAATGTTTGCTTGAAGCATGAAGATGATCTACTCAAGCAAACAAATGATCTTTCTGCATCGGCTGTTTCTGTTAAGAAGGAAAATTGTGCTGGTAGTTGGCAGCTGTCATCTGTTCCAGAAGAGAAATGCCATGGTGCCCTCTGGTACCCTCCAGTGTGGCAGGAGCAGATCACAAATATCATGGAGATGCGTAAGAACAGAGATGCACCAGTTGATACTATGGGCTGCAGCGTTATCAGCGATAGGACTGCAAAACCACAGGTGTGTTTGTTATTGCATTCTTTTATAATGCGGTATCGTTTCAAATACAGATCTTGTTTATGTCCAGTCATCATCACATGCCTTTATGACTGGTGTTGACTATGCTTCTATACATCTTGCAATCTTCTACCGCATGTATCACTTCATGTGCTGACACCCTTTCCATACCATTCATTATGCAAGGATGTCAAGAATTTTCTCTCACTGTCTTCATTTGTCTGTATTTCCACAAAACTTTACAGTTACCAAAATTTGTTCTAGTTTTTGTCTTCTCCTAAAGTAGCCAAAAAAAGGATGAGTGCCACTTTCAGATGTTTTTGGTAAACTGTATTGTAGCCTAAGCTAGTTTCAATATGTTTAGCTCACTTATTTTGGCAACCCAAGGAATTTTCAGCATTGTTCTGTAAAACCACATCTCTGAAGCTTCTAAGGATTTATTTGCTTATTTACTAATTGTTCAGGATTTGCATCCATCTGTTAGAGCTGATTCTATGTAACATGCAAGAATGCTTCTTCCAGCCTCCGGTGACAGTGATTTATTACTTAAGATGTTCTTCATTTTATAAAATGCTGTTTTTTGCTCATACTGTTCATATTTGTTTTGCTCATTGTTACACCTATACAAACAGGTTTGATCTTTTTAACTTTTGACATCATGCGTCATGCTGGATTGTGCACATGATTATATTTCTACACAACCATCTGTGTCCAGTGTTCTTGGTAAGTTCAATAGATGATTGTATTTTGTGCCACTCTGCCAACACAACCAGCATGATCTCCTTCATAGTATGAGAGGGAAAAGTTAGAAGAAGCATGGACAGGGCTGATATAATCATTGCCGTATAGACTAGGTTGGCTACTGACAAGACTCCAATGCTAGCCCACTTACACAAACTGGGAGTGAAGCTTGATCAAGCACACAATTCCGTCTTTGAAATACATTTCCCCACCGGTCTAAAGTTTACTTCCTCCAGAATTACTGCATCCTTTTTAACAGGCTATTTCTACCCTCGGGTTGGTTTCACATATAACAATTTGACTTAGGGCCTCCATTGGCACCTTGCCGTCTTGACAGACGATAGTTTGTGCTTTAAAAAGGCATAATAACTTTTAACTATGGCGGTAGCGAGTGTGACTGATAAGGCCAATTTGCGCTGTAAATGTCCGTTCACAGTGGGTGCATGTGAACACGTGGTCATTTCCACCATCATGCACCATCTTACGTCTCAAACGCTTGGTGTGTGACTTTTCTGCAATAATTTTCTCCTTTGACTTTATTCCATTTCTGATATTTGCCCTCCATGCAACACGTTCAGCGGCGACTTGCTCCCAATGTGCATTATCAATGCCTGTATCAATCATGTCCCGCTTACACACATCTTTGTATCGTAGTAGAGGCCGACCCTGAGATCTCTTACCCATCTGTAATTCACCAAAAAAGATATCCTTTGGTATTCTACCATCATCCATCCTCCTAAGATGTCCTATCCATCTAAGTCTACGAAGACTGAGCATGGAATAAACTGTCACACAACCTGATCTTTCCAATACTTCAGTATTTGTGATTTTGTCTTGCCACTTAATACCAAGAATTCTTCGCAGACACCGCATATGAAAGCTGTTTAAATTGTTCTCTTGGTGTGAGTAAGTTGTCCAGGTTTCACTGCCATAGAGAAGAGTACTAAGGACACAGGCTTGATAGACAAGGACTTTTGTTTTGGCAGTAAGCTTCCTGTTCTCCCAGACTCTTTTTCTTAACCTGTTCATTGTTGTTGCTGCCTTACCAATCCGGATGTTGATTTCCTGATCTAGGGATAATTTGATATTTACCACTGATCCACGCTCCGATCGCCCTTGTTCTTGTACAGTGTTATGATGCTTTAATCTTTGAAATCCTGTGGGACTTGTCCTTCACGCCAGCATAGCTCTATTAGCTGGTGGATCTGTATAGTGAGTGTGTCTTGCCCACTCCTGATAACCTCTATTGGAATCCCATCCTTACCTGGAGCCTTGCCAGATGCAAGTTCATTTATAGCACACTTAACATACTTAGCACACTTATGTGTATACTTAGGGTGTATACTTAGGGCCTACTCTTTGCAATATCCCATTGCTGTGGGATTTTTGACATATGTATCTTACCCATGGCCGGTCTCCCTGGCGTAGGGGTTTAGGACGTTGTCCATAATCCCATATACTCTCATACAAAACACAGCTGTGTGAGATTCGGCAAAGGATCGCATCATGTTGGTTACATACGGAGGTATGTGAGCTGGTCATTCAGAAAGTAGTGGCAAACTCAATCAATCAATCAAGTGCCATGCCGAAAAGCGTGGGCGGTCATGACTCGCCATTTCACTCGATCACCAGAGTCGTGGATCAGCTCAGTGTTCCTGTCTCATCCATGCCATGTGGCCAAGTCATCCAGGTATTTTCCTCTCGGTCTTCCTCTTGGTCTGTTCCCTTCGATCTTGCCAGTTGTCACTAAGTTCTCCAATCCATTTCTTCTCATAACATGTCCAAAAAATTTTGACTGTCTACGTCTAATTTCTCTAATCAATTTACAAGTTTCATTTGTCTCCTGTAGTACTTGGTCATTGGTTTTTCTATCTGTGTATTCTTTGCATTTTCCTCAGAAACCACATTTCTGCAGCCATCAGATGTTTTTCAGCTTGACTGCACATTGTCCAAGTTTCACATCCATACAAAAGAACAGGCTCTATGTATTCCCTCAACACTCTTTTTCTCATTTCAATTGACATCTTTTTATTGGTCAGAATGTTTTTTATCTTGCTAAAGGCTACTTTTGCCATAGCGATTCTTATTCCCAAGACATCAACAGCTGCTGAAACATGCTGGTGTTGACTGCAATGTCATGTAAAGGATATGCGGGGGAAAAAATCTTACACATGGGGCATTCTGTTTTTCCCTCGTATATTATATAGCTGGAATTCCTATCTCACAGCTCAGGAGATTGGAGAAAGTGTGATATCATTAGAAATCAATGGATCTGTATTTTTTAATTCCCTAAGCTAGAAGTGGCACACTGTCATATTGTTTATATGATTTCAGAAGAAACCTTTGAAATATGAGTGGGAAAATGTCATCACATTGTTAGTTGCATATTCTTTACAGGACGTCACAGCCAACCCCAGCATTTTTTGGCTATTCGTATTTCTTGGCAAGTTTACGTTCAATAGTTTGCATTGCTTCATGAACGAATGGCATACCATTTTCAGAAAAAAACAATGTAAGGCGGTCTGCTTCCAAATTGCATGCAGCTGTGTCATCACATTACATCTTCAAATACAGAAGCCTATCTTTCTTAAACATATGTAATAAAAGTCAATAAATATTAATCCATTGCTACATAATTATGTGTATGTTTGAAAGTATCTACCATCACATTTTTATGGTCAGCCTATTGTATTGTTTTTAATTTGGACATCATCATGCATTGACTTATTTCTCAGCTTGTTTACACATGGTTAATTTTGTCTGGGAGATTTTCATTTTATTTGTACTTAATTATAAGCTGCTACGCTAGAGAGGAATGTGGAAATCAAATGTAGAATTGGAGGATCATAGTTTACATAAGAAGATAACTTCAAAAGATGCACTTAGAGAAGCTTTTAAGACTGCACTATCGTAGTGAGTGATAACAATCTTTCTGAAGATTCCTTGTAACTGACCTTTGGTATGAAAATGGCCTCTAATCTTAGCCCTCATCTGTTATAGGCATTCTGGATTTGTTACATTTGTGTTACTTTACATTAACAACACCCATAAAGCGTATGATCACCAACCATATCAAGAAGTGATGGATGAGCCACTGGCAAAACAGCAGGAACCCTTTATGAAAGCATGTAATAGCCAACACCAGAGAAAGCAGCTGCAACCTGCATAGCAGATACCAAAGATCTGCAACCTGCATGGCAGATACCAAAGATCTGCAACCTGCATGGCAGATACCAAAGATCTGCAACCTGCATAGCAGATACCAAAGATCTGCAACCTGCATGGCAGATACCAAAGATCTGCAACCTGCATGGCAGATACCAAAGATATGCAACCTGCATGGCAGATACCAAAGATCTGCAACCTGCATAGCAGATACCAAAGATCTGCAACCTGCATAGCAGATACCAAAGATCTGCAACCTGCATGGCAGATACCAAAGATCTGCAACCTGCATAGCAGATACCAAAGATCTGCAACCTGCATAGCAGATACCAAAGATCTGCAACCTGCATAGCAGATACCAAAGATCTGCAACCTGCATAGCAGATAACAAAGATCAATCTCCAGAATACAAACACAACATTCATTTATCAACAAACATCATGTAAAATGGCATGTAGAATGACAACATACAGTATTATCAAATTGTAATAAACTGGAAGTGGACACACAAAAATCACTACCTTTTAAAATGCCCTGCACTAGTATACCTTATGACATAATTTCTGCCAATGATATCTCAGCATCACCAATATACCAAATAGGGAAAGAGCATTTTCTAGCATGTGCCATTTCCATTAGCCGACTCTGTGGTAAAGGAGTTACGAATGCAATTCGTAATCCCGCATACTGCGTTCGAAACACATCTGCGAGCGATTTGGCAGCAGACTGCCTTACTTTGGTTTTATACAGGTATGAGTGCCGGTCATTCAGAAAGCAATGACAGACTACTGAACATAAACTTTCTCAGCAATCACAAACAGCCAAAAAAATGCTGGAGTTGACTACAACATCCTGTAAAGGATATGCAGCTAACTGTTAACTAACCATTTTCAGAACACTGCTCAAAAAAGCCAGAACTCATGACCTAGGGAGCTAAAAGAAAAAGGCTCTAAATTACCTCTGAGATCAGAGTGGGTTCGCCTGATGATGAGAGACACTGGTAATAGGGAAAGCTAATCCACACTCAAAAATCAGTGCAGTGCACTAGAAGTAGTAGCAGGTGTAGGAACTATGCTTGAGTACAAAGCAGGTGTATGCACACACACTCACACACACACATGCATGTGCACACACATGCACACACACTCACACACGCATGCGCACATGCACACACACTCACACACGCATGCGCACACACATGCACACACACAAAGGACCTAAGTAATGTTTATGTGGCTTTTCTTTTGTTTTTCTGAACAGGACTACAGGTACCAGGTTTTGTTGTCTCTGATGTTGTCCAGCCAAACAAAAGACCAAATCACGTCTGAAGCTATGAGGCGTCTTAGACAGCATGGGTGCACCATCAGCAACATTCTATCCACCTCCGATGATGAACTTGGAAAACTTATCTATCCTGTCGGATTTTGGAAGGTAAGAGTTTTCTTCTTCAGCTGCTGCGTTCATCTGGATTTGTGTTATGTAAATGTGAGGAGAAGCCTCCTCCTTCGTGGAGGAGAAGCCATGGTGGCTTAGTGTTTAGTGGACTTGCCTGTGAAGACAGTGGTCCAAGTTCAGTTCTCAGGAGACGCAGGATTACATTTTCTGTACAAAATTGGGGTGGACCCAGTGTTAGAACAATGGATACCAGTACAAAATGGGTGGACCCAGTATCAGAACAATGAATACCAGTACAAAACGGGTGGATGCAGTGTCAGAACAGTGGATACAAGTGCAAAACTGGGGTTGACCCAGTGTCAGAACAAGATACAGGTACAAAACTGGGGTGGACCCAGTGTTAGAACAATGGATACCAGTACAAAATGGATGGACCCAGTATCAGAACAATGGATACCAGTACAAAACGGGTGGATGCAGTGTCAGAACAGTGGATACAAGTGCAAAACTGGGATTGACCCAGTGTCAGAACAAGATACAGGTACAAAATGGGTGGACCCAGTATCAGAACAATGGATACCAGTACAAAACGAGTGGATGCAGTGTCAGAACAGTGGATACAAGTGCAAAACTGGGGTTGACCCAGTGTCAGAACAAGATACAGGTACAAAACTGGGGTGGACCCAGTGTTAGAACAATGGATACCAGTACAAAATGGGTGGACCCAGTATCACAACAATGGATACCAGTACAAAACGGGTGGATGCAGTGTCAGAACAGTGGATACAAGTGCAAAACTGGGGTTGACCCAGTGTCAGAACAAGATACAGGTACAAAACTGGGGTGGACCCGGTGTCAGAACAGTGAATACCAGTCATTTTTTAGAATTGTCTGGGAAATAAAGGCAATGAGGTTGGAAACTGCCCCTTCCACCTCATATGTTGTGACCTAGATATGTGAAGGCCTAACACTTCACAGCAGTATCTGCTATGAGATTAGCATCAATCACCCAATACACCTCTAGACACGAAAAGATGGTGCTTTATTTACATGTTTACAGCAGAGCAGTCTCACTGACCTTAGCTAGTCCCTCATCTTAGCTAGCCTTCCACCCTAGCTAGTCTTCCACCCTAGCTAGCTAGTCTTCCTTCATTTCAAGCTTCCTATTGGAGGTCAGCATGGCCGAATGGATAAGAACATGTGTTCTTAAAGATCCAGTGTGCTGACATAAGGGGTTCTTCTTCTTCTTCGTTCATCCGGAGTTTTTTTTTCGGACGTGATTGCGTTGTGCCTGTTTACAGCAGAGCTGCGTTCTTGCGCCGTTAGGCCGACACATCCGACTTCTGCGGGCATTTGTTGACCGGGTTAACCTTCCCGGGGGTTTCTTAGGACGTTAGACTCACTGTTGTGGTGTTATCTCCCATCCCATCTTGGCCCATATAGAACAGCCAAAGGCATCCTGGTCAGCCCTCAAGGGAAGGCAGGGGCAGACCATGGGCATTCCCCGCCATCCAAGGAGGCTTCCATAATTGCAGAGCCATCACACAGCGCTCTGGTACTGGGCTCACCCAAGGAATCGTCACGTCCTGCACATGGCTGCTTAGCCTCACTTCCAGTATATTGGGCCTTCCGTTCACCATAGGCTGTTCTTCCAGAAGCCAGAAGAATGCAGTTTGCAGATGACATCCACACAGTGAGCTTTCGATTCAGGACTTTCCACGTAATGGATTTGCTATCCGAGCAATATTCCATTTTGTGCCACTAGGACACTTTTTCCACCTTTTATGAAGCCCACACAGTGAGCTTTCGATTCGGACTTTCCACGTAATGGATTTGCTATCCGAGCAATATTCAATTTTGTGCCACAAGGACACTTTTTCCACCTTTTATGAAGCCCACACAGTGAGCTTTCGATTTGGACTTTCCACGTAATGGATTTGCTATCCAAGCAATATTCCATTTCATGCCTCTGGGAGGCTTGTGTAACCGACATGCCTGTGGTATGAAGTGTGGCAGTCTAAATACTTCTTCATGTACATTTAAATGTCAACCTGAATACAGTTAAAGTAAGCTGCAGTCGACTTGAGCTTGTTGATATCTCCATAGACCTTGTCCTCGAATGAAACAGGTGTGGGCCAAAATATCTTTCTCTGTTCTGCATATATTGGGCACTCTTGCAGCAAATGTTTAGCTGTCATTTTACCAGTTCCACAATTACATTCATCTGTATCTCCTATCTTTAGTTTGTTGAACAAGTGGTATTTCAGCCTGTTATGTCCTGTGCGGAGTCTGAAGATTGTTACTTGTTCTCTTCGGTCGAGTTTGTAATATGCATCATCCTTCTGGTGGCCTGGATGCTCTGATTCCCATTTGGTTCTATAAGTGCTTTTTATCAACCTCTTTGCCTCATTATAGGTTATGTCTATGTCAGGCTGTGGTAGTCGTCCGCCCTCTTTTGCCAGTCTGTCAGCCTCTTCATTTCCAGGTATACTGCAATGTGATGGGATCCACTGTATTACAACTTTTTTAGGATTTCTGGCATAGCCCATGGAGTGCTGCTCTTAGGTCAACTATTTCTGTGCTGTTATTGCTCTTCAGTATTGAGACAGCTGATTTTGCATCTGTGAAGATAGCTATTTGCTTCTCTTTATTTTCCTCCATCAAGAGCATTTCTGCTGCAGTTTTCAGAGCCTCTACCTCCGCTTTGAAGTTACTTGTAAACTTTCCAGTTGCCACTGAATTTGTTTTTTTCACTCCATTTTTTAAATTTAGGAGAATTCCTCCTCCTCCATTCTCTACTGAATTTTTGGCTGATCCATCTGTATATGCATGGGTCCAATTGCTGCTTGGGTAATGTTCTTTTATGTAGTTTAGGGTTATTTCTCTTCTTTCGGTTTCATGCTGAGTGTTCTTTTTCTCAATACCAGGAATGTTCTCTATCATCTCAGGCAGTTGCTGCTGTCTCCAAGCTTTGAACTTGTCTGCACTGTAAATGGGTCTGACTGTTGACATGTTAAGTATGGGATCTGCCCTAATCTTTCGTTTTGCAGTTTCTACAAAGTTGCTACGCTTCAGTCTTCCCTTTCCAAAACCACTAAACCTTTTATACATAGGGTGGTCTGTCAATCTTCTAAATTTTTCAGCTTGTTGCTGGGCTCTGCTATCTCTTCTATCCTGCATTGGTTGTAAACAAGTGATCTTTTCTAATTCATTAATAGGCACTGTCTTCAGGCTTCCAGTTATGATTCGCATTCCTTGATTTTGGACTCTACTTATTTTGTTAAAGTTTGACTTAGCTGCTGTTGCCCAAGCTGCAATGCCATATTCCAGTACTGGCCTCACCCGTCCAGTATATAACTTCTTGAGAACTTTCTCATCTGCTCCCCACGTTGTACCAGCAAGCTTTTTCATGATTGCCATTCTTTGCCTTGCTCTTGTTCGATTTTTCTCAACCTGTGTTTTCCATGTCAGGCGACGATCAAATGTGACTCCTAGATAGTTTGGATTTTCTTCATGGCGCAATATTTTTCCATTCAATACCAGCTTAGGTTGCTGAGTTTTAGTTGAGAGGGAGAACACTGTGCATGTTGTTTTCTCCTCACTTATCTTCACTAGCCATGATTTTGACCAGTCCTCTAGCGCTAATAGGGCTTGCTGTATTCTGCTGTTAGCTGTACTAATATATTCTTCAGATGTCCATATGGCTAGGTCATCTGCAAAGGATGATGTGTGTACTCTGGCTGGAAAATTGTCTGTGATGTCATTTATATATGCTAGGAATAATGTTGGTGAAAGAACTCCTCCTTGGGGGACACCTTGCTCCAACAGCATCATTTTGCTGGTTTGTCCTTGTACTTTTGTCCTGGCAGTTCTGTTCTCAAGGTAGTGGCTGATCCAATTGTACATTTTCCCACAAACATGCATTTTTTGCAGTTTTACTTTCAGTCCTTCCTTCCATACTTTATCAAATGCTTTTTCTAAATCTACCCAGACCGCTAGTGTGTGCTTTTTCTCTTGGAAGGAATCCTCTATTTCCTGAGCTATATAGGTTATTTGATCTTCAGTGGATCTGTACTTTCTGAATCCTGCTTGGTGTGGTGTTAAGAGTTGGTTTTCTTCCAGATGCCGTGTTAGCCTGCCATTGATAATGCGTTCCATTAATTTTCCTACACAGCTAAGTAGACTGATAGGTCGATAGCCATTTGGTTCTTCCAGGTCTTTTCCTTTCTTTGGGACTGGTATTAGTATAGCTTCCTTCCATGCCTGTGGAACTATTCCCCTCTTCCAGCTGTAATTTAGGACTGCTAGTAGTTTCTTCTTTGCCTTGGTGCCTAGTCCTATTAGCATTTCATTTGTGATTCCATCCTTTCCTGGTGATTTCTTCATTTTTTAGGGTATTCATTGCCTGTTCCATTTCTTCCATTGTTAGATTTGCCATCATATATTCTGCTGCTGTCTCTGTATTTCTATGATGTATCCTGTTTATCTTTGATTGCTTTCTTCTGTTCGGTTGTAATATCAATGTGGTTTGCACTGGCATAGTGTTCCATTAGTGCATTTGCAGCCTTTTTTTCCTGTAAGCAAGGCATTTCCTTGTTTAATTGTTATTTGTTTGTTTCTAGGTCCTTCATTGTTCATGGCTTTCACTAGTTTCCATAGTTTGTTTCCATCCCTGTCAAAATTCAGGTTTTCTGTTTTTTTCCTCCAACAATCTCTTGTTGTTTGATTTACTGTTCTTTTATATTTTGCTGAGATGGCTTTGAGAGAGATGTTCACTTCAGTTGTTTGTTCTCTCTCTGCGGTCTTCCTAGCATCTTCAACTTTGTCCTCCAAACTTTGTAGTTCTTCAGTCCAGTATGGTTTGTATTTTTCCTCGCTCCTCTTGGAATAGACTCAGTGGCCGCCTGTATTATTGCTCTGTTTAGACTTTCCACCATTTGCTTCATGTTGCCATATCGTGTATTTATGTTTTCACAATACTTGTCTGTTAGTATGGAAATCTGTCCCAATCTGCTCGTTTGTAATTCCAGCGGGGCAAAGGCTTTTGCTCCTGTGGAACATACTCCATATTCATTACAAGCTTGATTGGTCTGTGGTCACTACCTGCTAATTGGTCAAGCACATGGCGATCGATTTTGTGGAGGATGTCTCCTGTGCAGAAAGCTAAGTCTGGAGTAGAAGTGGTAATCCATCTTCTGGAGTAGAAGCTCGGTGTGTCATCCACTTTGTTGAGTAGATGGAGATTTGAGTCTATTTCCCAGTCCTCCACTTCATCTCCTCTTTTGTCAGTATCTGGGTATCCCCATCTTTCTGAACGGCTATTAAAGTCTCCGACAACAATGCAATTTGTGTCAGTTATTTTCATGTTTGAGAGTGTAAGATCCTTATCTGCCGGGCTATACAGATTGTAAATTCTTACTTTCACGTCCTTTATCATTATATCAACACCTATAATTTCCGTTTGGTTGTCAGAGATCACAGATACTTCGCTGCAAGGTATTGTATTTCATGTAAGTATTACAACTCCTCCTTTGTGTCCTTCGCGGTCGAAACGTGTGGCCTGATATCCCTCGACTGAAAATGTGCGATTGGCATTGAGGTGTATCTCTTGAATGCATGCCACATCTATTCTATCTTTATGAAGACGCTGTGTTAGGGAGGCTTTCTTGTTTATAAACTCTTTCGGCATTCCACTGTAGTATGTTGAGTGTCCGGGGTGTTTGGTCAATAGCTCTTAACCTACTCCTCTGTGCCTTGACTCCACAGCACAGGGGAAGGTGACCACCAGTAGTCATAGGTGGACCCCCTCGAGGTAGGGGGCCCGGCACTATCACCGCCTGATGGGACTTCACGGGATTAGCACCATAACGATTAATTTTAATTTGTGACATCATGAATTAAGTTACGTTGCACTGCTTTGTCAAGCCTGTGGCTCAGTACATCCGATTTCGACAAGCATTTATTCGGGGTGCTTTCCCTAGCCTTTGACTGTCCCCAGTCTACCTACAAGGCAGCAGGTTTGTGTGTCACTTGGTCTGGTCTCTCTCCCTTGACCTGTCCGACATAGGTGACCCTACCAGTAGTTGTGCTACCGTCGGCATAGCTCTTGGGGTCATTGGAACATACAAGCCCCTCTACCTCGACAAGGTGGACACACGGTAGAGGGGATAAGGGGTTCAACCCCTACACCGGACAGTTGGACTAAAATGTTGACTTCTCGCCCTTGATTTGGGGACGTAAATTACAAGAACCTCTGAAGTCGGAGTGGCTTCGCCTGATGGCAAGGGACACTGGTAATAAGGAAAGCTAATCCACACGCAAAATTCATCCCAGCACTACTAGAAGTAGTGTGTGTGGACTACGCTTGAGTTCAAAGCAAGCAAGTGCCAAAACAAAAGCCTCCCATCCTAGCAGGTCTCCCATCCTAGCAGGTCTCCCATCCTAGCAAGTTTTATCAACCTAGCAAATCACATCATACTAGCAAATCACATCATACTAGCAAATCACATCATTCCAGCAAATCACATCATCCTAGCATATCACATCCTCTAAACAAATCACATCATGTGAGCAAATCTACCATCCTATGAAGCCTCTTCATCTGGCCAGGTCCCATTACCCTAGGTAATCTCAACCTGGCATGACACATTATACTAGCAACCGTTGTACTTTAGTTATTGTTGTAATTTTTAAATAATAATAATATTTTCTCATCTAATAGTGAAAAAGATTGCCACCTATTGATCCGTGCATTCAGGCTTACAAAATGTGATGACCCTATCACATCACAGACCCATAACAGTTTTTTGCTTTGGGGAATGTTTTTTTTAAACTGTTAGCCTATGTTTTGTTGTATCGAAAGCTAATTACTTTGATATTTTTTCTAGTTTTGATGCTTTGAAAGTAGATCTTCGTTAATTAAATTGGTAATGTTTAAAAGGAATTTACGTAAAAGACAAATGGCCAATTCATTGATTCAGTTATTTCAAATCTGCTGTGTCTATCTTCTACCCTAAACAGAAAAAAGTTGACTATATCAAAAGAGCATCAGCAACTTTGCTTAGTGATTTTGATGGAGATATACCACATACTGTGAAAGATCTGTGCAGTCTTCCAGGTGTGGGACCAAAGGTAAGTAAAGTAGGTCAGTAACAGAAATAAAGCTGTCATTTACTGCCTATATAGTACCTTGCGGTGTATGGCAGGGGGGTCTTGAGCCTGAGGAATTAAGGCCATCTGGCTAGTGCAGTCACTGCAAACTGTGCAGGTTAGAGTTTTCTTTTTGCTCCCAACAGAGAAAAAAAATCCACACCTTATAGAGGATTTGAACCCGGGTTTCCTGAAGAAGAATCTGGCATTCTAGCCACTCGGCCAACCACTCCTCAAGTAGATCAGTAAAGCACCCTTTTAGAAGCCTTTAGGCTTATTGGCGAAGGGGTTAAGAATACAATTCATAATCCCCCATACCGTGTTAGAAACACAGCTGCAGGCGATTTTGAAACAGCCTTGAATTGGTTCCCCTATAATGGTATGAGTGCCGGCCGTTCAGAATGCAATGGCAAACTACTAAATGTAAACTTGCCCAGGATTCACAAACAGCCCAAAAATGCTGGAGTTGAATACTATGTTCTATAAAGGATATGCAAATAACTTTAGGCTCATTTGACATATAATGTTAGCCCCCATATTTGTATAGATCAGTCAATCTTGACGGGTGATGTGGTCTCTAGCACGCCAGCTGCCTTTACTTCCTGAGACATTTCCTGATACACGTTTAGACAGGGTCAACCTGGGAGCCCAGGTCAATTTATTTGTAAGAATCCACCTTAATGCAAATCTGAACCCATGACCCCTGAACTGACAGCCAGGCATGCTAGCCATTGTGTTACCACAGCTTCCAGGGGGGAAAAAAGATATAATATTTTCTTTGTATTTTCTTTCATTTGTATTATATTTTACTTTGGTTTCTTCAGAAGTGTTAGTTATCTCTGCAATTGGTCCCTTTGAGAAAATCAGTGATGAAGCTATTTAATTATCTCTGCAGTGATGGGTTCTCAAAGAGTGTGGCTTTCATGTTGACTTCTCTAGCCATAATCACGTGAAGGTCAACATAAGTGAATCTCAGGGCAGATACTTTCATAAGGGTGTGAATTGCAAGTTCTTCATATATACTAGGTGGTGACATAATGATGATGAGTGTGAAATCTCTGGCACCTATTTTGAGAGGATAGTTCCTTCTTCTTCTTCTTCTTCGTTCATCCGGATTTTTTTTTCGGATGTGATTGCGTTGTGCCTGTTTACAGCAGAGCTGCGTTCTTGCGCCGTTAGGCCGACACATCCGACTTCTGCGGGCATTTGTTGACCGGGTTAACCTTCCCGGGGGATAGTTCCAATGCAGGTATTCTCATAACTGTGTGGGTTGTAAGTTCTTCATATAAACTAGGTCAAGGCATAGTGATGATGAAATCTCTGGCACCTATTTTGAGAGGATAGTTCCAATGCAGGTATTCTCATAACTGTGTGGATTGTAAGTTCTTCATATATACTAGGTGGTGGCATAATGATGAGGTTAGCATGGCCGAATGGTTAAGAGCCCTCATTCTTAAACATCTGGTGCGCTACTTAGGTAGGGTGTTCAACTCCTACACGGATCAGTTGGACTAAAATGTTGACTTCTCGTCTTTGACTTGAGGATGTAAATTACAAGTATCTCTGAAGTCGGAGTGGGTTTGTCTGATGGTGAGGGACACTGGTAATAAGGAATGCTTATCTGCACACAAAATGCAGTCCAGTGCTACTAGAAGTAGTGTGTATGGACTATGCTTGAGTTCAAAGCGAGCGCGCGCAAAAAACAAAATGACAATGATGATGAGTGTGAAATCTCTGGCACCTATTTTGAGAGATAGTTCAACGCCAGTTTTAAAGAAAAAAGTAAAAGACCTTTTACACACCTGGGAAAGTATTTGGTATGTGGTACAACAGCGGCTTATGTGGTACAACAGTGGCTGATGTGGTACAACAGCGGGTGATGTGGTACAACAGTGGGTGATGTGGTACAACAGCGGGTGATGTGGTACAACAGTAGGTGTCTTTACTTCCAGAACCTTTCCTAGAACCCATCTTCGGCTGGGTTGGCCGGGGAGCCATGGTCAATTTTACTTAATGGCGCAAGAACGCAGCTCTGCTGTAAACAGGCACAACTCAATCATGACCAAAAAAACTCTCCAGATGAATGCAGAAGAAGAAGAAGAAATCACCTCTTAATGTCAATCTATCTGCCTGTACATTTCAAACCACACCAGAGTGTCCTGGAGAAAAGATCCAGTGAATGCTCACAACCCGCGACCTTTGAATCGATGCAAGCCATTCTGCACGAAGTATGCCAGTCTTCACCTTTGCCAGTATGTTTTGTGAATCAGTTGCAATCACAACATGCGTGTACAGTTTGTTCTCCAACCAGCGGAATCCCCAGTCACTTTTTTGCCTCTTAGCACAGAGCCATCGGTATAGATAATCACATCGCTAGGACAAGAGTTAGTTAGTTGCATATCCTTTACAGGACATTCGCAGTAAACACCAGCATTTTTTGCTGTTGTGATCTCTTGGCAAGTTTATGTTCAGTAGTTTGCCATTGCTTAGGATGAGAGTAGTCATGAATTAATTGCTGAATTTCAGTATACATTGTGCCTGCTTGCCACTCCCTACACTCACAGCCCAGTGTGATTATAACCCCACATGTCTTAATTTCTATTCGGCCCTGTTTGCCTCTGCCAATCTTCTCAAGTGTACACTTTTCTGATACTATCTTCTGCCTGAGCCATCCATGATCTTCCTCTTAGCAGCCAGTGACTGCATCCAGGGAATCAGGTTCAGAGAAACCCTAGATATGTCCTCAGTTTTTACATAAATCTGTTCTTTGATACCACATGATGATGATGTGTGTTCCTTGTTTTCAAATATAAGTAAAGAGCTAAAGTCTGCTGTATAAGAATTCCTGCAAATCCAACATTCTGCTCTCTGGAGTAACAAGATTACTTATGTTTAATTTATCCATTCCTTTGTTAATTATCCCTCTGAATGATTTCCTTTCATCCAGTCACCCAACTAACTTCCGATATTATCCACATAAGTTTCATTCTGTGGGAAATTTTAAATTTAAAATTTCCCCCCCC